>OZ007571.1:10281443-10493943 GCA_963931925.1 Onchidella celtica | reverse complement strand
TAACATCCAGGTGGCTGCCCGAGCTGACTTTATAGTAGAAGCTCTTCCTTTGTTTCTCTATTTCCGTCTTTCAGAGAATTCTTTCCCTCCTTCTGGGTCTTCACTTTTGTCCAGACCCACATACATTTATGACAATGCCCTGGATTGTCTCTCATTTTCTCTCTCCTTCATTGGCTTCATTTTTATTTTTTTTTGGAATTGTATCACTGACTTCAAATTGCCGGGGTCTTACATAGTCAATATCGGGCTATATTTACGCCGCTCAGTAACTATTCTGTTATCCCACGTGTCGTAATCATGTTTGTTGGTTGCTGCAGTTGGTGGTTGTTCTAATTCTTGTTAACCATAGGGGCCCTGACATAGCCGAAACCGTTCTTGACTGTGACTACTTTTTCAGGACCGCTAATTTACAACGTCTTCACTGAAAATCGTGCACAGGTTACCAGCAACCAGGCTCGCCAAATTGGCCCTAATCTGAGGTCTAAAACTGGTCTGACACAACACAGGCTCCAGTTCTTGGCTGCCGAATGGTTTTATTCCAGAATTTATCAACCAATCTCACACGAGGTTCTTGCTCACTGATTAGCCCAGCTAGTTACATTTAATAACTTTTCCTTTCTCGTCTCCCCGTCCCTTCCTTTCCTCAAACAACAACAACAAAACGCGCACACACACACACACACACACACACACACACACACATTGCTCCTGTTATTTCTTGTTCTGCCACAGGCAAAGAGTCTGGAGTCCAAGGTTATTGTTTGTATGAAGTTACTGACTGTCACCCGTGTCTGATATGTGAAGATACGTGGGTATGTGGTGAGAGTCGACAAGAAGAAACTGGTGCTTGTTGAATTTGTGAGAATGTTTAATGACAGCGCACGCTGGTGGCTTGTGAACATTTTCTACCGTTGTGTCGAAGGATGTAGAACTGTGGAGTGGTCAGGCTGCTTGGATTTCAGGCACATTCTATTGAAACCACAAACAAACTAGTATCGTAGGGGAGGGGGGGGGGGGGATGGAGGATGTAAAAAAGAAGCGACAAAAGATAATGATACAGAAACCTTCAGACATCCAAGAAATTGAGACCTGTGTCCAAGATTCCCCGTATAGCATATAGTTTATTACTTTCCAAATGGCGATGTAGAATAATGGCAATGTGTCCTTTTTTGTTTTTTATAATGAAGGGATTTGGGGGGGGGGGGGTATATTTGTATTGGGGGCGGGCACATAGCAACCAGCCATGTCTGTCAGTTTTTACAACATAATTATGACGTGGGTTTTTTGACATGAAAAAAAATTGACACCCCTCCAGGTTTAGAACCACAAGTGCAGTAGGGTTTCCTCTATTGTCTGTTAAATTACATCGGTTATTCCTTTGATTGTGTGGCTTGAAATTGCAAAGCAAGAAACAAACAAACAGAAAAGGCCAAAGGCGATAAAGTATCCGGTAAAAAATGTAATTTGACCTGGTTGTCTAACTTTGCTGACACGACATCCAGTGTCATGTAAAGCAAGTTGTCTCCTCCTAATAGCCGGGCTAATGCCAAGGCTGCCTTGAAAATCGATCCCGTCTCACCGAGGGGCTGGTGTCAGCGATGACTCACCGGTCTGCTGCCCGCTGCTGCTGCCCGTGATGCTGAGACCCATGCCAGCGACATGAGCAGAGCAACTTATTATGTTTATAGCAACAACGCCTAACCAGTGCGTGCATGCACGCGCGCGACATAGTCCTTACGCTTCCAGCTGGGCGGGCGGTCATTCACACCTTTAATAATATTATAATGTGACGGGAAACCTGTTAGCAAGCAGGCGTATCGCCATACACCGTATGCATAATGTTGTAAATACGCTACCGGACATGTTGGCGCCATGCGCTCCTTTATCTACCAATAAAATTTTCTACATGCCTTTGACAATCTCCAGTACTGAATCATGAATATCGATTAGTGTTCTCAAATTATTTTTCTCAAATGTTGATGTTTATTGTATGCTAGGAGTCCACGTTCATGTACAAGTTCCCATTCAGTATTCCCACACGCTAAAGCATTACTAGTTCAATTTAATGCAGAGCATGATATTACGCGTAGATGCTCTTGATAACACAGTGCGCCCTGATGAAGGGATCCCTTTGTCTTGGTAAAAGTAGGCCTGTCCTGAAGTACACCCGAGAAAAAGAGCGTTTTTCGTCATCATGAAACTGCCGGTGTTGGAAAAGATTATTTTTTATTTCGCTTTCTCTCACGAGAGCCTTGTTTCATGACATGGAAACTGTGTAACGCCTTTTTCTGTATACGTTTTCACATCTGACTGTCCTAAGTAACAGTTCCACGGCTGTGGTACGGTTTGAGGTTTTGATCATGTAGGCAATGCTAACATTTCATTTGGGGGAACGATATCGGCCCTACTATCCTAATTTGCCATGCGAAGTAAGACAGAAAATGTGCACCCATTACGGGTGAAACTGAGTTAATTACTTATTCCCTTGCACAAAAAATGCCACGTTTCACTGGCAGACAGCGATGTGCATCCTTTAGTTGGTTAACCCATTGAGTGCCAGCAACGTTTTGTACAACACTGCATTTTACATGTCAGCTATGAATTTGTTAAATACAGTCAGGGATTTTTAGACATTTGGCGAGATTAGCTTTAAAGATTCTGATTAATCTTTTGCGATTAACCACAATAATCAAATCTGAATGTAACAGGGACTATGAAAATCAGAGCTGTCTGGCTTTGGCACCTTCAGGATTAAATGCTAACTGGTCAAAACAGCTCCAGTCTTGCCTTGTTACCTGTCAGCAAGCCTGGCAAGTTCTCACCAATATCTTGTCACTGCAGCCTGGTGAGATAATGGTTTTTCCGGAACGATCTTCTTTGGAACCTTTCGTCAAGGAAGTTACCGAGAAAAAACATAAGCCGAGGACCGTGGTTTTTAAGAGCCTCGCAGTCGTGCCAGCACCACATGACTGTGGTTGGCTTTGAAGTTTTTCAAGATTTAAATGTGCATCAAACATGTCATCGTAGCCGGGAGATCTCTCCCCGGTCTGTCAGTTTTCACTTGTCAGGACATCAGTTTTGGAGAAACCATTTCTCGTGTATGAAGTATGGCCTTAGCTGCTGGAGCCACATGCCAAAATCCATTCGCTGTTCTGAGTATCGTTTTCCTCCCATGCTTTTCCCACCCATCACTTCCACATCCATTTTTCTTCCTGCTCCATTCGAGCGATTTTCCATCCTCTCCACCCATCCCTCTCCACACCGTCTTTTATTATCATTATTATATTACCCTGAGAAATAAAATCTGAACTCTTCTGGTTTTTGTTGTTGTTGTTGTTGTTGTTTTGGCTAGAATGTTGCATGGTGATTGCAATCTTTGACAAAGCCATTAGATTGTCGTGCGTACCTCATGGCGTGTGGTTGTGGAACTGTCATGCAGTTGCAGATGTTATTATTCAACAATTATATCTTTTGTGAGACGGACCTCCAGGTTAATGCAAAGGGCATTATTTTTTGCGCTAGGAATTAAGCACAGCAACCAAACTTTCAGCACTTCCAAAATAAAGAAAGTAACGCTTGGTTGTCCTCATGAACATGACGGAATTCACCGCCAAAAGTTTTAACAGAATCAAGCTAAGGGAGACAGGCGCAGCCAGGGAGATTCATGCAGCCCTCGCACAGCTTGCCCAGGTTGTCAGTGCTTTGTTGCGTATCTCATGAAACTCCAGAATCAAGCAGTATAAATAGACTGGCCTCAGAAGCTGTCAGAATTTAGCAAAACCTTTGGCTTATCTTTCTGTCAGACAAACAGAGATGCGATAGCTCCACTTCCAGCTAAAGAAAAGAGAAGTTACATATTTTTTTGGTCCGTCCGATAAGAATAAAAAAAACATGCTTATTTTGTTTTCATTTGAGATCATTCTTGCGATATGTTGGGTAAACACGCCAGGATTATCAAAAAATGCGATCTGAGATAAATAACTTGGCAGACAGTGTTTGGTGTTTGGTGTTTGGTGTTTGGTTTCTTCCTAGAAAAAGAATTGGCGTCCCCACCTCTGTTTTTCCCTTTTGAATTTTTTGTGTTTTATTTTGCCAGTCAGAAATTCAGTTCCTTCAGGTTATTGACAGTGATGCTGATTTCTTACTTTTTGTTTTCCTGTTCCATTGTCATTGTTTAGTTGTACGTTGAATCATTTACATGTTCATCATATGTCAGTTTTGGAGTCTTTTCAAGAAAGGTCCATCTTCACACTGTGTCTACCCGTTCTACCTCTTTAAGACCAGTTTTGGTGATATCGCGGCTATCAGTGTACCAGCCTACTTCATTCATTATTATTTGTGGAGGAAAATTTGTTAACGTTTGAAACATTTTTATCACGTTGCCGAGGGATGGGGAGATTTGACATTGCCAAATTTTAACACTTATCTCAGTATGTTGAGTTCGTTACCGTATCTGTATGAGAAGCTCTCGTTACATTATCTTTTATGTATCTATTTTTACATTTCAACCCGCGTTTTTTGGAGGAATGCGAAGTTATGAAAGTCGCAGGTAGACAAAATGTCTGGTGTTGGTAGCTCATCATGGCATTCCCAGTGTCTGCAAGAACTCGGGGGGGGGGGGGGACATCAAGTGCATATATCTTCAAAACATCGTACCAATGCATGGTCCTTGCATTTCCAAGTTCGTGATCAGAGAAAGTTGTCGACGCTGTCTGTTGTTATCATGCAGGAGAAAGAAAGATGGTTGTCTTAAAACTCGGAGTAGTTCAAGGGAGTCTGAATTAATTGGAAACTGTGCTGGGTAGTTAGGCCAGATACTGGTGGTTTGCTAGAAAATGTAGTGTTAATGACGGTCTTGTCATCTGCTTTGTGGGGGGTGGGGATGGGTCGAGAAGGGGAGAGGGAATGGGCCAGCTAATCTGGTGAAATACGATGTGAGAATTGAAATTAGTATCAGTTTAATCCTCCGCTCCCGCCTTGTGAGAATTGTCCCCCACAATGACTCTGACGTATTATTGAGTTGTAGCACAGTGGCAGTGTGCTGGGCATATTGGTTTTCCCAGCTGTTGGCTGACGTTGACGCTGGAAATGGCACATCGCCCCTCTGGGACTGTCAGTTTTTCAGTCACCAATACATGTCCGTCTATTGATGTGGCACGGTCTCAATATCCGTGGACGGATCAGTTTGAAAAGATGAGGGGGGGGGGGGAATTCAGAAAACGAAAATGAAATTAGAAAGAACCGGAGAAAAGTAGAATGGGAACGTGGTTTGGAATGTTTAATTCGGGGCAACTTCCCAAACCGGTTCAAGTTAAAGAAAAACTTTTCTGAAGCTCTCCAGTCAAGAATTCACACCGCCTTCGTGTATGTTATGTTGTTGTTGTTTTTGTTATTGTCTCTAAAACCATTGGATACCGCCATCTTGGTCCTCATTATTCCCCCTCTATTCTGCCATGGCACTTCGGGTCTCACATCGACCAGGCATGAGTCTCCGGGTGGGACTCAGTGAAGGGTAGGATTGACTAGCTGGTGGCCCAGGCCTTTGCCGTGTCTCTCCTGATGTCGCTACATAGTACACCTCAGGCCTGGGATACTGTTCTGTGTTCCCATTCTCGTTGCCTTCATGTCTTGCATTGTTTTGCAAACATGGGCTCCGGGAGATAATCAGGTTGAAGGAAAGCAATTTCCTCCCCTGCCGAGTAATCTTTTACCGAGATTGATGTATTAGTGGTTAACGTTGGTTGTTAGTCGTTGGTTCCCCTTCCATAATGGTGTCATTCCTTTCTTTCACGTCTTTTGCATTTTCTCTCTCTCTCTCTCTCTTGTGAGTTTCCATTAACCATTCATGCATCCGCCGCGTTTCCCATGTTATGATCCTTGTTTATGACTCATCCATCCACTATTTGGCATGCTAGTTGTCCGACTGTCTAGTGTGTACCCCCTCCGCTCCTTGCTTTGCTTATTGCCTTTTTTTGTCTTGTTTTAAGAACACGGAGAGAGGCATCTATCACAATAAAGTCTCGGCTGTCGTAACTGTAAAGGTTTTAACCAGAGGTTATCGTAAGATATTTGGAGCACCCATCTCCTGACATTTACATCAAGTCCAAACGCCGCGTGTTTAACGTATAGGTTCGTGAAGAACGTAGACTGAGTAATATTGGTTAAGATTAGAGTCTAGGTCTCCTGTCAGCTGCCTGACACCCGTGATAACTTACCTGGTGGGGTGTCAGCCTTTTGTTTGTTTCTTTGTGTGGTACTACCATTTAGATCAGATCAGCCCACATACCTTACGTGTTTTCTCGCTCTCCCTCTGCCTGTCTGTCTGTCTTTGCTCTCTCTCTCTCTACCTCTCTGTCTCTCCTTGTCTGTCTCTCCCTCTCTCTCTCTCTCTCTCTCTGTCTCTCCCTCTCTCTCCTCTCTCCGCTCTCTTTGTCTCTCCCTCTCTCTGTCACTCCCTCTCTCTCTCTCCCCACTCTCTCTCTCTCTGTCTGTCCCGCTCTCCCTCTCCCTCTCTCTGTCACTCCCTCTCTCTGTCACTCCCTCTCTCTGTCACTCCCTCTCTCTGTCTTTCCCTCTCTCTGTCACTCCCTCTCTCTGCCACTCTCTCTCTGTGTCTCTCCCGCTCTCCCTCTCTCCCCCTCTCTCCCTCCTCTCTCTCTCCCTCTCACACACAAAAAGCATCAGTTTGCCCTGCCCTGATGGTCTGTACTTGTTTACGTTGCCCCTGCATGCCTCTCTCGTGTTCATCGCTGGCTTTCATTTCTAGTGTCATGACTTTGTCCATCTGTCTCTCACGGGCTTCCCATTCTTTCTCCCTCTCCCTCTCCATACTTTCTCCATGTGCCGCCTCTTCTCCTTCAGCTTTACGTCAGTTTAGTAATCGTCCATCTACCATGTGAGGCAGCCACTCACTCACCTACACTCACCTATGCTGCATTTGTACAGTGTGTTTATTTCCTCTAACCCAGGCCATTAAGATGTTATCATAGGGTTCAGGCACTTTCCCATTCCCCTGCGCGTTCCTTTTACTGCTCTGTGTATTCCAACAATAGAAACGGTTAGCCACGCGATTTCTTATCATTGCCTCCTCCTCCTCCCCCCCCCCCCTTCCCTTGCCTCGTGTGTAACGTCTCTGGTGTGGATTGTTCAACATCATCTTCATAATCATCATCATCATCATTTTTTATTTTTGTACAATTCTTGGATACAACGTTCATATTATCATGCTCGTGTTCTTGTACGAGGCTGCAGTGTGACAGTACTAGAGATCTCGTCTGTGTCACGAAATCTCGTTTAGGGTGCAATAAACAATGGCGTAGTCTCCCACTTCAGATTCATGTTGCTCATCATGGTCATCATCTTCATGATCACATTCAACCAGCACGCCCTAGAAACACTTCATCCTAACACCCGTTTCCCATTTTACCAATACTTTTATGATAATGGTGTCCACACCATGTTTAACATACAACACAGATTAGTACATTTCATGAGCAAAATATGCTTGAAAATATGCGGCGAGTAAGGCGGAAAAGGCATTCGTCTACATAACTAGCTGAGGTCCCCGGCCCTGCCCGGGATAAATCGGTTTGAACATTGGTTTCAGTTCTGGGTGGTTATTATGGACCTGCTTCATCTGGCCTGTTCCTATTTGTTTATTTTATTTTTGTTTGTTTGTTTTTAAATAAGTCTTACTGCTCTGCCTTTGTGAGTTGACACCCTGCGCATCCCGTACAACAGCATGATTTGCGCACGGGTTAGTGTGTTTGATAGTGAACACATCGCAGGAAGTGATAACGAAACCTTAAAACGGCGAACCATGACTCGAAATAGATCTAAATCATGGCGAAACAATAAATTTCCAATAAAAAAAAACTACACCGATTTGAGACTTCTATTAAAAACTGTGCACACTTACATCCATTCTGATGCACCATATAAAATTTGATGAAGTCTGAATGTTGAGTGGTTCAGAAGCCTTTTGCAACGAAAAATCTCAAGTCCACAAATATATATAGTATAGATAGATGATATCCTGGTAGTTTTCAATAGTTAACTATTCGTTTTTCTTGGATGATAACACTTTCAGTATTTCCCATTCTGAGGAAGTAATTCTGAAAGGAAAACAAGTGGATCCGACAATGTTAATGTTTGTTTTTTTTTTAATTCTGCCGCCTCTATTAGTCGGAGCCTTTAGAATGCTGTATAGTAACATATTACACATGAGAACTAGTCGCGCTGTGCTCTCGGTGCACATATTTCTAAAAGTAGGTGGAACAGCACGTTTTTCCGGTTTGTTAAATATTATGTCGCTAAGTGCAGTAAATTAGGGAGACGGTTCAGACGAATATCTTACACAACACGAGGGGAGCCTGGAGTTCAGCCTGGGTAGCTTAAGAAACAGCCCAGCGTCTTTCTGTAGTATGTTAAATTATACTTATGATGTTCAGTGCGTTAGATCAGCGAGCACAGTCAACACTGGCGTCTTCCTATTTGAAAAACTCAGTTAAACCCGAAGTATTAGGTGTGAGGCTTATGCTTGATTTGAGTCAAATCCATGTGTAAATTTTTACTCTGTCTGTCTGTCTGTCTCTCTCTCTCTCTGTCTCTGTCTGTCTAAGAAAGTTTAAATGTGATAGAGCAAATAAAAGTATGATCTTGAGCAGTCCTTATCTCGGACCTTTCCCAGTGTGAGACCTGAATATTATCCAAACAATCCATGTGTTTGATTCGTTACATGGGTCTATTTACAGTGGTACGTGTGCATGATCAGTGTGACGATTTCTTGAGGAAAGATTGACAGCCATGCCTTGCAGTTATTTCAAGCGATATTTTTTCAATAATGTTAAGTTAGGAAAAATATCACCCTCAGCATTCCTGCACTAACACTCCCAAGCTGTTGCATGTGTAGAATATAACTGCCAACCTATTAAAATGATGCAGATGGTGGGAAAGTTATCTGACCCATTGCCATAAACCTCTCAGAGCGGTTCATTGGAAAAAACACACACTTCAAATAGTACATGAAAATCACAGTGAGAAATATTTTTTCTTAAATTTCCAGCAATTGGCACTTTACTAACTTTTTTTAAACCTTCCTATACAGCCATAATGTTACTGATCCCCTGTCTTTGAAAAGGGGCAGTGTGAGAACTCCTGTTCTCTGAGTGGAAGAAACTAGCTGGAAGTGAGTCAGTTAATTGTAGAGTATGTGGCACATCGATTTTATGCCATGGGACTGGCCTGGAATTTGTGTGTGTGGGGTTGGGGGCTGGGGGAGGGGGTGGGGGGCCAAAGGTTGACAGTGATGCACCATTTTTAGAACGTCGGAATATTTTTATGAACGTTATTTTCATCGTGTTTACTTCATTGAGAGCTATAATTTGTAAGACATACTGGGATGATTTTTACCCTGAACGATGAAATTATGTTAAAGAGAGCACCACGAGTGTGGTAAAAAGTGCATTATCTCCCTGGGATGGGTGGGTCTAGCTTATCCCCCTTGGTATGTCTTTGAGTACAGGTACCTGTTTTTCTGTTGGGATGAGTCCTTGTTTCACTGGGTATTTACATTCATGATTTCATTTCAGCATACAATTTACTCCCATTACAGTTATTCATGCCAATCATTTCAGAGACGGGAGAGTTATCAAATTGGTTTTGTATTCAACGCATCATTATGAACCAGCCTTGAAGTTTGCTGGAGAGAACGTGAGCAGTGAATTGCATTTAGAACTCTGGAAAGCTTCCTCATAAACGTTCCTGTTACGTTTAATTGAAAATATGTTGAAATTCAGCGTGTTGTCATTTATTGCTGCATCCCGTACACAGAAAATAATGGTTGTCAGACTCGGTTATTTAGAAATTGGAAGGTTTTATTGCTACGGGGGGGAGGGGGGGGGGGAGAGACATGAAGATCTTTGTTTTGGAGGGGTCGCTGTTATACACATTTACACCTGGGTGAAGGGGAGAGGTGGGGGGGGGGGCAAGTAAGAAGAGTTATGTTCTTTGGGTGAGATTGTCTCCAAGTAGAAAGACTTAAGCGTTTTTGTTTTGTTTGTTTTTTTTTGCCATGGTAAAACACACTACATGTCCAAAGCATCATAAAAACCACAGAACAACTGTGGGGTCGCAGCAGGGCTATAAGCAAAGTCAAAAGTGGGCAAAAGGAAAAAAAATACAACTTTTTCTTTTTGCCTGATTTTGACATGTGCAAACCAGAGAAATTTGAGGTTTTCATAATGTCCTTGGCATCGTAATTGTCGTTACGGTTTATGCTAGACTATCACTGCCATTTTCTGCTGGAAGTGGGATTAGGAAAAAGAGGTTTAATTGGGCACGTTTATTTATTGCACAATAGAAAAACTATGGTTGATCAAAAAAAAGTAAGGAAGTCCCGAATTATTGTGACAGTTCAGACCCAAGAATTGATCATGTGTTGTTAGATTAGTGATGAAAAAATCTGCGAAAAGTAACACACTTTTACATCTACGGTTTTGATTTTGAAGTAGGTGTATACAAACGATTTGGTAAAGAAATATGTCAGTCAGTAAGGCTGTGCTCTATGTTGGCAGATGAAAGGAATAAATAACATGAATAACAATAACTTTTATAAGTCTTACAAAGCTGTTCATGAGCATGACTGACCAAGATTTTGTATACAATAAAATTTATTGTCATCGTTTCTTCTTTCTTTTCCTCTCTCTCTCTCTCTCTCTCTCTCTCTCTCTCTCTCTCTCTCTCTCTCTCTCTCTCTCTCTCTCTCTCTCTCTCTCTCTCTCTCTCTCTCTCTCTCTCTCTCTGCCTCTCTCCCCCCCCCTCCACCCTTACCACAAACCATGCCAGGCGGTTGCAAAAGAAATTAAACCATGGAATGTTTCTATAATATGCAAATATCTTCTTCATCAACAAGCAAGAACACGGTAATTTATAGCATGTAACAGTCTGTATTTTGCTGGCGGTGTACCATCCCAAGATTATATATTCATCTTTTTACGTCTTAGACTTGCATTTATATCTGGTACAGTAAATAAGACACAAACTTTGTGAAGAGATTACCAGGCAACTGCCTATCTTATCATTTACCGGTAGACGTGAATCAGATGCACTGAAATGTTGCCAAGTCGGAGCTATCAACTCTTCAGCCTCAGTCAGGGAGCCGAGCTAGGCCTCCGCCATGGGATATCCTCTCCGGGAGGCCGCAGATCTGCCAGAATTGGCCTGTTTATCTCCTCCCTATCACCGTTTGTCTATGAGCAGACATCCTCTTTATTTCCTCGCTCACTTGTTTTATCTCTTTACCAAATTTTCCAACATTCGTGTTTTTGCTATCTTCTCTCAGCCTTGTCTCCCACGGGTTATTCTAATGAGTATGTTCAGATCGCTCAACCTGCCGGTGGTTGAGTCTGTAAGGTCTTTGGAGAGGAATCAGTTCCGTAATTCATCTTTCAGGAATGGAATGTGGGATTGATTTTTATAATACTTCGATTTTCCCCCGCCATCTTTCTGTATTGTTTTATGATATCATAAAAACATTAACTTGATTTATTCGTAAATGATAAATGTGATTCATACCAAAAGAGCACTTTCAACAATAAATCCACGGCAGAGTCTCACCCTGAGTTGCATTATCAGCGCGAAGAATCGATAAAAGTAATCAGAGGTATTCATTTCTCGCCAATGTACCACATTTAGTAATAGACATCGCAGAAGAATTAGAAGTTCTGCCATATGTCGGACTAAAGCCCCTTGACGTTTTAACATGAATCCCTCAGGTTTTATTCATTTGATGTTACTGCTTTGCTGTTTCGTCTCATTTTATGACAAGTGACATTTAACAATCATTCATTGTGTGCCCATTCCAGGATCATAAGGCTAGAAGGTAGTAATTTTTTCCTATGTATAGTATTCTTCAGCAGCGCCAAGCATGGTCATTGGCATACGTTTATCCCATCTTTGTAGTGACAGTTCATCCTCTCATGACTTACTATGGAAAGGAAAGAGCAAATCTGAATGCTCCAACATAAGTAAACGACTGGTTGGTTCTGGTGCCTTTAAGATTTTGTTTTTGAATCCCATCGGGTCACGCGTTCTTGTATTTCAAAATATTTTTTTTTTTTAAATATCGCGAGAGCATCATGATCTATGCAGGCGAAAGCCTTTTCAGCGCGAAAGAAACCAGCCGTCTTTTCCCTCATTCTAATTTCTTCAGACTTTCTTGATTTTTTTGCCCCCTGCTATTAACAGATAATAAAGATATTTTTACCTTGCTTTGATGCCGCCTGAGTTAGGCAAGCAAGTAAAATCAATAAGATTACTGGCTGCTAAATATATTTCTGTTATTTGTTTATTATTCTTGGAGTGGAAATGGGCGGTCCAGTGCGTCAGTGTTGTTTTGCTGGAGCCTGGCCGTGATACGGCATTAGAAATGAATTAACCTGGCACGCAGTACATGCAAGAATATTTGATTATGAAAGATGGCAAGCAGATTGCAGTTCCACATGTTATTTTGAAGAGACAAAAAAATTCAAAGGGCCGAAGCAAAAAACAGGTGTTTCGCTTCAGTGCACTTCAGTTTGAATCACCCTGTAAACATGGATGTAAAATTCTTCTCTTGTTTTGATGCAATCGGTTGAGCCACACATTCGCCCTGCTCTTCGCCCATTCGTCTATCCTTCCGGTTGTACACCCATACATCCGTACATCTGTCTGTTTGTCCCTCTGTCTGCTTGCCAGTCACTTTGAGCATCCCAGTCTTAACAAGTCAGACTCTCGTACGAATACACAATTATAAAATTGGCCAGATTTTCGATGTTCACAGTAATAGTTATTTGACTTCGATACCTACTGATGTTCATCAGACACAAAATCAGAATCTTTAACTTGTTTTATAATAATTGTTAGATATTTGGGTTTCACAGTGACAGTCTATATATGAGCGTGTCGTGTCTGTCTTCGCGTCTTCCCTCCGTTCACCCCGGGGAATTAATCAAATCTTGGCAAATCTCATTAGGGATAGGGTCTAGAGTCCCTTCACTAGTCCTCGCTTGGGTCCAGTTCTCTAGCCCTAGGGTGGGCCGGGCCGAGACAGCAATATCACTGTCCAGTCAGCCTCTCCTGCGATCTTTCACTCCAATCTACAAGACATCGATCTAACTTTATCTGTTCTCATGGTCTTATTTAAGAGATAGACGGCAGGTGCCAGAAGAGATTAAGGACAAAGAGGACTTATTCGCTGGTTGGGTGTCCTTTTTCAAGACTTTTCATCTTTCCTGGCGTTTTTGGTCTGACCCCAGGGCAACAAGGGTGAAAACCTCAACGTGGGTATGAGAAACGTCAGGAAAGTAAAAGATGAAACTTTTTTTTTGTTTTAATATTATTATTTATTTTTGTTTTAAATTTTGTGCGTTTTTAGTTAAACATAGTTTAAGTTATTCACTGTGCTTTGGGCAAACTTCAATATTTTCAATATTCGTACAATTCTAGTTGCATCTGCAGATACACTCTGGCAATTTAGTACATTTTCTCAATAATCCCACCGCAGTAGCTACATTGTTGTATTAGTAACGCGCTTACAACAAACCCCACGTTGCGCCAATATGGCGTATCACAAGCATTATAAATAATGGAATGACATCACTGTGGCGGATGTATTCATGAACCGCCTACCGTCTGAGTTTCACGTCTTAAACTATAAGCTCAGTCTTACACCCAGTAAGTCAGTATCATTTTACCGTGGCGTGAAGCACCTTAATTCTTTCAGTCTCTCTCTCAACTATCTTCCTCATTCTTACCCCTTAAAGACTGTCTTTCAGTAACACCTCTTCCTCTTTTCTTCCGTCCTCTCTTCTTCTCCCTTCCCCGATGAAGAAATGTCTTTTCCTCCATCTTCCCCACTCATTTCCTTCTGCGATCTGACTTTGATTTTCTCACAGGCCTTAACAACATAACATACACGGTTCCAATTCAACGACCTTAGGCTCTTTACATGTGTTTCTTTTGGTTGTTATTATATTTTCCAAAGGAGTATACAGGTCGTAAACATGTTTATTATTGTAGCATGTGTTTGGAATACACGGAAACAAGCTATCAATGAAATTTATATGGATATCGTTTTGGCAGGTTTTACGAAAGTATTGAGAACGAAGGTTTTAGTTCCAGTTTGCTGACCCAAGACAGTTCAGTTCGATGGTCACATCTTGACACCTGGAAATTTCACTGTAGAGCGTCTGTTGATGTCAGGAAAGGTGTGGAAAAGCTTCATCTTATGCCCGTGTGTTGTTGATAAAGTGAGATTGAAATCTCACGAGGTTTGGTGGCCGTGATCGATTCTGTGGCAATGAATGGTTTATGAGGAAGCCATTTCCCCGTGCACCCGGCAGATGGTGTCAAATGACACAACGAGAACAGGTGGTGTTTGTAGAAAGCCCAGGCGCGATACCGCCAGCCTGGCGTCTATCTGTGTTTTTCTTTGCGGTCACCGACACCTTCAGCTTTTCTGTGAGATTAAAAACAAAATTTACCGATTGATTCCCAGCCACCTGATACTATGCACACACTAAACATTGTTTCCTTTCCGTCATCATTGATTCTCTGCAGAACGTTTCCTTTCTATTTCTTCCTTTAATCACGCATTATTTCTTTGTTGCATGTGCATTGTGTCTGTTTGAGAAACTTTTATTGTCGGATGTTTTTGCTCAAAACGTAAATAAATGAATGAATAATTGAACTTTGCTCGGAATAAACTGTTGTTTTATTACCACTGACAAAGAGCGGTGTGGTTCATAACTTTGAATGGAAGACTTCAGCATCCTACAGCTGCTGGTGTGTGCCGGCCCAGTGGACTAGTGGTTTCCTTCGATGGCGTCATTGGTGTTTTCAGCCTTCATCCGGTCTTTGGCGTTTTTATAGATTATGTTGTGTTTTGTATCTGCTTTCGCTCCTTACCCTTCCCATACCAGCGTCCTTTTTCATTGTTCCTTTCGATGTCTTTATCCCCTTCTACACGTACGTACACACACACACATCTACTATTATGTAATCTCCGCCTACTTCCCTTTGCTGTCGTATTTCTTCTCTTTTATACTTCTTTTCTCAATTTTCTCTCCCCCTCCCCCAACCTTTTTTCTCCCCCCCCCCCCTCCCCTCTTTGTATTTTGTCGGCTTTTAATTTGGCACTCACACTACCTTTATTTTCATCTCCTCCCCAATCTTCTTTTCTTGCATTCTTTCCTTTTGTTAGCCGTTTTTTTTTCGTTCTTTCACGCCCTTCCATCCAATAGACTGACACCCGCCTGACACTGTCCACATGGCCCGATGAGGTAACCAGCAATCCAGAGCCCTTCCCTAGCGCCCGTTCACTTAACTTATAATGTTTCTAAGAAGGATGGATGTGAGAAAAGCACATGCTTTGGCTTTTCCAAGAGAAGAAGGGGGAAGGAGGGGGAGGGGGATCTTAACACATAGAATCTTAAAGAAGCAGGGTAGGAATTCTTTTCTTCCAGTAGTAAAAAAACAACATTTTTTCGTTTATTTTCATCGACATCAACTTACTTATTTTGCTCATTCACGCACTTTCTTACTGGACCATGCAGAAAAGATAACTGGCTTAATGATCAGTACACGTGTGATTCTTACTCTTAAACTGGTTAATTCAGTGGGTCGCTGCTGCTGGTTTTGTAAAACAAAGTGCCTATCTTGGATTTTCACCCGTCGGCGAAAATAATTACCGAGTTCGAAATTACAAATCTTCTAATGTCCTTGCCACATTGTTCTTTTCTTCGGACTAGATACAAATAGCTAACCATTTGATTCCCTGCTTTAAAAGTTTGAAACTGGAAATCCGGCACTCCATCCAGTGGAAAGGAAATGCAAGGGGGTCTTTTGGGGTTTTGTTTTACGAGAGGCCGAGGACAACCAGCTATTACCGTCGTGTTGTTTCACTAAACCCTATATCATCGGGACAGAAATTAACATTAGCTGTCCAGGGAGTTGGGTTTGTGCATTCATTGGCATTTCTCAAGAGATGCACTCTTTTATTTTCTTGGCTACGGCGTTTCAGAGTGTTGACCTGGACAGATGAAACAAACAAATGGCTAATGTGTCGATCCTGTCCGAACTAAATGGACCTTTTAGTTAGTTGAATTTGAACATTATAATCGAAATGCCAGCCACCTGTGATTTTCTTGTAATCGTCCCATCAGAAGGCTTTTCATCAGAACTCTGATATTGATATTTTTCACCAACTTCTTTTGAGTAGGGAAATTGCCGCGTAATAGACAGAATGATGCTTAAACGGACAAACGCTGGCGTTTGATAGCGAAGGTGATTTGTCAGTGATCATTGCTTAATCGAATAACACATAAAATGTTTGTATAGGAAGAAAAAAGTCCTTCCAGAATTGGGTGGCCCAGAAGTTCATTTTTAAATTACCTTTTATCACGAAACAATTACTTATGGGTGTCCAGAGCCTCCTCTCCCACAGCTGTATAAACAAGTGGCCCATTTACTCAACAGTAAAAACAATCAACCGGGAGCCTTTAGCTGGCACTCTTAACTTGCAGGGGTCAAGAGCCCCGAATGCCGCGGTATTTTTGCACGCAGTGCCCTGTCAAATTGCTATGCATCCCCGCACATCACGTCAGTTGTAATTACGCCCCCTTCATGTCACCCTTACAAAACCGTAATACCCAGCAATATTTACTTACGTATGGAGGAAACGGGAAGGAGACTGTTGGACCAACGGAATCTGGCATCCTTCCCAGTGAATTCTTCTCCTTAGAAAGTTAATTGAATTTCCAAATTCGCCATTACAGGCACGTTTTTAATGCTCTGCCGGGAAGATAGATATGATATGATTATACACTGGTATGAAAAGTTGTTCTTGTTATTGTTGTTGTTGATGATGCCGTGGTTGGTTTTTGTCTCCTGGTTCGGCGCAGAGTATCAGTCTTTCACACAGCTAAATCATGCCAAACGTTGTATTTGTCGTGCTACTGTAATATACTGACTTGACTTCAAAATTGTTTATGGCCTTGCATTGTTGCATAGCAATAAGTCTTCGTGTGCGAAGTCTCAGTGGAAATACGTTATGAAATTCAGTTTTCCGTCTCTGCGTAACTATGGAAGACGAGTGGACAATAATCTCATGTATTTTGCACATAGTTTGTCAGGATGTTTTAGTAATAGTGCCTTCCTCTTTTCTGAGCAATGAATATTAAACACCGAATCATCAGTCCCTCTGGGATGCATTGTGGTAGCATGCGAAGAGTTTCACTGGCAAAATCGATATCGCTGATAACAATGTGCGACTTCAGTACGTTATGTTCCAAATCCACTTCTTGCACAACTGAGAAATTCGGCGTTGAACATCACGACTTTAGTATTATGATAAGGAGTTGAAATTAATCAGAGCTGTGAAATAAATTGGTAAGTGCCACAACGCATTTTAAACACGTGTCAAAGTGTACATTTGTTATATCTCTTCCATGTATCGATTAAAGATCTTCTGTTTTCAGAAAATGAAGTAAGAACAAACAAGGACTAAAGGTGACAGATTGTTTTATTTGAAGTTTGTACACCCCTACAAGTGTGTATGTCAACTTTTGTGGTTCAGCTTTGAGCATATGAGGGAAGCGTTCGGTCAGTTAAATCTTGTTACGGAAGTTCACGTTACATGGCCCGAAGGACATGTTTCCCGCACTTGAAGTCGTAATGAGCGCAGCTTGGCATATTTTCTTAAAGACTTTTTGTAGGACAAGGAAATTTCAATGAACTGTTTGAACTCAGATTTCCAAAAGAAATCAAGAAAGTAAGGTACGAATTATGTCATTGGATGAAGTACCTCAGTCTTGAAAGATTTTTCCATGAATACAATAGAGTTTGCAAAATATTGGCTATGTACAGACATTTTCGCATGTTTAGATTTGTTCCGCTTCTTTTCGTTCCGTCTCACCCTTCTTCCCCACTCATTTTAAGTTTACATAGATTTTTCTCTACCAGCTTAATTTGGAAACTTGCGGCGCGAAATTATGTCGACGACTCATTACGCACGCTTCGTGTTTATAAAATCAGTGGATAGTTTTTCAGCTTCTTTTATTTAGGAAGGATTAGTTTCTTTGTTGCCTTTTAAAGTTATTACCTTTCATTTCAAATGGATAGATAAGTAAAATAAGTTACAGTTTATTTTGCAATCAAACCGATGAGGAATTCCCGTAGACAAAGCCGCAACCGATACCATTTTGTCAGTCATTCCTAAACTCTTTCTACACAGCTAATGAAGCGTAGTCTAATAGGGCCTTGGCTTGACATCAAGACGGGCTGCTAATGGAAATGCAAGCTATGAGATAGGGGATTTCAGCCTCTAGGTCGGTTCCTAAAAGCTTTGCAGCAATTAAGATGTCTGTCTGCGCCTAGTCACTGAACCACTTCGCCTTGTTTTTACATCCGTTTGTTTGGCTGCAGGCTGGAGAATTGAACTGTCGTGAAGCACTCACTGTCTTGTTGATCCAGCTTTGGCTTTGACAGATTCCAACGTAACGTTCTTTCTCTCCAGCTCTTTCTCCACTGTCATTTCTGTCTGTGCTTCTCTCACCCTGCCATTCAGTGAACAATCATTAAAACCAATCCATCCGTCCATTTGATTGAGTATCTCTATTCAATCTTTCGTTCTATCTGTTTGTCTGTCTGCCTGTCTCCATCTGTCCGTCCGTATGTGTGTCTCTTGAGTGTCTGGCTATCACATTATTTTATCAATCTATATATCACCCAGTCTATGTGCTCGCCTACTAAGTCTTGTCGGTCTGTCCATAAATTTCTTCGTTGGTTTTTATGTTTCATTTTGCTTCCTTTTTTTAAATCCCAAACCTTCTCCTTTGTGGGCTGTTTATGTTTAATTAGTGACATTCTTATGCCATCAATAGTTTTTTTACTGTCATAATTATTGTCTTCTCCGGGGTGAATTTATTGCTTTATTCATGCAAGACCAGGGGAACTAAAGTGCAAAAAAATGAGGTATATGAAAGGTCTTGACTGTGTGGGCGCAGGGGAGAGGGACGGGGCAAGAGTGGTGGATTCCTAGGGAAAAAAAGAGTTTCTTGGTTAGACTGAATTTAATTAACATTGAATTGTAGGGTCTCCCGTCTCACCCCAGGGAATAGAGATAATAGTGACGCCATATAGGGAAAAGATAAAGATGAAATTAATTGACAATGAGACTGAAAAGAGCAGCGAATCAACTGGAGAAAACCAAAATTCAAGTTCACGTATAACACACAAGGCAATACAAGTGCAACAAGAAGTGGATGGTAGATAAATAGAAATGGTTTCGTCGAAAATATACGAAGAAAGGAGGAGAAACTATGCTAAGGAAGAAAAGAAAATAAAGGCATGATACATTTATTTCTTTCCACCAGTTTCTTTTCAGGTTTGTATTTGGCTATGAAAGATTCAGTTCATACTGATTCATAGGCCACGACCACAGTATTAATGAGGTAGAGGAAGCCAATAGAAGTAATTGGGGCCGGGGAATTTGATTAAAGATTGGCCAACTATTTTAGGTTAAAAATGGGAGTCACTATAAAAAATTACTGTAGCCGAGAAACGGGGGGGGGGGGGGCTAAACACTGACCTCACTCCTTCTTCTCAACTACCGTCTTTTAGTTTTCTAAGACAGGAAATACACCATGTAGATTCAGCGCCGATGAGGGGAAACGAGTCCAGGATGGTGGATAAACGTCATCTGTTATAAAAGCTTCCGTTTCATTCTTCGCTTGTAGATGTAGAGAAAATGGTGGATGATATACCGGGAAGTTTCTTCCGCTTTATTGCTTGTCTTCTTTCTATCCTTCAGGTCACCAGGACCTGTAGGAACGAGTGGTACATTTAGTTTGTCTCCGCCCCGCCGCTCCTCTTCTTCTCCTTCTCTCTCTCTCTCTCCCCCCCCCCCCCCTCCCTACTCGTCTTCCGTCTTAGCCGTTATTGTTACAAGTAAAATACACGGGATTAAAAACTGGAGTAAAAGGGGAAAAATTGAAACTGGCTCCAAGTTTTGGTGTCTTTGGTTCCATCTGGTGATGAAGATTTACATCTTGTCTCCGAGTCAGACCGGGACTGGAGCGGAAATTACAATTTACGGGTTTTGTTGAGAATGGTCTGGTGTGGTCTAAACCCGCCCTGCTTGCTGGAGATCACATTTAAATCACTGGAAGTCCAACGCAAATGAGATGCCAGAACAATAAATCGGTTGGCTGTACAAGTGGTTTGGACAGATGCCTTTTCCCTGGTGGTCCGCGGGAAGCTGGGCACGTGACCCAGGCTTCTGGAAACTGATCATAATGTACTGATCTCGAGGGATACCGGTTGTTGGCGTTACTAAAGCAAAAAAAAAAACAGCAACAAAAAAAAACATAGTGATACGGTGTGTGGAATTACAGCAACATAATGAACAGTGAATCCCTGATACTGTAGGCTATTTATTTATCATCACTATCATCATCATTATGAACATCATCAGTTGCAATATAATTATGTCATCGAATTATGGTAGTTTTTATTTCAAACGAGAAACACACACATACACACACTTGCGCGCTTAGCAAGAGAGAAGGGGTGGGTTAGAACGGCCCTGTGACAGCGGCAGTTGCCACAGCAACAAAGAGTGAGAACAGAGGACATATTTTTATCTTAATTCATTTTTCATGTTCACAATTTAACGTGACTTCATTGTTAATAATATTGTAATAATCTAGAAATGGGGGATAGAGGTAAATTTGATTGAGACCATAGGCTATCTCATCTCCGATTTGTGGGTGCAGAAAAGAAGTGGCATTTTGATATCAGTGCAGCCAAAACTGCCGTTTCCATTTTGTACCAAATACGCGCTAGGGAGGTTTTGTAGAAACATGTCAAAGTTACAGGATACATGGAGAGCGAGTGCTTACGTAAATGTGAGCTATCACTGTTTGTTCTGAATGTAAGTGGTTCGGGAAATGAGGTGTCGCTGTACCTAGATGTAAAGAAGAACAGAAAACTGCCAGCCCCGTGATCTTTAGGAAGCCCTTGAGGAAGCCAATCTTGTCTAGATAGCTGAGTGTATCGTGAAGTGTTGTAAGTACATCTTCAATACCAGGGGGCCTTTAATTCAGTCTGGGGCTTGAAATTATCCACCCTTTTTGATAGCGGTGGAAAAGATCAAAGGCATGGCTTATCGATGCAGCTGCAGTTTCGGTAATGATTGATTTTTTTTCCCATAAATATGCTTGCATATTTTTTTCTGCACACCGTTCCAAATCAGATAAAACGTCAATTTGGAATCGTATGATAAAAATCTATACTTTACCCATTTTTTCAATTATGTATTTCAGTCATTTGTGTTCAGCATAGATCAGGGAATGCGTGCCTATCAAAACAGTTAATTTCTGACGCTGTTAGATATTAGCGAAAGCAGACGTTAGCATTTCATCGTAGTTTTTCATAGCCTCGGCAAACATTCAGGTGACGGTTTATAAAGTCATGCTTTACCCAGAATCTGTGGCTTGGCTGCCGTCCAAAACCATGTACATCTTATGTGCGAAGAAATACGCTTAAACTGATAAGACGATGCCAAAGCCCTTGATATGAATTAAATCACGTTAAGTGGTGCTCGCTGCCTGGCAGAAAGCTGTTATTCTCAATAAATAAATGTAACTGTTCAGGAATTCGGATCTGATACTGCTTTATGCTAGTCCGTGTATTGGGGAAACGAGACATTCATCCAGCTGTTGTGGAGAGTTTTATAATTTATTTACCCAGAAAAGATTGATTCTGGCAGTGGGCCTTATTGCCAGACTGCACGGGTTCTGACTCCGTGGAGAGTCTAACCATGATGTCAGGATGTGGAGCCCAGGTGCCCCGTTGGGAAAGTGTGAACAGAGACTGACCAGAAGATGTGTGCAGTAGTTTATCATTGGCTAGTGGACAAAGGGCTAACCACGTCAAGACCCCAGGGACGGGGTTGTTGGCCCCCTCGTGTCTGCTCCGAAATGGAGGCAGTGTTCGACAGCGATTCCCAATTCAAGGAAATAGTAAATTCACGAAATATCATAAAAACCACAGAAAAACTGTAATAAATAGGAACTAATACCAAGAGTGTAGTTGGGCTCCCCGGCCCGAATTGAGTACCTGAGTTTGTCGGAGCTGCTTTAGATAAGTACGAAGTATACCCTTGGAGAGTAAGGGAAGCGCTTATCTAAACTGAACTCTAATGAACCTTCAAGTTACCGACGCATAATTATTAATATGACTCAGTGTATTTAATTCAGATTACTCTTTAAGCTGACACCAAACAGACTTCCATGGGATGGCATCAATAGACATTTTATCACATAATATTCTTTAATATTGTACAAACCTCGACATCGCCAGTGATGATGAAGCTACACGAATGTGCATCATAGTAGTAGTAGTAGTAGTAGTAGCAGTAGTGAAAGGGGGGGGGGGGCGAATAGGTGGAAACTCTTGTTTTTCGTAAGATAAAAAAAAACTGTTTCTTTCCTTTCCATGAGTATGAATCAGAAGCAGAGTGTGGCGATGCTTGAAATCAGTAGGTCTCTAATTATATGATAGGGGCAGCTGCACCTCTGAAGTTCGTCATCTGATGTTGAAATATGAGTAGTTCCTGCTGGAAAGCACAAAAAAGTACCTGTGTGGAGTGACCTTTGATGTGTAAATTGACTTGGGAGATCCATCAGAGGGTCTTATTGATGGAAAGTGTCAGAAACACAATTTGGGTGCGCTTTGGAGTCTCAGGGAAAAAAAAAGGGGGGGGGGGTGCATGGTTCCCCCTTCTTCCCTTTTCCTTTACTTTTGTATGTGATCAGGGTTTGTCTATCTTATATATCTCAGTGAGGTCAAATTCTTGCAGTTTGAAAGAAGTCGATAGGGGAGACAAATATCTGTGGCCTCACCTCGGGGAGATAGCCAGTTTACTGTCTTAAAGGTTAGGATCTAAATTATACGTGATTTAATCGTAATTACTAGTGTCAGCTGTTACTCCCTTCAGCAAAACAACAACAGCAAGAACAAAAAGGTGTAGACAGCGAAGATCGTACAGAAAAATTGTTGAATAAAAGATGTTGTGGAACCAGTGTACACAAACAGCAAATCCTGTCCATGTTTGGAACGCTAGAAATGATCATTTACACGTAGTTGGGGCATGCCAGAAGAACTTAGAAACGGTGAGGAAATATAGACAATCTGCTGCAAGTTCTTTGTATTCCCTATTGATTTTGGCGTAACCTCTGCTTGTTTTATAGTATCACTGGCTTGAACCAGACCGGGGCGAAGGAAAGGCAAGACATTAACACTCAGAAATTCCAGACTTGAGGATTGGTGAAGTGGGGGATGAACAGGGAAACTGCTCGGGAAAATTTAATGCCTGAAAAGCTGTTTACAGCTTGCTGTCGGGGTCAGGGTAAAGTCTTGGCATTTGTTACTGCAGGATATGTGTATGTGGGTGTATGCCGATTGTGCATGAATGAATCTCTTATGTCTATGTGTTTACATCATAAGCAACACAATAATTATCGCACGAAACGAGATGAAACAAAGACTGATTGGATTATGTCTCTTTGTCTCGGCTATTTGTCTGTTTTAACGTCGCATTTGAGAATTGGTCGTAAATGGTCGTGAAGCAAATGCCACAACATTGTGGAATCAATAGGAAATGTCAGCTTGATCTAATATTTAATGATGAGAATTACATAATAGAGACATAACCATGAGCTGGTGGGAGGCTGGCCAATGTGCAACCTGAGCGAGCACCCATCCAATTTTTTGATGATTCACCAACGTAAAAGCCTCCATAATTGTTTCCTTTGTAACAATTTAAATTCATCTGACATATTATATAGTGTCTAGTAGATGAGAGAAGCCGTGGGCTGAACAAGTATGAGAACCTGGTCTACATGTCTCTGGCATCATTCGATCCAGTTCCCGCACAGCGTCAAGCTTGCTTCCTAATTATGTAGGTGGACATTCGACTCTACCATTTTAGGACGGGAATCGATTTTTTCCCCATTTAAACGTGTCGAACATTCGCCCACGCACTATTTTGTTACCTGTTATTGTTTCCAATTTTGTACGGCGATATGTTTTCCGGAAATGCAATGGCGAATAGGAGTAGTTGCAATATTGTAATCATTTCAGGCCAGGTTTAGTAGTCACCAGCCACGCGTGGCATTAATGTAAAAATTCTGATAACATTCTTTGCTGTTTCATATAGGGGTTTCTTTTTTTTTTTTGGAGGGGGGGGGGGGTCTCTCTTTGATGGACGATTATGGGTTTAACGATAATTGGTTTTGTCATGACTCGTTTTACAATGAGTTATGTGAAGTGTCTACAGCGTCGCTTAAGGCCAACACAAAAATTGTAATTTATAATTAAATAATGCTGAAGCTTATCCTGGCGTAACCTGATCGGCATAGAGCTGGATAATGCCCAGTAATGACGTTTCCAGCGACAAGGTGCTGGTCTAAATGGCCGTAATGTTATGCCAGCAGCTTCTGATATGAGTAAAAATACGTTTTTATGGATTCCTTTGAACGGTTTGTCAGATATGTACAACGAGCGCCGTAGCCCGTTCTCATTGGCAAGAGCCCCGTTTACTGTCCTGTATTGGGTGAAGTGAAGTGGAGACTAGACGAGAATCGCACTCCTGTACTTTTTCGTTTTGTTGTTGTCGGTGTTTTTGCGACCATGAATAAAATACGCCCCCTTTTGCGGTTGTTTTTTTCCACTAATATTGTTTGTTGATACCGTTTACAGCAAATGGCTGTATGGCGGATTTTTATTTTTTTTTTGACAGAAGGTATACCAAGAAACCAATTGCTTATTTTGCATCCACCCCGATGATGCACCTGAATCCTGCTCATGAATATTTAACTGAAAAACAATCGAACAGGCAAATAGTAGCCAGGCTGTGTCTGGGGAGATATCTAAGCTGTGTTGTGTACTTGGACGTAGCGAAAAGAGTCAGCAGCGGGCGTTGCCGCATCATTTGTCCAGTTATAGAAAAGGCAGGCCGTGATATGCGGCGCCATGTTTACATAATGATAAATTACAATTGTGCACTTGATCAGGTCTGGGCTATGTCTGCTGCAGGGACTGGTTCTCCAGGGCCGTGATCTGGTCTTTGTTACCTGACCTACCGGATGTGGGTCGGCAGCGGACGCTGAGTCATACTGACTGGCCAGACAGTGGCCGGACACAGTCATGTGGCCCATGATACCATAGCTCGCAGAATCTCAGACCCGCCAGGCGGTAAACCACTGGCTTAGGCACACTAAGTATACTCACTGGAACATCTTCACCGTGGAGATTTTTGGGGGGCCACAAAACCTTGTTCGTGTTTGGCAGTGGTTCTTCGGGGAGGGGGGGGGGGGAGATTTTACTCCAATCCCCCTTCTCATGAGGGATTCTGAAGATTAGAATGATCTTATGGTTGACGATATATTTTTATCGAGAAACGCGCCGTTGGGTATACTTAATCAATCACTTAATCTCCTGCATTGATATGATAATCGCTGTGAGCGGTGGAAAGAGACCACGATAACCGTCATTAAAGTATGCAGAAGTGTTTAGAACAAAAAAAAAAGGATGAAATTATACGATACACTGTGCATATCCTGCTTGATTGTAAAAACACATCTGTAAGTCGTGTTGGCGGCAGGAAAAAAGGTTTAGAACGGCGAGAACCTCTTCTGTTGATGCAAGGTATGGTAATGCACAGTTTTACAGCAGCGGTTGGGTGTAGCTGACAGACAGGCCAGATTGCCGGGTGGGATAGCAGTGGAGGTAGCGCCTATGTACCACGAACTTTCATCCACCGCCATGGCACGCTGCTGGCACCTTAGACAATAGACTGATGAGCTGATAAAACAGTCCAGTTTTTCTCCCACGCGTGCACGTTTGAGGGTCAGCAGTTTTTGGATCGCTATGCAACAATTCCTGTTACAACTATAAACAAACTACCGCCGAAACGGGACGTGCTCCAACCCAACTGACACGTCCTGCAGAAAAGCTCTGCAGATTTAAATGTCATTCTTACCTAAAACTGTCATCAAAGGTCAACATTTACATTTGCAAAGAAAAGGGTGCAGGTCTCACTTTCTTTCCTAGGTTAGTAGCTGACATGTTGAGTATAACCAACTTGTTAAAACTGACGACAAGCAGCGATGCATTCGTGTGTCAGAATAGAGAACATTCAGAAAAGAATAATAATTGTGGAAAGATGAATGTGCGCATGTGTAACAGATGAAGGTAAAGATAACAGGCAAGAGCTCTTCAGTCAGTAATTTGGTAGATATGCGCACTATGAAGAGTAGAGAGAGATCGAAAGAGATTAAAAACATCAGAAGCAATTTTGATTTTCGCACTTATTATGTGAAAAATGAGTTTGAACCAGTTGATAAAGGATTTCACATAGCATGCGCTGGGAATTTATTAATATTCTGGAGAGGTGGCTGAGATACAGAGGAAAGAGGGAAAACTTTGGATGGTGAGGGGTGTTAGAGAATTGTGGCTTACGTATTTTGGGCGTCATAATGATGTTTATTGCGTGCGTTAGCGAAGTCGTATCTCATCTAACGTCCTCATGTGTAAAATTCCGCTATCAGTTTGTCATCCTAAGCACGATTGTTTATTTTTACCTCTGGCGATGATGTGTGCTTGGCTGCAGAGTTTATCTTCATGAACTTGAGGGCCCCGTGTTGCCTTTGCTTTATATCTACATACCAGTTTGTTTAGCCAGCTTGGTGAGGGCGTGCGCTGTCTCGTACATGCACATGCACATGCAGTCACAACGCTACTTCATCCTCAAAATGGCTTCATGTGGAATAACTACAATATCATTGCCTTCCCTTCAACCTTAGTCTGAAGATAATTGATAAAAGTATCTCACAAAACATGTTACTTGTTTAAATTTCTTCCTTTGGTGCCTTGTACTCTCGTAGTTTGTAAAAGCGACTTTGAACATCTTTCAAGCGCGGTGTTTTACAGCGGAAATATTGTGAGACGCCCGGAGATCGATATTAATTTTATGTGTTTACAAATTTCGTTTCACACACAATTAAGTTCTAACTCTGGCAATTTTCGCGGCCACTCAAATTCGATTCAGTGCTAAAGACAAAAAAGACATTTAAAAAAAGTTCTAAAAGTCAGTAATGTGAAACTGAAGTACCGGGAGTAGAACAGTATTTTTGAAAGATCATTAATGTTGGCGCGCCTGTTGGATAGGTGATAGAATGATGTCATTAAACTTATCTGGATGCCATGAAAGAAATGGATGAAGGAATGTTTTGATAACAACTTGTCATGTCTGCTGTAATCTCTCCAGTGTTTGTGGTCGGAGGATGAAATACTGTTCAACAAACTGCACCAAAATGTGAACTATTTCTGTCTGTCCATCAATAACTTCATTTTCAGATTGCTGGCGTGTGCTTGGTGCAGTGAGGAATTGTCTTTGTGTTCAGATCAGTTAGTTCCCTGGTCCACGCCGTCTGTGGCTTGTAAATTATGAGGAAGGAAAACATTTTATACGCCAGCACGAAGTAATGTTTTCATACAGACGTTGCTAGAAGCAATAGCCAGAAAGGTGTGTCATGACGATATCCCTGTGTGTACGATGAAGAACTTTCTTATTTCTATGTCTATGTTTCTTACCTGGATCCTCCCAAGTGGTAACAAATCGCTGATTCAGTTTTATGTCCCCGGAATGTGATGATGAAGGTAACAAATGCCTAAGGACGTTTTTGTCTGTTTTTGGCCGCACACGCCAGCCATAAAAATCATGCAAACGTTCCTATGCTATTGATTGAGGTCTGAAAACCCAATAAATGCGCTGTTTGCGCATGTATCTCTGCAGATTCATTAGTTTAGTTCAATTTACCGAAACCTGAATACAGGCATTGCTTATTTAATGCCTCCAGCGCTCTTTCTTCCCAGTAGATACATTTTTTTTTTTTAAATTTTGTATGAAATAAGTCCAGAACATGTCAGCGCAGCAGGTCACAAAGAATGAATTCCAGTATTAATCTTTCCAGGCTTCTCTGATTCTCACACTGTGCCCCCCCCCCTCCTTGTCTACGACCATGTGTAGGGTAGACCGCCTGTTTAAAGTTAGTTATTTTTTCCACATGCCCATCTGTTGTAAGCCGTGAATCTGACCTCTGACCCTTCCATATCGGAACAGATTCGCGGCTAACCCTTTGGAGGTGGGTTTAGAGATGGTATCAGAGCCAGGTCGCTTTGATTTCCTGCAAATTACTCCTGTATTTTGCTTGGGAGCTGTTTATCGTTGCCTATGCTCTCAATTATCCGGCCTACCAGTCCGCCCGGCCGGCTGGGTTCACTTTTCTCAGCACCGTTTATTACCATTCATTTGACCTATCTACTATATAATTGACAGAGCTGCTCTATTCAGCAATTCGCCCTTTAGCAAATAAAGATACCTTCATTCCATTCTGACAGTATTTATGTACATCATGATTTCAATACAAAACTAAATTCTTTGTTGTAAGTAATATAGGGCACTATTTTGTGGAACAGTGTCTTGACACAAGAGATCAGAAATTCTTGATGTTAGAAAGTATTCACTGTAGCTCTTGCCTTAAAACAGCCCAGTCAATGATTAGAGGAAGATGTGCCAAATCACAGTAATGTTCCGGTCAAGGGTATTTGGAGTTCAAGCTGCTGGTGGGTCGGTTGTGCGTCTGGCCATGAAAAATGAAGTACTCGATCTTCTACAGCTGTCTGTGGTTGAAAGTAAGATCTTTTCTGGCCGTACCAAGCTAGTGAAAGTGATTTTTGTTACCCGGGAATATTCAACTTATATTTTTGGCAACATGAGATAGCTCTGTGTGAGGTTCTTTTGGCACATCTTCTGCACTCTTCCTTCCTCTTCCCACATACTCGGTAATTCCTTCATGCTCTTGCTTGATATTAAAATGTCTATCACAATCAGCTAGCTCTTTACTGAGGGAACCATTACTCTATTTTGTTCATTTCTCAACCCCAACAAACCTTTTTGGCTCGTCTGAATTCACCCCGCTGGCCCTAAACGTTTACAGCCCACCCCCCCCCCCCACAGCATTTGTAAGTCCAGACTTATCATATCAGTTTTCCATCTTTCTATCACTCCCATGGAAGCATATAATGCACGTATGCACATCAGCCAAAACACGCTAACCCCATATATTTCCTTCTCCCTGAATTCACCCCAATATTCAGTGTAAAGAATGTACCCACTGATTGGTGGGAACTTTAGCCGGGCTCCGAGTTTCGTGGCCGGTGCTCTGGTACCTGTCCGTCTCCCGGCCAGATTTGAAATGCCGTTCACTGACCAGTCACTAGCATAATCACTTTTACAGAAGGTAGGCTCACTCTAGCTTGCCTAGATATCTCTGCCTACCTCTACAGTTACTGTAGTAGACTGTTGACCACTGTGTTTATGATGGCAGGCTGCCAGCGCACACGGTCAGGGCAGCATTAAACTTGTCTCCAGAGCTTACCCACTCAGTCAAGGCTTATCTCTACTCACCCACTCAGTCAAAACTTATCTTGAAAATCCCCCTCTGCTCCTTCTTCGTCGCGCCGGCTAAAGTTAATATAGATGGACAAGCTTACTGCTCACGCCTCAACCCATGTCAGCCAGCCTGGAGTAGTGTTGTCGGATCATGCTAAAGTGCATGCGGTCCCCATGAATTTAACACTATTAGGGAGGGGGTGGGAGAGTTTCCCAAATTCTACTGCAGTAATTGGAGAGATTTAGACAAAGATGGACTGCTGCGAGATATACATTTTAGGAAATTACAGCTAGAGTTAGTGAGAATGTACACCTGGATTGGTATAGGAAGGGGTTAAAAACTTTGCAGATATGATATCAGATACCTTGAAAAGTTCCATCTATTTTGTGCTTCAAGGCGTCATGCTCGCATTTGCTTAAGATGGCTGATGTCCCAGAAAGCCTGCATTGTAAACAATGAATAATCTATCAGAGCAGCGTTGTTTTGTTTTGTTTTTGTTTTTTTTGTTGTTGCTTTTCTCTGCTCCAGTTTGAGAAAGGGACAGGAAAGAGCTGGAAACTTTCATTTGAAGCTCTCAGAAACAGTTGACCAGAAAACTTCCACTGACCTCTGAACTGTCACAATGCGTTTAGATAATGAATTCTACCTAATTAGCGCCCGCGGCCTGGCACTTTAAGCTGCCTTTGTATGCCACACGTGTTGTACTCACACATGGAGGCTCCACTGCTCTGGAATTCGTAACATACAAACACCGCAGGCAGAACGGGTCATTCCTATTACTCATAGCTCAGCCCAACCCTCTACAGTGGTCGAGCATTTATAATCTATCATAAATCAAGAGTCCACCACACGATGAGGTGGGGCGCCGTTGTGCAGAGAAGCTCCACTCACAATCGTACTAAGCTATGTATTTTAGGTACGAGTTTAAAGTATAATATCCGTGATAAATTGAAGGTTTTGAGTATCCCAGTTGGCAGTTTCGAATTTAACCTTAGATTTCAAAGTGGTTTGTGGTATTTGCCTTTGGGTTATGTACCCGTTGTTTTAGCTTAGTTTCTGGCGGGTGGTCGACGTAGGTTTTGCACTCAAATCAAATCACTGGCTTCGCGCGGCACAATTAAAGCCCGGGTTCTCTGAAAACGTATCGTTGAGTTTTCACTTTAAAATGCGATACGTATGCTGTGATCCTAGATAGCCCTCAGTTTGATCTGTGTATATTCCAGGCAGCACCGATGACTTGACCTGCATTTTCTTTTTTCCGTTCGTCTTTCCTTTCCTTTGATCTTTACCTGCTCGTTCATCACCTCAGCCTTCAATCACATCCCATTTGCTTACCGTTCATTTCCCGGGCCCTCGTTAACCCCGGAACACTCAGCCTCTGTCAGGGTGAAGCCTTGACTTGTTCCCTCATCCACAGGATTTGCTCAATGAGATGCCAGAAAAGGTGTATGTCACGTGACGCCTGATTTACCCCCAGCAATTAAGTGCGCCCGTCAGCGAGGACGCGATTGTTCAGTTGTTGACTGTGGCGCCGCGGAGGGAGAGGATTTGCTGGGAGCCATTGAGTTTTGAAATTTTGAACTGATTAACTTTCACGACATTTGCTTTAATGTGCAGATTCAGGGTTCCAAAATTAACAATCGTCTGCCGTATGTCTTGTACGAAAGCCGGTGATTTTTACATGTGATTCTGTTCGGGTAGGCAAATAACAGATACTGACACACGCAGGGTTTCATCCAAGGTTTGCTAGAACAATGAGACCTTTCGACCAAAACCTTGCACAGTTTACCCGCAAAATGCCCAACGTGTGGAACGTCAGAATTCTACTAAATCAAAGTTTTAGTCAAACGATAAATTTACACAACATCCAGATAAAATATAGGTACATTGAAAGAAGTTCATTTGTCATGAAAATACGTCATAATTGAATGAAGAGACAACATATCTATTTTACCCGTCAATGAAGATAGAAAATTGGAGGGTCGTGGGCGTTGGAAGTTATTGACCGAGGTTAATACATTATCTTTCGTCATATTCTCCTTGTTGCTTCGAACTGTCTAATTTAGTTGGAGGTTTTTCGGCGATGGGAAATTTTCACGGGAGCTGTTCGATTTTTGTAATCAGTCAAGGGAATTTTATAGTTCTGGACTGGGAATTTGTGTCACACTCAATGATTTTCACATGGAGAAAAGCGGCGTGTTTTTTCTTTTCTTGTGTCAATCCGCGGGGTGGGGGGGGGGGGAGGGGGGGGGGACAAGATAATAACCTTCATTTAGGGATAGTTTTGTAGGCATTTACTGTGGTATTACTCGCTGCTTTTATTTAAACCAAGTCTCGACATCTTCCAACAAAGACAAAAATGTATGATGTGAGTAATTGTTTTTGTTGTTTTTAGAAACAGTGTATGCTCAAGGCCAGGTATTCCATGGGCACCTAGATACCCACCCACCCACCCTCACCCCCCCCCCCCCACACACACACACACACACACACACCGCCCCCATTTTGTTATCTTTTCCACCTCTATTTGGACTTTTTTACTTTTAACTGGAGAATTTGGCATCGGTTTATTCTCGTTTTGCCGGTTTTTCTTCTCGTCGTGAAGTATTTTGTACTGGTTTTAAAATGTTTTGCTCATTCGGTGACCTGGGCAAGGTGACTTCATATTTATAGTTTGGAAAAAAGAATTGGATTGGCTGAAATAGAAAATTTACCTCGTCAGTGTATGGATTTTCCGTGAAGTTTCTGACTTGTTTTGTAGGAATTAAATGTGGATTCACCCACTCCTTTGTTGTTATGGATTGCTGCTTGCCACTGGTATGATTAGTGGGATCCAATACCAGTTACCATAGTAACTGTTGACGTATCACTAAAAATTACGAGGTCTATTTCACCCGTTGTTAACAAAACCATTAGGACTCCAGGAATATCTATCCTTCCTGGCATTTGCCAGTGGCGTTCCATCTTCACCAAATGGTCACGCATCTGACGATACAGCTTGACCACCTTGTACTTTGTATTGCGTTCTATGGCAAACCCCATGACGGTAGTCTTTGATGGTCCCTGAAAAACGGATGTGGTTCATTAGTCATAGTAAAGTGAGGTAGTGATCAGACTAACCCTAAGATACATGTAGCTGTCGGGAAGTTGTTTCATGTAAAATTAAGCCCGTTATCATCTGGAAAATGGAAATAGTAGAGTATTTCACTTTGCTCTGTTTCTGGTCCGGCCTTTGATTTAAAAAAAAAGAAAGAAAAGCAAGGGAAGACCAATCCGCCTCTGGTCTGGTTTGGCAAAAAAACACTTCCTCAGCGTTAGTAAGGTTTCTCTTTCACACCGTTATACCGGCGCTTGATGGGTGGGCAGCTGGGAAGATCATCTGTTTCTTTGTGGTTCGTTTCCATGCGTATGTTGAAATGTCTGTGTGGGGCAAGTCAGTGATCAGATCCTTGCTAGTATCACCCTGGGTGGGTTTGAATCGGATTATCGGAGAATACAGCTAGGTAAAATCTTTGAAACTCATAAAGTTACGCTTTCTCATGGATTTGTGTTTGCTTAATCGTTTTTCCCGAATTCTTATCTACATTTCAGTACAGAGAAAGTCCCGAGAGATAATCTGATTTTATTACAAGCTCCCGGACATATCGATATTTCATTTTCTGCCGGAATGTTGAAATAATTTTGGGGGGCAAAATGATCGTAATGAACTTGTGGTAAAACTACCAGCGTTCTCACATGTCTGCTGTGAGAGGGTAGAATGAGCCTGCCATGAGTGGCAGGGAGCAGGTGCTATGTACATAGCTGCACAGACTGAAATGTGAAATGCAGCCGAAAACAGTTACTATACGCCAAGCTCTTGTGGTCACGTATAATAGTAGAAGAAAAAAAAAAAAGCTGGGTCATTTTGCTTAGATATTTTTTGTTCCCGTTTTTTTTTTTTACTTGGTAGGGGAAATTGGTGAGAAAAGAATGGGAGATGATGTGCGCATTTGTTTTTGGGTTTTTAGTTGTTGTTTTTTTTCCAGGGGGGGTTGGTGGGTGGTGTGGGTGGCATGTTTGTGGTGAGAATCAGTGCTATCTGAGATGTGGACGGGACAGGTGTTGACTGACAGGCTGAGGTGTTTGCGGTGCTGCGTGGAGGGTGGTCAGCCAGAGCTTCTAGTCTGATATTTTACCTGTGGCCAGGGGCTTAAAACATCTTACGGTTGTCTTAAGATTAAGTTAATTCGAATAATTAGTTCTGAATCTACGGATGCGTGAAAATAATGCTTAGACCCCGATGATGTACTATGTATCGGTAACTCCATAATTTCAGGTTTTTCAGTCTGGTGGTCTGTTCTACTATTTTATTTCAACTTGTCATGTCAACCTCAAGCTTAACGTATTCAGAATTGTTTGATCCATGTCCAATTTATATTTGCGTAATTTCTGACCAGTTTAGGATCGCGGTACGGAAGGGGAAGTGATAATGGGGTTTTGAGCTCATATGTAAATGAATGAAATGGTGTGGAGCTCTGAAACAGACGGATTGGCTGGTTATTCAGTTCTTTGACGTGGGAAAAACTCGGATGTTAAAAAAAATAAAAAATCTAATGCAATGAATTTCATTTGAATACGTTTGCCAACAACGAAATAAACCTAGTGTCATACCTTGAAGCAGATAACCACCTCTCTCAACAGGCCAGAAAAACTTGGCAAGTTTGATACCGCAGCATCTGACTTTGGGCTGTTACACAGCTGTCAGATGTCTACCAGACCTTGCAGGAATTGTTACCCTGACGATGTGAGTGCAGGCCAAGGGTGGATCTGATAATGGTCTGTGTCTTTCCGCACGCTCAGCCAGATTTGGAGCGTTGGCAACCCCATCTGGCTATGATGAAGCGTCTGCCCTGATACTGTAGGAAGGACATCCAGGCTTTGGCCCTAATAACACAGATGAAACATAGAATTAGGTGCAAGTTGTAAGCCTCCAGCTGTTGACAATTGTAGTGTGTGATGCAAACAGCGATTGGTGGCGATCATCATAGATAGCCCCCTTATTAAAGGGAATGAGCTTCATGGTGCTGATGTCCGTGATTGCAATCGGGAAGGTATAATACATGTATACTGTTGGGTGAAATCTGACAGGCCCCCGGGGATCAACCAGGGCGAGACGCAGAACGATATCTGGTATCTATCATGGCGTTCTCTCCCCTGTGAAGTCTTTCCTTGGCTGATGCTGTTTCGTCGTGGTTGTTGTTTATCCTTGAAATTTAAGTATGGTCAAATTTGCTGTGGAAAGATGCTCTGCTGCACTCTAGGGGCACTTTCCCTGCTAAACGTAGATAATATCCATCCTTGCCCAATCAGTAATAACAGAAACATCGGCTGGGAGAACTCCCATCCCTTGTCGACCAGTTCAGAATCAGACCCTTTCCGGGTAACTTTTTTTCTTCAGTTCAGTTCTTTCGACAAAGTAGTGGCCGCCGTTCTAGTATGGCTGAATCCAAGATTGTCGCATTATTTCGTAAAACGTTTCCACGTGTGAACTTTGAAAGTGATAACAAACCTTGCAATGCATGCAAAGAGGAACAGTGGGCAATGCTTTATTGGACTGTAGATAGGCTGAATTGCAATTGTCTCCATTGCACTTGTGTCACAACTAATTGGATGTGGAATGAGGACGTAAATATTCGTCTCTCAAATTTTCCCACTTTTCACATAATCATAAGTATGTGCTTAGATAAAATATTGTTATGCAAAGATTCCATCATTTAAAGAGAATGGTTTCCATCAACCTGTGTCTTGATTAACTCTTACCTTCATGCCACCGGCATGCACGCACGTGCGGTTTTGCTTATATTTGTTTGCTCGTTTGACTTGAACGTAAAAAACCGTGCCGTGACATTGTGAAAACATTTACATTTGGCTATGTCTTGATGCGGTAGGGCCATGAGTGCCAGGCTGGATGTAGCCTGACTGTGTGCATCTATGTCGTCATTTGTGTCAAAATTAATTGGATGTCAATAGAATTTGGCTTGCTGTGCATTAAAACACGAGCTGTTCTCTCTTCCTAACAAAATGTCCTTTTCTGCTCTAGAATTCTTCAACTGCTTTTTAGTTTTCTGTGTTTCACCCGGGCCTTACGGGAGATGCACTTGCTGCAGTTTTCCAGATGATAAATCTGGGGTTCAGAATTGCAAAGGAATGCAGGCGAATTTAGAATGAGTTTTGGTGCACGACAGATATTTTATCCAGCTCAGCCGATAAGATGAACATTCCCAATTAAAGAAAGCGCCCGGCTTGAAATACACAGTCTTCTAACAACACAGTGATGACTCAATTCTCCAGCATTCCAGATTTTACTAAAGTTTTTAATCAGTAAGATACAAATGCAGTGGAATAGATAGCCGAAATCACAATATGTGAAAGTGATCTACAGATGTGGAGGCCATAATTTGAACATATTCATCTTTCCCAGTTAACCGGTTCAACTATAAATCAGTGCGTGTTCCTTATCATCTCCGGGCCTAAAACATAAATTTTCTTATCTCGCCAACGCGGACCGTACCCTGGATGCTAATCGAAAATGCTGTGAAAGGCTTTTGCATTTATCAACCATTTCAGAGCATCTGTCACGTTTTTTGTTTTTTTTTACACGTTATCATGAGAGATGGCACTTCTCCAAATTATTTCTTTTCGTCGGATTCTAGTACCTGCCTTCCTTGCTCCGCGGGCCACCCTTCAGGCTCGCTTATTCCTCTTCATTACTTTCACCGCTTCTCTCATTCACACACTACCATACCCACATTCAATGGGGTTTTTTTCTCTTCACAAAGCATTATGGGAGTTGGAGGAATTACCCCTGCGTGCGTGCGTGAGTGCGTGTGTTTGCCTTCTTGCCTTCTTGCCTGTCTGCCCGCCCGCCCATATCAGATCTATCTACTGCATATTACATTGACCCGCATTTTTACAAGTATCATTTTAATCCACCAAGAAATATTCAAGTTTGGGGTTTTCCAGGCCGCAGCATTATCATGCCTCCAGGATTTTTAAAACATGTTTACTTTTAGCAATTTTTCATTCGTGTATAAAATGGATTTTTTTTATGTGGGTAAATGTCATGATAAGGCGCCAGGATGTCTGACATCTTCGGACGGCCATCATTTCTACGTTGAAGTGTCTACAGAAATAGATCTGCACCACATGGAGGTTCTGAATCAGATTTGTTGAGGTAGAGAGGATGGGACTGGGGCAATGGCGGTAGATGGGATTGTCAGAGGCAGAAAGACAGTGTAATTCTGGAGCGTTATGCGTCAGAAATGTGAATTTGCTTCCCGTGGTGACCTGTACAAAATAATATATATGCTTGAATTTAGAATGCCATTCCTCTGTTTACGTGGGGTTTTGAACAGGAGAGTTTGCTGGAAATGGGAACCACGGGGGGTAGAAGTTTGCTGGAAATGGGAATCATGACGGGGAAAGGGCGGAGATGTTTTGATTTTTTGTCTCCGACGATTTGATCTGAAAATAAGACCAATAAATATTTAATGTGAGCAGGACCTAATTTGTTCCACATGGAAAACGTACATTTTACAGGGGCGAAACTTTGGCAGTTGTGCAAGATCGCAAATACATAAGAATAGTTCAGTACCACTAATGCTTTGCCAATCCGGGCAGTCCATGCTAGCGATGGCGCTGATTTGATAATGGAATGAAACAGTAAATATAAGAGAGACAGAATAGACCAACAGAAACAGATAGACCTGATAACACAGTCGGTCTTGAGTGAATGTTATTCAATGGGGAACTTGGAATGGGCGCAAACGGAGCGACTGAGACCTCTGAAAACGTTCACTTTTATTTCCTTCTTTAAATTTGGGACTGTTTGTTGAACCATTTCAGGTTGATGACGAGTAGTCGGGAACAACAATTTGAGAATCCCATGGTAGATACTATAGTAGGATGAGAAAGGTACTAAAAGTGAAGCAAGAAAAACTGGCGTGAATTGGAGTCAGTATTGCAGTTACGATGCAGATGCCCCCAGCTGTCTATCACAGCATCAGCTGCCAGGCGCTAGATGTCCTTATCTATCGTGTTTTTGTTGGAAGGCGCAGTGTTTTCCCCCTGGAAGACTGGAGAGCTCCCTTGGCTTCCTGATATTTGTGCAGGAGCCTGATGCGTATTTGTCTTACCTTGCCTGTGTCGTCCTTCACTGAAACAGGCGCAAGGAAACATCACTCTTATTTGACATTCACAATGCCTAATCAGGACAGGAATAATACCGCTTTCCTTGTAGGTAAATAAGGCTTGTTGGTCAAAGGAACGGGAAGATGGTGCAGTAGGCAAAGTGGGGACCACACAGTCCTTCCTTCATACGATCAGCAGTGCAGGATAGGCTTTTACCGTGTCTACAATAATGGCTGCAGGTACTTGAGGAAAGGTAACCAACCTGGCGGTGTATACATCGTTATGCCAGGCGGGGAGCTGAAATTAGAAAATGGGAGAGAAATATTTCTCTTCGAGAGATTAAACTTAGCTCACATAGTCTCTCTCTCTCTCTCTCTCTCTCTCTCTCTTTCTCTCTCTCTCTCTCTCTCTCTCTCTCTCTCTCTCTCCCCCCTCTCTCTCTCGCACACACACACACACACACTCACTGATTGAAAAACGATAACACCGAATAGGCTATTGGGCCAGTCCGTAACTGCTCAAGGTTGTCCGATCCCTTCCCTCAAATAATGCTTTCGTAAACAAATACATATATTGTAAATAGGTACATTGGCTCCTCCAAAAATTTGCATCATCGGCGTGGGGCTTACTAATTGCAGCTGGATTCAGTTTTCTAGTTTACTTTTCTTTTTTAACCACTTTTTTTTCTGTTTAATAGTTGTACTGCTGTGCCATGACTGATTGGTCTCTAATCAGTTTCATGTGCATATTTAGTGTAAGGAATGAATTCACGATGGTTGATCGCTCTGGACTCACAGTTTAGTCGCAGTACAGTGTTTGCCTGTGAGCTGGACCGACACCTGTGCAGCTGTACATGCCATGTATACGACGGAACTGACAAAAGAGATGTATGGAATAAAATGATATGAGCAAATAATAAAATACCGTTATCCCCGCCTGTCTCCGCCCTCCAAAAATATCACTGGCGATATTGTGCCATTTATTTCCTGTCAACAGTTGTAAAGTTGTTTTTGGTTTGTTTTTTTCTCGCTGAGTGGATTCACGTGGCTTTGTTAGGGCGTGAGAATGCGCCTCCATTAATAAGGTGAAGAAGTTCAGACAACAGAACCACAGCACGTGTGGCATGTATATTACTGTGAGTGGGAGAGAGAGAGAGACACTTCACAGAGGTAAACTGGACATTTTTTATCGAGCAGTCATATGGAATGGATTCCTGAGTTGTGTATGTGTAGTAAATGGTTATACGCTGAAAGATAAACCAATCTGCTTTTTGTCTTACGTTGCGCTGCGGGGAAAACTGGCCTTGGACGGAGATTTTGTCCTATCAGAGATTGAAGGAAAAATTCAGCACATAGGTTACTTGATGACAGTATGTTGTCATGGTAGGTATCTTTCTGCTTCCTCAACGGCAAGGAAGAAGACAGAAAAGGAAAGCAAAGAGATAACGCGATGAAGATGAAGGACGCATCCAGTAAATTGTGTATGGGCAAAGTGAAAGTAAATGTTTGTGGAAAGAGTTGGCATGATACGCTGATTTTGAAATGACAGAGAAGGGTGTTTGGTAGAGGGTGAGATGTGTTGATTTGGGGGCGGAAAGAAAGAATAGATCATTTACTACTATCTGTGTATCACAGTTACACCATTATTTTACATACAACTCGACAATACAGCAGCCACGCTAAATCCTGCCCGACATTTCTCTACGGAAGAGGACGCATTGACGAATAGACGTCTAATGAAAAAAATGAACGATGTGATGGAAATACCATACCTAATGAAAACGAAATGGCAAAGGGAATTTTGTTTATTCCTGTCAGTCACATATTATTGGGTTGCCCAACCCAAATGGCATGGCGGCTCCAGTCAACTGTCTCGGTTATCTCCCTCAGCAGTGCAGAGTCAAAACTTGCCTCCATCTTTCTGCTTGCCAGCTGCACTTACCATTTACACCGTAAACAGATCCGTGGGGTTTCAGCGGTGCGGGAAGGAGTCGTGAAGGATAGCAAGGTACATTCAAAATTATAAGTATAGTTCCAAAGCTGTCAAAGTTGGCCTATTCAAGATTCGGTAACTCCCTTATAGTGTGAGAGGGTCGTAAAAGAAAAGCTTTCTGCACTTGGAGAGCTTTGTCAGTTAGTAAACATGTATGATTTTCATGCCTCGTACGATTCTCAGGCTTCTTCTAGACGCTGGTGAAAGAAATGGAGTATAGACTTGCTGTCTAGAGGTTGATTTGAGGCAGTTTACAGTGAGATAGCCTTTTGCTGCTATTCGACTTCTGGTCTGTTTGCGGTATGTACGACCACAAGGCCTGTCAAAGGATGAGCAGTCAGTAGTCATGGTTATAGTGGTTTCATACCGGATATGTTACTGCTCACCTGCACGTTTTCACTTCATGAGTTTTACATCCTATGAGATCGTTAAGCCATGAAAATATGCCCATGTCTGCTGGCGGGTCATAAAGTCAAACTAATATCTACTAATACTAAACATACACAAGCACGCACCTTCTTACTCCACGGGACATTGGCATAAACACAAGCATATTGGGGGGGGGGGGAGAATAGGATTGGGGACATGAAGAGAAAGAGCTATATTTAAAAATATCCCGTCACCTCTTTATGTAATATTATAATCTGTTTTGCCTCTTTATAAACGGGGTGAGGGAGAGCGATATGACCGAGGCCAGGAAAACCAGTCCGGAATGATGAACCATTACAGCCTGTAGAGGTACCTGAACATATTCCCATCCCCTCAGTTTTCCATTGGCCAGGGTAGGGCACGCGAGACAGCCATCTGTTTCCTGCGTCCAACCAGACTTACTTGCAGGGCCAAGTTCCTCTCCATGGCGCCGTCTAACTCACAACAACAATAACGACCGAACAGAAGAAAAACCTACCGTAAAAATCCTCATAATCGTCCTTACGACACAGTGTATTCCCTGCACAGACAGGCAGTATTTCTGCCTTCATTACTCCATGTAAAGTGGAAGATTTAATTCATTTACAGTATTCTGGTTGTACATGCATGTAAATGCAATGCATATTTATGTATTTAGGGACGGAGTATTAGCATTTGTACATGAGGGCATCAGGTAACATTAAATCCACCGAGATTCATACCAAACGTATGATAAAGATAACATAGGACTGGCATAATTTTATGGTTTGTTTACGTTGATGTCATAAGGGTCTGTATTTCGCATTAGTTTGGGAAATTTAATCAGCCTCAGAGACAGTAATTCTGTACAGCGTAGAGTATCCGATGTTTGATGAACAACTCAGCAGCACAGCGAGTTTTTAATTATTTACACATTTCTGTCGGTGCTTGAGCCGTTTTTGTCGTGAAGATAATCTTTTCCGATCCGTTCTTGATTTTCCTGTTGGCTACATTTACCTGAAGGTTTACCGTATTTCGAGAGCTGGAAGCCAAGAAGACAAGCAGGTCGTTTGCGGCTTCACGCTTTGTGCAAACTGTAAGCATGAACATTTCCCGTCATATCCAGTCTGTCGACGTTGGGAAAATAGTGTTTTGTTTCCAGTCAAGTCTGTTCCGGCGGTCTATGTCAATCCACGATTCTTTGTTTTACGTTGAGCACGTTTGCAGTTTTCTTGTTCAGTGCTTTTCTTCACTACCTTTCTCTATGGCATGCCGAATGATGTAATTAAATTGCCCCCCCCCAAAAAAAATTACATTTTGTCTCGTTAGGTTGTTTATTACTGCATGTTTTTTTTTTCTTCTGCTTGCATGTCATCATAGCCAGAGGAATCTCTTCGAGGTCTGCTACTGGTCTGTCTGTCTGTCTGTCAGTCCGTCCGTCCGTCTGTCTGTCAACCTGTCTGTCTATCTGTTTCTCCATCTATCTTCCTGCCTGCCGGTCTGTTTCTCCATCTATCTTCTTGCCTGCCTGTCTGTCTGACTGTTTGCTATGAATCTATAATAAGACGTTTCATTTTCAACGGAAAATCAGCTCTCCACCCTGGGATCTCTCTGTTACATGGGCCAGGAAGCCAGGTGATTGAAGGCAGGTTGTAATAACCTGTGTCCTTGACCAGAATCATGTATCTCACACAGCTCGGGTACCCGTAGACTGCCATTGTTTATCTTGGGCGCGAATGATTAACGGAGCTCTTGTTCATTGAGACCAGACCTGCGCAGTGCCAGACATGTAGGCACTGGTATAGAACATCTCTTATTAGAACCAGAGAGCCTTTCCTCCCGCATCAATAAATCTCCTCTGCTCTGATCTTCATTTTACACGGTTAACCTGCATCAGGGTAGGGCCAGGGCAGTGTGTCTGTAGCCTATCTGTCCTTCTGTTTGCAAATTTATCCCAGGTCCATCATTAGCATAGCTCCAGACACTTTGTCTGTCTGTCCTTCTGTTTGCAAATTTATCCCAGGTCCATCATTAGCATAGCTCCAGACACTTTGTCTGTCAGGATGAATACCTTATCATCTGTCTTCCGTCTCTGATGGACTGTGTATGCCATTTGGGCCAGTTCCCTCTCCCTCTCATCCTTCACTCCACATTTCGTCCATCCGCGAACATTTATCTGTTCATACTAATTTCGCTAATTCACTCACCTATTCATGCGTGTAATAATGCAAGTTTATACACATTTCCAGATGACCCCTTGCTAAGTTAGAGCATCCATCGGCGGATGTTTGGTTGGTGTGACATGAAGAGAATGTTTCCTACAAAGTGGGAATGTATAACACTGACATGTGTGTCTGTAAACTATCTTTCTAATACCGGATATACCACTTCCTCTTTTTTTGTTGTGTTTATCTCTTGTGTACTTCATCAAGGCAGAGGGGGGGGGGGGGTGGAAGAGGGAAAGAGACAAAGAGGGAGGGCCACTTAAGCTCAGAGAGAAAAACTCTTCCGTGATAAAAAAAACATGATGATGTTCTCATGTATTTAATAATAATAATAATAATGTATAGCATTTATATAGCGCATATCCATTTAAAATGCTCTATGCGCTTTACAGAAACAACATGTCAACCACAGAGCAGAATGGAGCTGCCTGCGAAGCGCTCAACATACTGCACTGCTTCCTTCTCTCTCCCTGTCTCGCTCACTCTCTCTCTCTCTATCTCAGAGCAAATTGTAACGCAGCCTGTTAGGCGCAGTTCACAACTCACAACAGTTTACAACTCACAACAGTTTACAACTCACAGCAGTTCACAACTCACATCAGTTCACACAACTCACATCAGTTCACACAACACACAACTCAAATAATATTTGAATATTTATTAATAACAAATATATTTAATAATGAATAATAAATTCTGGCGGGGGGGGGGGGGTGATATGGATAAATTTTAATCTATTAATTTCAATTTTCAATTTTGCCCGGGCAGCGGCCTTTCGGCCTGCTCTTTACGATTTCCAACTGCCAAGGTATCTTTAACGTGCGCAACGTGCACACGGGCCCTCCGAATTTTTTCGTCCTTATCCGAGAAGACTAGGTACTCGATCCTACCCCCCAATAGGACCAGGGACTTGAAAATATGAGAAAAATCTAATTTCCAACATGCCTGCACTGCCCGGGTTTAGAACCCGGGACCCTTGGCATGAGAGGCGAGCACCTTGCCTCAAGACCACCTTTGCGTACGGTGTAAGTGAATTAAAAGTATACGAATCTGATATCTGGAATATATGATTGATCATAAATGTTTATGCTGGCGTTATATTACTGAGTAGGTTTCTGTTTAAATTTCTCTCTACCCATCTGGTTTGATTAGTCTGAATTCCCGCGTATCTGTCCGTCAATCTGACTTGTCAATCTGTCTATCTACCTGTCTGCTCTTTGTGTTCCCAATCCACCTTTTTCTGTCTGATTGTCTCTCTAAGTGTATGTCTGTCTAGGTGTGTGTCAGTCTGTCAGTGCAGTTATTTACAACCAAAAAAAAAGAACAAACAAACAAAAAAAAGATCCAAATGTTGATTATGCCACTCGGAAAGCTTAGATAAGCGATATGTGAGACTCGCTGAATGTGACAGTCTCCTGCTAATTGTTCAGATTTTTTCCCAGTCTGGTATGCCATTCCTCACTGACATCACATTTTAAGCATTGTATTTCTCTCCCACACACCTCATCCACACAGCGAGTACTCACGCCATTTATCAACGTGATAGATCAAGACAGGAACACGCGCGTAACTTTGGCAAGTCGCCTGAGAATGACAGCATCAAATACCAGTTTGACACCAGGAACCACAACCCTCGCGCAGGGGGCGCCAACTTTCACTTACTCACCCTTAAACATTATACAGTTTGTACTCAGGGAAAAATAAGTCGGGCACAAAAACAATGTGAGCCATTCAAGGATTTCATGAGAAAAAACAACAACAACAACAACACAATAAAACAAGTTTAAAAACACTATCCCAGCGGATAGAATGGTTTGGTTAACCTTTGCCAGGCGAAGTGTAATGGATAAAAGCTGGACATAGTTGAAAAGCTAGCGTTTATCCAGTTTGAAAAGCTAGCGTTTATCCAGTTTGAAAAGCTAGCGTTTATCCAGTTTGAAAAGCTAGCGTTTATCCAGTTTGAAAAGCTAGCGTTTATCCAGTTTGAAAAGCTAGCGTTTATCCAAAACTGGGTAAGTCAATTTTGCAAGAGTATGGTCTCTTTCAGGTAGTCATTCAAAATTAGTGTAAGACGCGGTGTCAGTGTCCAGTTAAAAGTTGCTGTGTGCCATCATGTCTGTCGGATGAAGTCGGTACATAACAAGTCCTAAATGAACACCTACATGGCGTCTTATACTAATTTTGAATGACTATCTGAAAGGGGCCATAACGCTTGCAAAATTTGACTTTCCCAGTTTGGCAAAACCGCTCTTCAGTTATGTCATTAATTGGTTTGAGTAAATGTGAATATTTTTGGTGAATGTTTTACCCGTTTGAGATTGATTTTCAGCGCTACAATTGTTAACCATAGTTAATTCCTGGCCGAGGTAATTGTTGCTACTAAAGCAAAGCACACATACAAGGTCAGTTACTGGGCCAAATTCCTTTTGTTTTTCTTCAGAAATGATAGGTTCAGTGAGTTCTCTCCTCATTGTCTAGGACAGTTGATTGACATAGAAATCAGGTAAACACTTCAGGTGTATGTTACTTTTGAGGGGGAAAAAGGGGGGTGGGGGAGGCAAGTATTTTCCCTCATTGAGTTGCGTTCTTATGCTCATAGTTGTTAGCTTTAAGAGCGTAACCTCCTGCAAGTTTTAGCAAGAGGAATTGAGGGCATATCTCTGTGGTACCCATGAGTATGACATTGTATACAGCCACATAGGCTGCAGATTTTCATCATTAGTTAATTTATCACAAGCTCCTAGACCAGCGATCATTACATCACGAGTCTTACTTTGTAGGCTGTTGTTACTTGTACGTACATACCCCAAACGTTTTACGCTAGAGGCGCCCACGTATACGTACCAATCCCTGACCCAGTCCTTGTCCTCAAGCCTAAATCTTATCGAGTCCCTAACCTTGCTCCTTACCCTTTCAACCAAAAAACAGGAGGAAAACAAAAAGAAAATCAGAATAATAATTAATTAAAGTTGTTGTTGGGAGTATTTCGGGGGGAGCTCTTCAGCTCTGGGGGCACAAAATGTTTTGAAATACGTTCCTCTAGCGCAAAACACTTGGGATACCTACGTAGAAATAATAGCAATCTTCTTTGTGTGACAAGGCTAAACGGACGCTTTCGGCGGGCTCATTTATATTTTCTGACGACCCGACGTAGACACATGAAATCTGACGTGCCATTCTGTTTTGTGCTAGGGGTCGCTTTTAGATTTAAGGAGGCTTTCAACCCAACGCCATAACAAAGAAATCGATTCCTTTCACGTTTTGCAGGTAATAGCAACTAGGCAGTCACTCACGCACTCACACCGAAATTGGCGCCGGAAATTTAGGCAGTATAAATATTCAAACACGTAGAAGACATAGATAGGTAAATAAACTGTTGAATAGGTGAAAGTCTTGGCTGGAAACCTTAAGTTCTGCACTCACTGAGTTCGGTCGTTGAGTTGTAGATGGGGAAGGTGGCGCCGCGCCAGATATTATTTTATCCTGCCCCAGAAAGTCTTGACAAGGTTTGAAGAGCGGGCGCCTGACTGAGATGATACTGACTGTGTGGCAATTCATCATTCCGTCATGCCACGCGCCTTCCCGCAGTAAACACATGAAAAAAAAAATTAATCTGGAGCGGTAAGATCCTCATTAGCTATAATCCTAGAGGGCGAGATCTATACCGGAGGGCGAGAGCTATACTGTGCGGAACTCAGAACTAAAAAGAAGCTGGTTTTTAAGCATTCTGGGTGTTTTTTTTTGCGTGTTATTTTCGTTGGTGTTTTAAGTCGGGAGGCTGAGATTGCGTTACAGCACAGTGGCAGTTACAGAATTTATGGTAGGAGCTCTCAGTGGGCTGCCAGGGAAGAAATGACATTCACTGCCAATCATTGTCAGCTCAGCCTTTTTTATTATTATTATTTTATTTATTTATTTATTTGTCGTTTGTTTCAATCTGATCACTGACTTTGCGTTGTTTGTTTTCTTTTCCTTCTTTCTTTTTTTTTCCTCGATCTTTCTTTTCTTTCTCTTTGCATGGTGCTGTCTTTTCTGTGTCATTCTGTCTTTCTATTTCTTTTCCTTCTCGGTCATTCTTTAGGACCACGAAAATGTCTGAATCAGTTTATCCAGCCGTCTGTACACTCATGGACACACCGAGTGAACTATCCACCTACGAGTATCTACTTGTTCGTCCATCTAGGCGTACACTTACATGCATAGATTTGTTGCACCACATGTCTGTCTGTGTATATCTTTTTCTGTTGCCAAGAACATGCAGAAGACCAGTTTTTGCGTAACACTAACATGGCAGTGGGCTTGTCTACCAGCCTCACAAACACGCCGGATTCATGGTCAACGGAATAAGCCCTTAACATTCAGCATTCAACTCTGACAGCCGCTGTTTACACTTTTTAACTACCATCTGGCACATGTACTGCATTCAGTGTTATCATCTTGTATTTTATCACCTAATGTCATTCATGTTTCATTGGGCGTTTAACTCTGTGCAACTGTCACCCACTGTCACTCGGCGGCGAGGAAATGGTCAGTTGACCCCTGATTAAAGTAAAATTATGTAGATACTGACGACCAATTCGCCGTCTGGTGACAGTGTAAACTCTTGCAGTCAGTTACATGCCTTAAGTAGGTTATTTGCGTGCAACTTGGCAGATTATGACCTGCTCTTTTTTTCCTGATTTTTCTTGTCAGTCTTGGTTTTCCATCTAGTTTGGAGCCCATTGACCGGAAATTTCCTATGCGCACTGTTTTATAGCGAAATTCACTGACTCTCTCCAAGAAACCATTGAGAAGTCCAATTTGATCTTTAGCAGTGCTAATATAATGTGAGTGTCATAAATCAATTTGGGAAATAAGAATGAAGTTTTCAAGCGTATCGTGAATCCAGTTGGCTGGTAATGTTCTTTGTATTTAAATGCCTAGAAATGTTTCCTTGGCGATGCTTCAGTTCATTGGGAGTAAGGGAAAAACCCCAGTTTTGCTGCCTCTGTCAAACAATCAGTAAATTTTTATTTGCTTAATTTGTCATGTTCCTAGTTGACCAGTCCGTCTTGCCTTACTCATTGTTTTCTCCCTGGTTATTCATTACAGCTCCGGGAAGTCCACCAGAGAATGTCCTGGCCCGTGCCGCAAGTTCAACTACTGTGATTGTATCATGGGACGAGCCAAAGATCCCCAATGGTATCATCAAGGTAAGAAGTATTGAATGAACTCCTACGTTGATCTGGTTCTTTGGGATAATTTATGTAGTTATCTCTCGGAACTGCTTTCATGATCTCAAATTTGGTCAAGTGGCATGAGAACTCTCGCCTTGAATGCGTGTGGTGGTGTTACCTGCAATGATAGTTCATAGTATGGAGGAGTTTCAGATTTGGGCACGTAGTTCACGGACCTGTGCCCCACAGCATTTACCCCAAAACTGAAGCTAAACTTTCACTGCCATAAGAAAGCACCAATACATAAAAAAGAAAAAAAAATCGCACTGACTTTGATCATTTCAAATTAGGATTTGAAATTAATGTTTGAATTTAATGGTACCGGTATTTGAAGAACGGTAGGAGCCAACTTCTTCAAAATTATCTCATTTCCGTGGTACATTTTTAATGACCATTGACCTATCTAGACCTACCAATAGTCCCATTACCATTGGGGACAAGGTGGTCTAGAGGCAAGGTACTCGCCTCTCATGCCAAGGGTACCGGGTTCATAACCCGGCCGGTGCAGGCATGTTGAAAGTTTGGGATTTTTCTCATATTTTCGTGTCCCTGATCCTATTAGGGGGTAGGATCGAGTACCTATTCTTCTCGGATAAGGACGAAAAAATTCGGAGGGCCCGTGTGCACGTTGCGCACCTTAAAGATACCGTGGCAGTTGGAAATCGTTAAGAGCAGGCCGAACAGGCCGCTGCCCGGGGAAAATTAAATAAAATTCATCCCTACCACCCCCCCCCTTTCCTCCCTCATCTCTCCCCCCCCCCCCCCATACACACACACCAAAAAGAAAAAAAGACGTCGACGGGCGCTGCACTGTGGCGACGACGTGCTTGCACCAGTTATAACTGGGCTGCAGTGGCACAGAGGCAAATTTCCCAAATGGGATTAAAGAGTTATACAAAAATACAAAATGATAGTTACCCTTCAAGCACAAAATACTGTCTCTATGTCTCCAGGGTTACAAAGTTTTCTACACCCAGAAACACGTCGACCCTATATTTTTCTGGGACCAGCAAGAAGTGACTAACGATAATCGTTTGACCACGATAAGTGGCCTGGACCCCAATGCCACCTACACCATCACCGTGCTGGCCTACTCCAGCGTCGGCCAGGGCCCCATGTCACACCCCATACAGGTCCTGACCACACAGGGAGGTGAGTCTCGGCTTCAGTTTATTTGTGTTTTGTCCCATCTCAGTGCGCATGCTGTATGCCAACATGAGGGCATTGTTTGAGGTTAATGGTGAAGGTGTAGGTGGCAAACGATAACACATTAGAGATTAAATTAATCGTAGTGCAAGTGTTCTTAGTGATCCGTGCATAGCTGCAACTGTGGACACTTCCTCAATATCATGAGAAAATGCAGCTATTAATCTTTAACTTCAAAGCATCATTATTTAATCCCAGCTGTCCCATTGATACATTTTTTTTTGTTTTTTTTTAAAGGAGATTCATAGAGAAGTTACATTTTGAATTTTGGCAGGTATAATAATGGCATTTTCAACGCCAAATTTATTACGTTTATGTGCTTTTTAATTTGTAAAGTTGCTGTTGGGAAAAGAGAAAACTATAACTGACTCTATTACGGTTCGCACACTCGACTAGGATTCATCTTGTTAAAAGAGTTCTAGATTTAATGAACGCCATGCTGCTGTAACGGTTATTGCAATATCAACACAACTTGTGTCTAACCTCAGGTAATCTTTTAGGCAGCATTCTTTGAAAGTTTGATATTACAATGTATTCTCTAAAGGTGTACCATGCAATAATGTATAAATTGAAAATTATACTATCTAGGTATTACGATACGCAATATTACGAAAGCATAGTGCTTTAGTATTTCTTATAGGCATAAACAAATGCATAAAGAAATATTTTGAATCTCTGTTTTCACAAAAGATTGGCTTAAGTTGTTGATGCGCAGACGTGTATTCTTGCTGTGTGCAGAATACAAAGTCACTGTCAAGCGCTTTTGTATTTGCCGCACCAAGCTCACTGTTGCTTGAAGGCTGTGCGATTACGCGCAAATATGTGCGGCCTTGCGCGTTTCTTGGCAGCGCGCAGCAGATTCTTATCAACATTATATTGAACAACAGTGTTATCTCGGTGCAGCGAATGTTTTTGCAAGTACAATGATCTCACAGATAAACAGAAATGTCAGTCTTGCTTATCACAAGAAGCATTTTTGTTCTTTCTTTTTTCTTCAAAGAGGTAGTTTTATTTTCTGTACTTCATGAATCAATTCAATTGCTGTTTAAATTGGTAAATAAGATATTTACTTCAGGATCATGGAAAATTGCCTCTTGGTTACAAAAAGGAAACTATGGCTTCGTAGGAAATTTATGTTTGATATAATTATATTGTGTAATTAGTTTGCCTTCACTAGTATATAGCCAGGGCACCATGAGAAAGAAAGCGCCACTTTGGCACTCATAGTTTATGAGCTTTCCACTGCTATAGTTTTGTTGTAACATGATGAATTCAGACCTCACTAATGCTGTTCTACTCACAGATTAGTTTACCTCATGCGACCAGATTATGAATCTATTTGTATTTACTATTAGATGTATTTTACTGAAGCGCTATTTAGGCAAGCATTTACTAATGATATATACCTTGACGTTGATAGGAGTATCAATTATATGAAGTACTTAACGTTAGCTTGTTTTTCCCAGCCCTAAGTTGAACTGCTGATAGTGATTTACTGCCTGTTGATTTGCATGAGCCAGAACGTTATGTTCTTCAACATCTTTAGCTTACTTTCACTGGCATGGGTTGGTCCTCATCTCTTTAGCCCGCATCCTTTCTTTGGTTTCTGTCCGTGCATGAGTTTCAGGATTGACCAGTGCGGCCTTGAACCTTGAACCTTGCATGTATTGATATCTCCATCCATTATTTTGTTAGCCTGGAAATTTTGTGTTGACAAACATGATGTGATGTCATGCTGATGTCTCTTGTTCCATGCTTATGTTTGACCGTATGTTTCTACCTGAGATTGGTCGGCCAGTCTGCCCTTCCACCCACCCACGTCTACATACAAAAGCGCATGCGTCTATCTGTCCTCTTAACTTTGCATGATAAGTCACTCTAATGATGAAAAAAAAAAAAAAACATTGAAAGTTACAGAGTCTGAGATGGCTCATTGGTCTCTTGAACAGAGGCAATCTATTTAGTGGCAGAACTAATTGAACTGCATCTACGTCTATATTCTTAGCTGAATATCACTGCAAATATTTTTTTTTATTGTTAGAAATGTTAGACTTCTTGTAAATGCTATTGTTTGGGGCTTTAGTCTTAAAGGTAAAGGTAGATTGTAAACAAAATGAGTTTGGCCTTTTGTCTCAGGAGGGCAGGCGTAATAAATTGCATACTAGTTATTCTCAGCAGCCATTGCTGCTGCTGTTGTTTTTTCATTCACGTAACGCAGATAGAGGTAGCAAGAAGTGTAGTGAAACTTTAACATCACTCTTACCACAGTTAAGTCAGTCGATGTCAAAACTGGTAATTAGCACACATGAACGGAATCATGTATGACTTAAATGGCCATTTGTAGAATTTAGAAAGGATTTTTTGAATTTTATATATAAATGTAAGTAAGGATTTTGTTTAATCATAAAGAACAAATCTGTCTTCACTGATTAAGAGAGATACCTAATACATCCTTCCTGGTTTAGAATATTAATAAATTTTACGCCATTAGAAAATGATCATCTCATATAGATTTTGATGCTGGTTAAAATGTAATAACTAACAGCATTCAATAATTTATCTATTTGTTTGTCTTTAAGGTTAGCTTTAAAATGTTCCACAAGAAATTCAACAGATACTTTGGCATGATATTCATTAATATATATATAATTAAAAAATAAAGTAACTTCCTTGTTAATTAAGATGATAATATAATGATGTGAGACTTAGACTCAAATGTTTACGAGGATCAGACAAAATACCAAGTTAGCTCATATCTCTTGCGATGAAAACAAAGTGCAGTGCAAGTTTTTGCTTTGCTTCCTAGCCAACCAGTCAAGTGTACAAATGCGGCTAATTGTAATTACCCCGGAACTGTCTACAATGTCAGATGTACTAGATCTACTTCAGAGGGAAACCGGATGTTGTTTTTCTTCCATCTGACCTTCTTAAAACTAGGGCTATAAAGTGCAGTATGAAATTGGTTAATTGGCGGCAGCTTAAGTTTCAGCCCTTTATATTCTCTCCTTGAGATTTTTTGGGGGCAACTCAAAACTTGGATTAATTAAGTTGGTTTGTAAAAAAAAAAATCTCAATAACCTCGGACTGCTTGCGTGCTGTAATGTTCTATGGAGTGTGTTTACATTGGCAGAGAGGAACAGTAAATCTAAACTCAAATTTAAACAAAGGAATTTGTTTAGCGATGGTTCCCAAACCGTTTTGAGTGAAACGGTACAGTGAAAGTTATTTTCCTCTTAAAAGAATACTTGCAAGAAATCATGTTCAGCAGAGAGAGGTTTCACTTCAGTTTTCACACGAAGAAAATCGTGCCAGTTAAGCGCCCATGGTAGCAAGAAATGCCAAGAACATCCAGAATATTGAAATTAAATGATTATTAATTTTCTTCACACGAAACAAGACTTTTTAAAAAATCATTCATATTTCAGTGAACGTATGGACAAAGAGTGGACTTCTTGTCTAATTTCTAAAGTATCAGCTGCTGGATCTAAAAAGATCCGTGCACACTTTGAATATCTTACCATATTCTTTGTGCAAACAGCCAAATGTAAATTATGTACTAGGTTATTTCTTTTTATTTTTTTTTTAAATCTCAGATCTCAAATTTTGGCGATTTCACACAGAAATGCAGCTTCAGTACAGATTTGACGATATTTTTATGAGTTAATTTGTCGCTTGGCAAGAGCGCACTCACTTCCACATTTCACGTGTTCGCGCTTGAGCGAATCTGAAGGGAGGCCTGCCATTAGGACGAGCTTATCACCCAGTGTTGAAGTTTTTGACCAGGTGGTGAGTAGAAATTGGCCCCATGCCGTGACGGGTCTGGCATCTTCATATAATTTTTGTAATGAGTTGGATTTAAAATTTATTCTTGTAACATCTCTAAACAATAAGCACATCCTATGGCTTCCTCGCCTGGGCCGTCATCTGGCATTACCATTAAATGACCCGACCTTTGACCTGGATTGCCATGATACCAGGAAAGTAGAGGTTACCCACTTGTAATATTGGCTTTTGATTTTCTTTCATGTTGTCATTTCATTTATGTTATCCCTTTCCAGGGTGGGATTTGTGTGTGTGTGGGGGGGGGGGTGTTACAGGAGAAACGCACCTACGATAATTTCAGTGAGTGCTAAGATTCCAGTGGACTCGTACCAATTCACCCGGCCCCCAGCCTGAGAATGGCTCCGTATTTCCTGTGAAGGAAGGGCTGGAAGCCACGAGTAATTTTGTAGAAATACTGGCAAGTTTATTTTTCATTTGCTTACCTGAGATACCAACATTAGTTTCATTATTGGAGACACCCCCTCATGTTTTTTTCTTTTTCAAACCTTTTTCCCCTTTCTCCTTATCTATCTCTTTCTTCCAGCATCACCTTTTATCTGTCTGTCCCTCCTGTGAAAGCAGCGCTTCATCCCAATAGTTTAGTTGCCATTTGGTTAGCCCATTATAAAAGCCCCGAATGTTTATTTATTCCAGTCCTCCTCCTCTATCTCTTTCTGAACTGGATCAAAACCTTAAATGTGTTTTTTTGTGTATGTGTGTGTCAGCTTATCGATAGAAAGAGGGAAAAAAATAGAAAAACGATTCCTGTCTGTTCCTTTACCCGTCCTTTTTTAAAAATTTTTTCTTGACGTTCATACCCAGTCCCATGCATATTTTTACTCATGTGAGTCTCACCGCATGATCAAGACAGCTGTCATTAAAATGAGTGTAATGTATCATGGCAGTTGATTTTTAACCCTCGGGTTATATTGACAGTATTACCTCCTTGACAGCTGTCTAAACACACTACGAAGCTGTGAACTTACATTATTGCCCCTGCAGAGCTGTGTTCCCAGTAGATTTAAATTTTCTCTGAAGGTATCTAAGTGTACCCAGGTTTTACGCACATACATCTTGATTTGTATAATGTTGATTTTCAGCCAAAAAGGGTCAAAATCCTAAAGTGATCCCACCCACCAATCACATTCACCCTATATTTGGTAAGTGTTGTCGCTGTCTCTGGCCAGGCGGCTACAAGGTATTCCAAAGCTGTTTTCTGATGCACAAAAAGTATTGATGTCATTTTTCTTACATGTGACCTTTTTCATCAACCTCAAATTTACAACCAAAACAAGCGTATCTCTGCAACTGCGATTTTTACTTTACTGGTTTCTTGATGGTTTGGTTCTTTTTTTTTTTTTTTCTTTTATTCACACTTTTCGTTAGTCTTTTTTCAAATATTCTTCCACTGCAATGTCAAGCAAAACTTACTGTGAAAGAGAAAAAAAAGTACAGCGCATGCTTCTGTATTCCCTTAGATCTCACTTTTTTTTTTTTTTCGGGTAAATCTACTCATTGCTCGTATATAGACTTAGCAGTTACTGACTCGTATTTCCCGTTTTTTCAACAGCTTCGTGTACGTGATCAACACTTTGTCAATGTTACTGGACATTTTTATTGATCTTCATTTATTTTGAATGTCTCTTTCTCTTCCAGACCAGAACAAACTACTTTTCTAATGAAATATATATTTTAAATCCTTGAGCTTTCTGCACCTTTGTTTGTTTAAATATGAACCAATGTGATCTCTCTATTCTGTCATTTTGATTGACCTGCTGAATATTTCTGACTGACACTTTGCCGCGCTGAGCTTGTGTAGGCGAGCGCGAGTCTTTTGCCAGCATGCACTGCCTATGTCAACGTGTTTGTAATCTCTTTAACTGTACCATGGTCATATTGTCATTGTGACGTCCATGGGTTTTGATGGTCCAACAATTTCAACATATGTGTTGTGGAAGTCTTGGGCTGTGCTTGTCTGTCGCATTCTTCCAGCACCGCGTGACTGCAGCAACATGTTTGCCATCTCCTCGAGGAATGAACAATTCCTTGACGGAAGAATACAAAAGCTTTTATCGGTTCTTTATGCTTTGTGCTCATCATCGGTAGGAAATTCACGAGTCAAGAAAACTCAAAAGTTACAGTGAAAATCACGAAAATTCGTGCAGTCTTGTCCAGACAGTTTGGTTAGATCGTTGCTTTTCGGAGCTAAACTGGACATCTTTATATACACTATTCTTCCTTCCACCAAAACATGACCAGTAGGTGGCGTGTGAATTTCCTACCATTGATGTTTGTCCCGTACACTTTTTTTGTTTTTTTATATCCAGTCATCCGTTGTGACGTCACAATGGAATTTCCTAAGAGTGTTTCTTAATGGCAGCCCAACGTCTTGCCAGACTGAAACGTCCTATTGTGCATTGTGAATGTGGCGGCATGACGTCAAACACTGCATGATTTGGACAAAATTGTCAGAGATTCCGCATGAACTTTCATTTGTGAACAAAACTGTATTTTTCCAAAGGGGGAAAAGGAAACAAAACTTCTTGGTCGATCCCAGATTTTGAATTTGACATTTTACGAATTCGAAATCAAGGGAAAATGCCAGGATGTTTGTCAGTTGTGACGTCACATGCAACACACCACGTCAACAGTTGTAACACTTTGCCTTCGTGCTGAGTGATGAAAGATCCATTCTTTAATTATAGAAACTTTATATATATGACCGGACCTGAGCTTTTGGGTTGTTGTTTGTTTTTAAGATATACGGAAGTGCATATTGCAACAAACAAGATTTCTTTGTGATGCAGCCTCACAATATGTAGTCGGGTTTCCCGGAGTTAGTGATTAATTTTGTCAAGAAATATGCAATTATTTTTAACAAAGCTATCAGTTCTCTTCAGTTGAAGTGTCTTTTATGCAACTTCTAACGCACTTTTAGCCATATTTTCTACTGCAAGATTTGATTTTTAAAAATATGAATGGTAATAATTCGCCCTGTATTTTATACTTTTTATATTTTTTCCCTCTTTTTCTTCTCGATTTTTATCTTTTTGTCACCATTTTCTCAGCTTCCACACCCTGTGATATTCCTGAGTTAAATGTTCAACAGTGACCCGTGTTAACTTCAGTGATCTTTTTAGTTTAGTCTTGAAACTTTCGCTTCAGCTGGGCCATGTCACCCCGTAGAGATGTAGAATTTCAAGTTATCTACTTCTGTACACTTACCTCAGCATTTTTCTCCTTTATTATGTTCATTTTAGATTTCAATTTTCTAAACTTGAACTCACTATAAGTCTTTTATTTTCGTTTGTAAACTTTGGTACAGTGTCTTAGTCAAGTTTACTGCCACCTTGGCATGGCATAGACATCTCTCTTGTCAAAGCATGTTTTATTTAGCTTATGGGACAGATTTATTCCAAAGATAAACTCTTCACTGCAGACTATTAGATCAGAGGTATCTATCCCATTACATCATGCTCTGTTTGTTTTTTGTTTGTTTTTTTAGATCCCCATGTCTTGTTGAACAATTTTTGACAAATATTGTTTTGGCTTCGAAATATTGTATTCTGGAAATGTGTATTATGTACATTTAGAGAAGGGCATAACTGAGTTTTGTGTGGCTGCCAATCTTAAAAGCACAACCACTGCAGCGATCATGATTTTGTACGTTTTCAGCAATGAACCCCATTAAAGTTGACATCGGCTGACCTCTAGCATGACAGCCTAGCATGGGAATAAGAATTGGCCAGTAATAGTACTACTGCATACCTTTCAAAGAAAAATATAGGTGTACGTGGAACAGTGCGAAGCAAAACTAGTCCTCTTTTTTTCCAACCGAGCTGTTGGCTACTTTGCCTCGTTTTCAACATTTAATGTCCAACGTTATTTCCTCTATAAAGGTTTTTGATAATGGTGACTCATCCACATTATAGTTATATAACTTCCCTTTGCTGAGATAGCGAGACAAAGTGAGTGACCGAACTTTGTAAAATAATGTCACTCGACCCATGCCATGAGTAACTCGTTCCTTATAAAGTAACGTAGAGGGATTACATCATGAAAACCTCGACAGGAAGAAGTAATTGTATAATACCTCACCAAGAAGAACAAGGCATTGAAAGCGTGGCCACTCAGCAGTACTACTGCATAACTGAATCATTTAAAGAAGCATCACTAGGCTCCACTAACTAGCATCACTAGGCTCCACCGACTCAAAGATGTTGTGATTTATAACGCAGAGTTTAGGCTTTAGCATGGCCATTCTTAACAAGAAGTTAGATTGACAGTGACACTAGAAAATTTCCTTCGGAATCCATTTTCATGTTAATGGGTCAGTTCACAATATGTATATTATATTGTAAAACTGCGTGAGTGCTTTTTTTTTTTTTTTTCAGAAATAATTGATTAGTCTGACTGATCAGTAAATTGTGATTATTTCATAGCTGTTGCCAGTGAAGTTGTAAAGTTATACAATTTATGTCCCACCTTTCCGCTCTGAAGAAATCATTTACTTATCTCATTAAAACATTGGCGACGGGCAGCCAGTAACAGCCCCTCTACTACTCTCTCATGACCAGTACTAGCAGACAGATTTAAATTATTCTGCACGGTCTCCCTTACATACCCGGAATTAGTGCTGAACGTATCAAGTGAGTAAGAAAGATCACAGGAAAGGTCATGACAGTACGACCTACATAGTGGGATCCTCTGACCTTATAAAGTTACCATTATATCTCATAGAGCTGTAAGTACCGACATAACCGTTCCACACTACATTAGAACCCTGACCTATTGGGGTATTACCGCTGTGATCTGATGGAGTCATCTACCTCTTTCAAAGCTGATTAAAAACTGATTCATGACTCCCAAAGCGGGTGGTTATTGATAACAGCAAGAGTCATTTACGATGCAGAGCTGATAGATGTATTATATTACGTATATTAGAGGGGAACGTCCGATCTGGGGCAATAACACTTGCAAGTAAGGTTCCTGAACAGTTGTTTTCCATAATTATAATGTTGGATGTCCGCTGGTAGCCTTTTATCAGTTGCCATTACACAAACAGATACAGAGCTTCACTGGCAGCCTTTGGGTAGCAGAGAATTTCAGAGGACATTAAATTCTTGTACGGTGGAGGGCATTAACTTTGCTATAGAAATTTAGAACATTACTATACGTCAGACAGTCTATTTGAACCAACTTGGTCATCATGGTTTCCAGCTAGGTTAACCTTCCAAAGCTGTAGAATAATTTTCACTATCAGAAAAACAAAATGTCGTCCTTGCGGCATTGTCTTAAAGTTGTTGATCCAATGAATGACACTAGGGACTTGAGTTCTTGCATTCTAACTGTTCCACGTACAAATACTGAGACAGGTTTTTCCAGTTACTGACCTGCGATCTGGCCTTAGTTTATGGGGTCACTACGCGTGGCCTCTGAATTTTTTTATCAGGCCAGTGGCGGACCAGCTATTACCAAATCAGCGTGGGTTCTGGTATAAACATTTTAGGACCAGGAAGAGGTAATATTATATATTCCGAGATCAGGGCTTTTGTAGGATGGAAGGAACAACCAATATGAAAAGCCTGCTCGCTGATAGGATTTCCAAGTCAAATTGATTTACTTAGCGACCTACATTTGGTTGACATGAAAATAAGAAACCTGACTTAGGAAGTTTGTTTTTCTAAACATAAAAAATACTCGGGAAAAACTGATATTTGGCGTGTAATGTTTGGCAGGGATAGCGTTAGCTCCTCTGTGACGGTTCTTCGTGTGGAATTTTGGAAGGGGGGTTGGAAAGGCGGGAGTAGAGAAAATAAGGATTATGTCTTAGAGAGTTGATAAAACTGATTGTTGTGAGCAAAGGATAAGAATTATGTTAACAAAGAAGGCATTGAAATGTATTGTTGGTCTGTTGATTGGGTGAGTTACAGAAAGGCACGCCCTTTGTCAGCCTGAGCTAACTAGTGTTGTCAGTCTCGAAATCCATCAACCAGATCCCTGGATGGCTGCTGCCCAAAATGTACAAATGGCTGTTTGCTTACTAATCATTTATCTCTTGTTTTTCCATCCTTTTTCTACCACCCATCTCAACCACTGTCGCAGTGATGTCGCAAGGTGAGGGTTGCCTACATGTCACTTCTGTTTCTATCTCATATTTGTCACTACCATACCATCAGTTTTCTTTTAGTTTGTTCTCCCATAACATTCGACTAAATAACCGGTATATTTTGTTCCTTTCTTTTTTGTCTTTTTTTTTTCCTTTATCTGTTATGATATTACGTTTACAGATTACGCATCCATCCTTTGTTCACTGCAAATTACGTTCACTTATGTCTGGCATTTTCATTTACTAACATCTTGACTTGTGTTACTTGTCTTGTTGTGAATTTTAGTTGTTTATTCACTAACATGGTGGACAAACTACCTCATTTCTTCAGTTTTTAATCTTCGTTTACAATGTTGGGTCGGAATTTTGTCTCGCATCATATGTGGGGAGCAAACTCCGACCTCGATAAATGGACATTGATTTATACTTTTTATCAGTTTCAACTTTGAACTGGTTTCGTTGTATCCATACTGGATGCACCTGTTTTTGTTTTGTGCAACCTGCAAGACAGTGTTTGCACTACTGTTTCATTTATTGCTCAGTTATGTTCGTAATTTGTGTAACTTTTATTTTCTTTCTCCAAATGGATCTTATTATAATTATTTTATATTTTTCAATTAAATTTTGTTTTGCCCACAAAATATTTCCATTTTGCTCTTTTATGTTTCCATTTTGTACATGTCTTTCACAGCCCACGCGGCTCTATTATTTTTCCTGTCAAGTCATCCATATATCATTGTGTTTCACATAATTATGTAATGCGCGTTCGTGTCACTGTTTGAAAGTGTTTCGATGTTGTGTTCTGTGTTCTTCATGTGTCCCATCGACTTATATTTACCCAGTCTCAGTATTGGCACTGGAATGTCACCATGTCAGCCTTGAACTATATCTGTGTCTCTCGCTGTGTTTACGTGTTGACACTCAGACAGTATTATGGAGGGGGAAATAAAGATTTCATAGTGCTGGGAGAGGAAGAATTGCAAGGGGGAGTGTAACGCTATGGGGTGGAATGAACCTGTTATTGGACCTGTAATCTGGTAGTTAAAGTCTTTCCATGGTTCTGGGACGTCAGTAAGATCTTACTCATCGCTGATTAATGAAGTCATTTCCCAGATCACACCAGAGGCACTAAATCAGATGCCGGAATTTTGGATCTGATGGAAGTTTTGCAGCTCTGTTTTAATCTGGATCGAGTTGGCTTCGAACTTTGTTGTTGTTGAGACCCAGAGATGGTCCATCGACTTTTCCCGATAAAAATCCTCATGTTCTTTTCCGGGATATTTAGATCTGGGTTGTACCCCCCATAATCACCCACTCCCTCCTCCAATTAGGCCTACGCGAAGTGTCCACTTGGTGATGTTGATGATTGAGCCATGCATGGTTCTCATCAACGTCAGTACATCTCTGTAATATTTTGCTGCACCCAGGTGGGTTATTGGTCAGTATTTAGGATTGTAATCTATCAGTGTTGGTGGCTATTTTGTTGAGGTTTATGAACTGTGAAGCCTGAATGTAAAATGGTGCAATGCCGCGCGTATTCTTAGAAAGCTGTTATTTTCTACTGAGGAGAGGACGTAAAATGTTGCCCCTTTACCAGCAGTCTAGATCCTCCAAGTGTTCAGTTGGAAACGTGTTCGTGTAGATATTACCTTGTTGCTGGTGCTGCTGCTGATGTAGTCATGTCCAGATTTCCTGTCCTTCAGCTTTGCTCACTGCCCTGCAATAAAACCCCAACTGCACTGCTTACTTCTATGGCAGCTCTGTACCTTTCCTGACAGTAATGACTATTTTACTCCATGTATGCCTGAGGTTGCGCTTTTTCTCTGCTCGCCTTGCGCAGCAGCGCAGTGTGCCAGCAGCGCTCCTTGTTCGCCACACAGAGCAGCAGCAAGTGGTTCTTCGGCCTTCTGCGCAAAGCATACACTTTATAAAAACACAGCGCGCATTCCCTATTCTGGTCCAGCGCTCACTAGCATGCATCAGTAACCCAGCACAGTGCACCTAACCTTGGCGTGGCATTGCGTGTATTGCTGACCAACCTGCAATGGCAGTCCCATGTATTCCCCTCTCTACTAACTCGGCTGCGGTGCGCAAAACGACAGGCAGCACGGTTGAATGTCCTAACTCATTGTTTCTTTCACAGAACCCCCTCAGTCTGTGGCGACTAGCTCTCTAACAGATTCCCGAGCTTACCAAACAATTTTCGCTTTCATGCTCGGTCTCTAGATCATGTCCAGACTGATGCAATTGCTTCCCTAGATGCTCCAAGTATTCAGTATGTTGTTAGGTCGTACTGATCATATCCTAAGCAGAACTCAACACATCACCCTACCTTCCAGCACCGGATGTGCCATGCTGTCGTGCATATTAAGTGTACATAATGAACTTTTCACATGATCTGTGCCCCCAATTATTGAAAGAATAGGACATTATACCGCCAAGATTAGGCTCACATCGGAGAACCTAAAAATGAAAGTTCAGCCAATTTTACTTTCTCCGGCGTCATTTATGTGATTTTGTTCATTTGCGGGAAATGTCGGGCAGTAGCGGATTGTACACTGGAGAAAGTGGAAGGGAAATTGTGGCTTGTTTCTTCATGATGAGGAAATCTGCGAGTCTGAGTTCGATTGGCAGCAAACTTTCATTGCATATCGGGCATTTTGCCCATACTGGGGGTTACACTTCATAGCATTTTATTGTACAACGTGGACAGGTTTCCACACTCCTTTGACCGTGTACATGTAATTGGTATTTTTATGTCTGATGAAGTGAGCCACATTCCATTTACAACTAACTGTATCAGTAAAGACTAGTGAACTGAACATTTTCTTCAGATGATATTGTCATCATGATATTTGCCCCCGTTCTGATATCTTACAGCTGCTGTCACGTAGACACGGCAAATTAATGTTAGCCACTCTGCCTTGGGATTATGGTCTATGAAAGGCCCACGTTGACAGAACAAGTACTGTCGTGGAAGTGAAAAGTTGGACAGGGCCCGGGGTTACCCACATTCCAAGCCTAGTATACCTTCTTCCCCATCTCCGTTCCCCCTCCATGTTTTCCTACACGTCATGAATGTCCCAGTCTCTTGTGGTTGTATACAAATACATTGTGACCTAGTCATCGAAGTGAGATCTGTGTTACCTTTGTTTCATTGGTTTTCATGTATAAAAGAGAACAGCCTTTGCTCAGGAAGTTTGAGCTTATGAAATGTTCAAGTCGGTGACATTTTCATGAAACTGGTATAGTTTGAACTTACACCTTTCCAATGCCATGTAATCCAGTGGTTTCTCAAATAAGAACAAAGTTGATATTCGGATAAAACACGATTCTCTTTCAGTGACTAGCGCCACATTTAGTCATTTTCGTTTCTGGTTTGATATTTCTGATATTCCGTGTTGTGTTATCTCGTATTTTCCCTCCTTTGCAGTTCCGTACCAGCCACTGAACCTGGTAGCAAAGGCCGAATCTCCCAACGTGATCTTGGTGAAGTGGGATGCTCCCCAGGAAGCAGACAGCATCATCAGCTACGAGCTCTATTTTAACGACTCGCATTTCCGCCAGAATGGCCGGGTCAGCATTGATCCACCAGTCCAGAATTACAGGCTGATGCAGCTGACACCAGCCACAGTCTATCACATTCAGGTGAATGGTGAAGCCTGCCTGATTCTTGTCACATACCCAGCTGACAGTAATCAAACAAGTCATGATATTATACCAGTGGTCTAACAATGTGATGAACAAATTTCTTCGCTCAACTATATTATTTTTCGCTTAACAATATTATTTTTACTTTATTTATTTGTTGGCCAACTCCTACAGATCATGTTCCAGGTTGTTTTTGTTTGTTTTTTTTATCATTATTATTTTGGGGGAGGGGGGAGCGCTGCTCTATAATTATGATTATATCTGCAGATAATTATATCGATCATAAATAAGTCAGTCATGTTCAGCAGTGAAAGCTGGCGCATGTCAAAGTTTGTCAGATTGCGTACTAAAATTCGGCGAAGTCTTGTTTTGGAGTAAGCAGAATATGATAGGTCAGACATTGAAAGTTGACCTGAATATTAAAGGGCTGTGCCTCAATGGGTCAATGGGAGGCATGGGGAGTCAACACATTCTGAGCCCTGTAATGTAAAAGATGTGAACTCCCTTTTCTTGCTGTTAACCTACAGGTGTCGGCAAAGTCTGCCAGAGGGGAGGGGCCCCGCACTCCCACAGTACAAGTGTACACACCCCCATTCAGTAAGTATTGTAGAAACTAGTCTGTGTAGTCGGTTCGTAACACCTGACTTGGATCAGTGTATCTCAGACTTACGACGGTGTGATGTTCATGTATTTCTGTTAGCAGTAATTTTCAGTGAGAATTTGTAGAAAGTATGATAATTATGTCTAGCTGTAACAGATATTCTAATTCTTTTTTACAATCTTACTTCTAATCTGTTAACTTCAATTTAGTTTGGCAAAAAGTAACGCTGAAAGCCTGTAGACATTGAGATATCTTAAATATAAAATTGGATTCCCAGTTAAGATTATATTACTCATTTGTAGCAGTTGAATATCTTCGTTTTTGGTATAAGTTGTTTAATGTTAGCTTAGATCTAAATGTTACTTTCCAGCTAGGTGTAGGCCTCTTTTTTTTTTTTTTTGCGGTTAATTTCTGTAGCATTACTCTTTAAGATTTAAGTTCACTGTTAGCTTCATATTTACTGTTGTATGGACGTCAGGTCTCAAATTAGATTTCTCGAAAAGATTTTATTTTTCACCTTCAATCTTTAATCTTTATGACTTGTGTTTTGATACGTGTTTGTGCATTTGTAATGTTTTTGTTTTTTTAATTCACTCCTTTCAAATTATTCTTTTGGCATTGTGAATCAAACCTAGCTAAGTTATATGTGTTTATATAATATGTATATATTCTTGTATATATATATTTCATATGTGTGTGTCCATCAGTGTGTATGTATGTGGGTGTGTTTGTCTGTTTGCCTCCAGACTGTTACTGTCAGCACGTAATCACAGCGGCGATCATCGACGTTGTCTTTCACATCTTTCGCACACAATCATTTTATCACATTGTGAATCGATAATCATTCATAATTTTATGGCGAACAAAACACTGCAGGCGGGAGATATCATAGGCAGGAGCGCGAAGCAGTTATCCGTTATAAGGATACGTGTTCGATATCAAGGCCGCAAGTGTGTAACAAAAAGTCATTTTTCCAGGCAATTTGAAGGTCTCAAGTAAAGCTGAAGCATTGATTCTTAATAGCTGGTCATTGAAAACCAATAATAATGTAATGAATATATTCAAGTTCTTCAAGATTGCAGTGAAACATTTGATATCAAATTGTGATTCATTATATGAAAGGTGACTCTTTTGTTATTGATGAAAGTAGTTTAAAAGGAGCTAATTACTAATTTTACATCCACCAAATCAGTTTTAACCGGTGCAAAAACGTCAGCCTTATTCAACTTGTGACTTAATTTGAGAAATACAAGCCTGCCCATTATGATTCCTTTTCCTAAGTTGGAATTTCGAATCCGGAGAAACAGAAAAAAATGCCAGTCAAAATCGATGGTAACAGTAAGAAAAAATACTAAGTGCGTCATCGATGTTTCTGGGTAACTTGTTAAAATAAAATATTAGGTCAGCAGTATTAATGTAATTTGATCAGACGTCTGGGCCCAGCAGTAACTATAAAGAAGCTTGTCTGTAAAGAAAAGTCTCGAGTCGGTAAGGGTGACCTGGTAGGCTTTTAGATGGAAAGAAACGAGAAATATCAGATATATTGTGTTTCAGATGTAAAATGTGCACAGTATTCACCATTCATCATATCAACACCATATCACTTCATTCTGTAAATTGTTGGTCATTCTGACTCATATTTTGTGTGCCCTTAAAACCATTGCTTCAGTCATATCCCCACCAGTGGCAAGTGTTCTCATGTTATAATGTATGTGGTTTCTGTTCCTCCCGCAATCTTCAAACGTGCGTTAAATTTGTTTTCTACTTTGTGTCAGTGTTTGTCTGGTTCCCCACAGAAAGGAGGGGAGGGTGTTTGGTTGCTGGAATATCGTAGTATACAGTATAGACATGCCCACGTTTAGTTTTTATAAACATCGCTGCCCTGACAGATTAAATCATTCTCGTGAAGGCTGACATGTTTGTCTTAAAACAGATAGAAATTAAGTGGCAAATACAGAAACAGTTGTATAGAAAAAAGATGCAGCCCTAGTGGGATGGAAAATGCCCTTCCCTTATGGGAACAAGGAAGCTCAAAAACCTTTTGCCGGGATAAATTCAACTTTGGTCATGTATTTGAGGGGCGATTTACAGATATTGTAGGGATCAAAGTAACAAAAAGCTGGGAAACTTTGGCTGAAGGGATAGAAACGGTTTCTTTTGACGTGTTCACACTGACAGAATGAGATTTTAAGCTGCTTAAGTGTTCCAATTCTGCTATTTGGCAGCATGTTAGCAACAGTTGGAATTCTATGTAAAACATTGGAGTATATTTTCTTGTTATGTCTTAAGGCAGCTACCCATTTCCGATACCCAAAATATCCCCTGCCCAGCATGATCGATGTTATGATTTTCTTAACTTTTAATGTGTCAACTAACGTCTGAATACTGCGGCGCTGGGCGCTGGCGCTGAAACCCATCATATAATAATGACACAGGTCCTAGTCTTGTTATTTCATTCTCTGTACCAGACCACATGTGTTCTCAGTTCTCACTATTTTTTTACGATCAAGGTGCTTCCGACACATAACACACTGTCAGAAGTAGATCTACTCTTTGGGACGGAAAAAGACTGCAGTATATTATTATCATTAGATGGCCGGATGGTGATTGAAGATGAAGGTTCATGAAAGACAAATATATTTTAACTGGCGCCCTGGATTTTTTTTTTATCACGTCTCGTCTTCACGAGCTGTAACAGATAATTTACTCCAAAATTTGCACATATTCTTCTCCATGCAGCAGAAATGCGAATGATGTAAATATACAGACATTAAAATAACCAGTCAACATTGAGATAAAGCACTTAAGTTCAAATCGCCTTACTCTATAAGCACTTCAGCCTAAAGATACTTTAGTCGAGCAGTACTTGGATCTACAGCACAAGAGAATTCGAAAATAGATCAGTTTTCTTTTTTTTTATTTTACGAAAAACGAAATGCGTCCAGCACGGTACTGGCACACATGATCTAGTGAACCAAATACCAGAATTTCCACCGTGCTTGATGCCTTGGCGCATGGCAAGTAAGGAGAGCATGGCAGAAACTAAGATTGCAGGAACACAAAAAGGAGCCGATAGTAGAAAACAGGCCATTAGGAAACAGGTCATTACAACGGTATAGTCACAAAGATTAAACATGATTGTTACAAATGATCAAAATATGGTTTATAAAGACCACAACAGAAGCCGTGAGGATAGCAATGCTAATCCAGACTTTGAATTGTCGTTTTAATCAAAACAAATGGCATGAGTATACACAGCTTGCTGCCATAAGTAAAAAACTTTTTGAATTTTGAAAATCCATCAATAAATATAAAAGTTGTGATTTTTAAGTGTGGCAGGTGGTGGCTAGACTTTTATATAAGAAAATATTCGCAGAAAACGGACTTCCAAACTCTGTTTTTATTGGTAAAGGTTTTATATTTGAATGAAACTTGGCAGCCTTAAGGAATGTTTTTCTGAACATTTGAATGGAATCATTAAATATATAAAATGTCATTCTTTTAGTTTAATATCATACATTTGCATAAATATAATCAAATTTTTATGCTGATAAGGATGTAACAGAAGAACTTTCTTAATATCGCATAAAATGATATGAAACTTCATGCTGATGTAGAATATCAGTATATAAGTCAATAATAGTCATAAAAAATGGCATTGTTGGTTTATGGTTGAGAGTTCTATAAATTAACATAAATCAGCATTTGCTTTGTATTTGCAAGGTGCAGTGAAATATTACCTCATTTTCACTACTTCGCTTTTTCAGGTCTTTTTCTGTGTAGCTTTAGCTTTAAGTGAAGTGTCCTTCCCTTCTCAAAACACTTCATTCTGCCTTCATTTCTTCTGCTTTCAGCTGTGTGGTTGAAAGTTCCCTTCCTTTTTTTTTTGAGATGGCATAATATGTTTAGTTGAATTCATCTTCTTTATAGGGCTTTTTGAGGGAATCATTACCAATAGCTACTTTCCGAGTTTGAATATTCATCCCTACTATTTTCTGCACCTACATCGTCCTTTAGTCCCATACAGTATTTCTCTTTTCATTTGTAACGCTCTGTTAGTACAGTAGGACGAAGTTTTGTTCTAAAACGAACGAAAAGCAGCTGATATCTGCGGTCTTTTCTTCAACCCGATCGGCATATTTTGTATCAGCCAATGAAAGCAACGGACATATTTTTATTAGCCACTGAAAATCGTGCATTTAATCACACATGACCAAGTGGATGAACCCTCGTCACCGGCTGTATGGAGGGCGGCCGAGCGATGAGAAGCTGTGTTTGGTGGGTGTTTCAAAAAATTCAATACGTGAAAGTTGTACTTATGAAGATAATGAAATTTACAAATGTAAGAGTAGAAATGTTAAGCTACTTGTTGGTGCTTGAGCGAAATTCCTCCTCCAAGTCATTTGCGAAAAGCAAACTGAAAAACCCCTTCGAATGGTTCGATTGACTTCGTTCAAACGCTAAACGTAAGTGTAACTATTCTTATTATTGGTTGCCAAGTTTCATTCATCTAGGTTAATTAACAACGTCGGACCGATTTTTTTTTTTTAAACAGCAGCCCTCGTCCATTCGCGGTCCACTTTTGCCCCGCGCAAAGCACTGGACTGTGACACAGGAGGAAATTTGTCTAGCCATGCGATGACCTATAGGCTTTGCTAAGATATTTAATTCTGACATCATTTCTTCCTGTTAGGATTGTCTGATTGATCAATTACACGCATACAATATATGAAATAGATACAACACTTAGACTCTAGCTGTCATTTGTTTCTTTTGTAAACGACAGTCATGACAGAGTAGCGTACCTTTAAAACAATAGGAACGTTTTTGGGGACAAATGTGTTGTTAGACAAGACAGCTGTCATGCAAGAGTGTGCTTATTAAGAGTGCGAAAAGTCAATCGTTTGAATCTTAGGCGAGAAAGTCTTAGACCAAAGTGTCGGAGAACTTGATGATTCTGAATCACAGTGCTTTAGACAAAAGGGGTTTGGACTGAAGTGCACTAAAGCTAATCAACTCACATCCCTGGCATTGTATTGTGGAATTCATGTCGCAGACGCAGCAAGAACTTTCTTTTTACCCCTTTGACCTATATCATATTGACCAGTTAGCAGTGAAGGAGTCATAACCTGCGACGGGTCAAATACATACACTACCTCTTTGAAACCTGAAAATTATCGCTTTGGGCACAAGATTATTTTTATAGAGATAACGATTTTTCTTCCAAACTGGAGTCCGCATATTGTCGTGATTGGCACACACATCAAAATGAGCAGAAATCCTTCTTTTGAAAAAGAGCTTGCTTAAATTTGTTTCGGTCATTTTTCAGATATGTGTACACAGAAATAGTCCTTTTGATGATTCTCAGAGTAGTTATTGATCCGAACGTGCACTGATGTTATCGCTTACGCTCAGTGATGCATCGTGCGTTACACTTTTTTTTACATTTTGTTATGCACTTCTAACATACACCATGCATTTCATGCTGTCATCTAACAACTTAGTTCTCAATCACAAAGTAATCTCTCATTTGTCTCATTTTCTCTCTGTTTTGTTTTTTATTATTATTAGAATTGTTTCCCTTAAATTTTTCTGATCATCAAACATTATTTTTCTTCTTGGCATCTCAGTCAAAAGGTTTTGTGCGTTTTGTTGTGTCTATGTGGTCATTATATTATGACGTTATACAAAAGCAGTTCTAGTCTAGTTTATGTTTTATGGTTTTGTTTTATTTTCTCTACCCAATCTCCAACCCCTTTATCATTTGACCCCCAACCCCACTGTAACTCATGAAACTCCCCTGCCCTCATTGCAATAGTCCCCGAAGCCCCACCAGAATCAGTTGTCGGAGAAGCAGTGAATGAACACGAAATTCTCGTCTCATGGCAAGCGCCGGACCCCAAAAAGCAAAATGGCGAACTGAAAGGTTATATAGTGTATGTGTTGGAGAACGTGAACGGCAAAGCAGATAAAGATGCCGTTGCCAAGAGAGTGGTCGGAGACAAGAAGTCAGTCAGGATAGACGGTCTCAAGACATGGACCGACTATAAAGTGTGGGTAGTGGCCTTCAACAGTGTAGGCGACGGCCCGCGATCTCCACCAATCGTCGTCAAGACTGATGAGGATGGTAGGTAGTTCCAGATGATTGGTCGCCTTTCCCAATCAGAGTTCTCCTATGTTTCTCCTCATATGATTGGCTGACTGGTTTGTGGAATGGCTATGAATAGGTCTTGGATGCTAGTTATTGTCTTCCTTTCCCATACTGGAAGTCGCACATTATGCTTACCAATCCGGTCGGTATATCACTTGGTGACTCAATTTTACATCCAGCAGTGTATTTATTTTTCTGTATTGTTTCTTAGTCTGAGTGGAGATTGACCGTAGGCAGGAGTTTGCTGTGAGCTTTGTTTTAACCACAAGCATTCAGCCGCTAAGGACACGAGTAGATCAGTTGTGTTATGGATTTTGTGAAGCAGCAGTTGTGTCCATCACTGACCCATTTGAGTGTCCTTGTCCTATCCTAATCCTCTCCTGTTTCCTTTGTGGTTCAGTTGATCTTGCCCTACCTACGTTATGTCTCGTGTATTTGTGAGGTGAAACATTTTTATACTAACCCACCAGGGCTTCTTTTTATCTGTACCTTATGTATGGACAAGTCCGGGGTGACTTGGATGGAAAGAAAATTACAGGATTTTTACCTGGGTAAATGAAGTTGAGATAAAATAGCATGCGACAATCTGCCAAAAGAACTTACGGAGTTGATCTGAAGTCTGCAGAAACCATAGCTATCACGATACAGACTCTGGCACTCCAGACTTTGTAAGAAATACATTGTATCAAATTTGCATCAAGATTTTGATTCTGAGTTTTGTACGATGGTTTTTTACTATCTTTGCTCCAGTTTCACATACTTTTCCATATTTTCATAATTATGCCTGTTTGATTCTCACATCTTTTTCCTCGGTATTTTGCTAGGATTGAAATTTCAGACTTTTAAATGGTTGCTAACTTTCAAGCGTGCATGGGCATCTTGGGGAGACATGTTAAAATTAATGATTTTTCTTAACTTTTCACTTTATTAAGGCTGCATCTCTTGCTGCCTGTCGCTCTCTCTCTCTCTCTCTCTCTGTCTTGCATTTACTACCACGCTTGCTGCGGTTGCCATTCTTAATAGCAAAGTGTTTACTTGAGAGCTTTATTTCTTAAATTTTCTGAAACTGTACCTTAACAATGATCGCTTCTTCTTTTCTTTTTCATCATGATTGGAATGTTCATTATTATTCATACGGCCTCATTTTAACATCTTCCATAACTGAGAACATTATAATAAATTGGGGGCATGACATCAAACAAGACATAGAATTTTGTTTCTGTAACAAGGGAATGGAAGTAAACAATTTTAACCTATCTAATTTTCTCGATTTTATAGTGCTTGTACGGTAAACTATTGAGGTCTCAGGTGTATGGAGAAAATGGTACAGGAGAGATTTAGGAGGTGAACAAAACCGGAATTTGGTGTGTAAACACTTTAGGTTTGTTTTATTTTTTTTCTCCAAAGGATGGCATGCACGCAGATATTACAGTTTGAGTGTTTTGACTCAGTTTGTTGGATTTCAGACAGTGTTGTGGAGCGTTTACAGGGAAATGCCCTTAGCTTGTTCCATGCAGAAGTGATTACTATCAGCAACAATTGCTTTTTGGGTAGTAGGGTTGTATTAGCAGTGGCACCGGCAGGCAGTTGTATTGTGAGACTTCATATTAATTAGGATTCATTCTTTTAGTGAAGGCATATCCTTAGGTCTGCAGTTTGCACGAGGAAGAGTTTGAAACATGATATGACTTGCTATCTTATGATTATACAGCCCATCCTCTACAGCTGTATCATTAGCAACAGTACACTGATGAAAATGAAGTTTGAAACCCTGGTTTCTTTGTCATGATGAAATCAGTTCATTGCTTGCACTGAGAATGGTATTGGTGGAAGAACCATATTGGAATGTGTGCAGGAATGTTATTGGATGTGTCATTTCCAAAGATGCAGGGATGCTGTGATCTATCCATTCAAGTGACCAAGGGCCAAGCTAACGACCAAATATGTGACCAATTGACCTTCAGGAGAATAAATGCCTGACTTGGAGAAGTCCCATTGGATAGATCTTGCAGCAACTCTTTCTCCATCTCAGGCAGAGATGATGGGTGAAACACAATGGTCTCAGTAGCAAGAGGAGCACTGAAAGCCTCTCAGATACAGACCCATGTCAAGCTGTGTTCACTCTTTTCAAGTTTACAGATAGTTATGTGAAGAGAAATAAATAATGGAAGTGTAGTTCCCTGTCCAGGGGATCAAGGGCAGCCGATGTTCTGGGCTATGTGACCTAGATTGTGCTTCAAACCAAGGTTTGCTGCGAGCACCCCAGGTCCAAAAACTTTTGGTGGATTTATCATGTTCTGTTGCATCAGACTTTCGTTGTCTCATTTTAACATGATTATTTTCAGTATAACTTTCCTTTTCCACTCTGGTGACTTTGTGGATTTAATTCTTTCCACACTTGAGTTATGTCTCTACTACAGTTCATTTCACAAGTTCAGATTCATTTCCATAGCTAGGTGTTTTGTCATTGGTCTCTGTCTTCGTTTGAGTTATATTTCGTTATGTCATCATAACGTCTTACCATTGTCTTCAAATACTCTCACCTGTCATGTCATAAGTTCATACATCACCATGAGACAACTCTTTCCAGGTTCAAACTCTTCAACTCATCATTCACACGTCTCAGTATCATTCTCAGAGCTGTCACTTTCATTCACCAAATCCATTTATTCAGAGTACATGATTCTCCTCTGTTACTATAGACAATGGGAATTTTCAGGCCAGTTATTGGTTCAGTTGAAAAAAGTGGTATATTTCATGAGCTTTAGTGCAACTATGGGATCCAAGGTGTAAGTATGCCACCCCCTCCTCTGTTTGCTTCAGTTTCACCTTCCGGCGTTGTCATCAGTTTCGAATTTTGTTCATGTCAGTGGATGACAAAATGATTGCCACATTTGCCTGTCAGTGCACGGTGTTCGATGTTGTAATTTTGTTTGCATGGTGTCTCATTACAGCCAACTTGAGTTCTATTTGTCATGTTTCATTTGCTTTCGTGTGAAGGAATTTCGTTGCATTTTAACCAAAGTTAAAGTCAGCTTTCGATGTTCTTTTCTTTTCTCTCTGTCCAGACATTTATTTGAAACTTCACTTTGGATTTATCTATGTCTTCTAACAAGTTTTCTTTTTTAAAATCTGTCTATGTCCAGATGTTTGAGAATATAATATAGTTGTTTAAATTTATCTGCTATCCATCTGTTAAATTTAATGTTAGATTATGTTTTTTGTGTTTTTTTTTGGTGTTTTTTTTTTGGTTGTTTACAAAACACACACACACACACACACATACTCTCTCTCTCTCTCTCTCTCTCTCTCTCTCTCTCTCTCTCTCTCTCTCTCTCTCTCTCTCTCTCTCTCTCTCTCTCTCTCTCTGTCTCTCTCTCTCTCTCTCTCTCTCTCTCTCTCTCTCTCTCTCTTTCTCTCTCTCTCTCTCTTTCTTTCCTCTCTCTCTCTCTCTCTCTCTATTCCAGTGCAATAATGTTCATACTTGGCACAATATTACTTTAGGTAAAGGAAGAAAACAATGAGGACTTCAATACACCCAAAGCAGTTTCTGTTTGAACATGGATAATTGAATTCTGCACACATAAAATACAAATGTTATTGAAAGCTGATAGAATCCATGTGAAATAAATGATAGATAGTCAATATTGTCCTTGAATGATCATAGGGAAAATCGGAAGATACTAGATTGATTGTTATAGGCCCTAAAGCGCAGTAAACTTGTTGGGGTAAGCAAATTTAATTTTCAGATAATCCCATTTTTGGCACTTCTGTGTAAAATGTATAAGTGGCAAAGTTGGCCCATAACAAAGTAAAGTGCAGCCATGCTTGGAGAGGGTTCTGTCTGACACAGGCAACTTAAGGCAAATTCTGGAATGGCATTAATGGCAATTCTGAATATAATCCTCAGATGAACCCTAGATTTCAAGTTTTTGATGTTAACTAGTTAGTAAAAGTCCATTTCTGTTTGCCTATTAAGTGATACTTTCCTAATTGCAGAACATTAACTTGAAACACTGTAAGCTGCCTGAATGTCAATTAAATTTCATGCCCATCATCATTTGAATCCCTGTCTGACAAGTGCCAAGCTGAAGCAAGTACTTCGAGTGCATTAGGAAAGTATTGGTAGATTTGGATCTTTGACATATTTCTCAGGCAAGGAGTAGGAGGGGTAGATAGCAGATTGGTATTGCAGAAATGAGTTCTGCATTCTTCTTTATAAATCAAATGTGGCACACGATCCACACATAGTTGCCTTCAGAAATCCAGTCACATGTGGCATGAAATAAAAAGGAATTTAAAAAAAGAAATAAAAATAGGGAAGAAAAGAAACGTAGACAGCGGCCTTTAAAACTGATTTTTTTTATAGTAGACATAAGTGTTATGCCTAGTTTTTCCAGGTATTAAAAAAATAAAAACAAAAAGCACCATGACCATTGTTTACACATTCACATTATCACAGTGACAACATTTAGAAGTTACTTAAAAGTTTCATGGCAGTCACTATCAAAATACAGAACTTTGCAAGTGTTTAAAAAGAGTGTATGAGCCCATATTCAGGATATGTGGGTCTCCTTTCCACAAAAATTCGTAGCTTTGTGTATTTTCAAATTATCATTATCACCTCAAGTATTCTGAATGTTTGTAAAATTTTTCTCTAACACGTTCATAATGATTTATTTTTCCACTTGTGTGCCAATCTCAGTTCCAGGCGAGCCTAGAAAAGTTCGGGTGGAGGCCATTAATTCCACAGCTCTGTTTGTGGAATGGGAACCACCACATGCAAAAGATCAAAATGGAATCATCCGGGGTTATCAGGTTAGTTCATTGTTGAACCAGTGAATTAAGAAGTATAAAAAATTATGATATTATGACACAAATAATAAGACTTAATCTCAGATTTATTCCCCAGCTCAAGAGACATATTAAAACAAAAAAATGTGTGCTGCCATGCAAAGGACAGGTGTTTTGTGTTTTTTGTCAAAACAATGAAATGAGCACATACGTCGCTCTGCCTTTTTCATGGCAGTATGGGTCTGTCCTCAGATTCTAAATCCTACAAAACACAAGGATCTTTTTGGAGATATTCAGATTAAAAGTTTCTATAAATAGCCAAAGACAGAAAGGGTCATCATTTAAAAATACAGAAATGCCCATTTTTCATAAATTATTCATGAGCTGAAGAATATAATAACTGCCACAGTGAATGTAGTTCATTCTTTTTGAAAGATTTTGAGAACTATGACTGAAACCATATTACTACATTTGACTACATGGATAATTCCTGTTGTGCCATAAACATTGGTTATTAATATTTGAATTTTTTTTTACTAATAGGTCCACTACATCAGAGTCAACAGCAATGACGAGCCTATACCCGGTGTCAGGGAGCAGAGCTATGACACATTTGATCCTTCCAAGACAGAGGCTGTCATTACAGGTCTGAAACCTGACACTCGTTACCTGGTGCAAGTAGCAGCATACACCAGGAAGGGAGATGGTCTTCGCAGTAGACAGAGGGTGTTGACCACCAAAGGCGCAGGTGAGAAATTTGATCCTAAACACATTAGAATAAATTCAGGATGTTCCTGAATGTCAAAGGTTCATGTATTCACAATCTGAACAAATATGAAGATTAAAATGGATTTGTTATCTTCTTTGAGAAGACAGAAAATGTTGATTGCCAAAATCTCAGGTGGGATGTCAATGTTGTCAAAAAGATTTCAGGTAAAGATGAAAACAGACTTGTTATGATGTTTACATATAATAATTTCACCATCTGCAGAGGTTGGAGTACAGCATTACCAGCTCACAAGTTCAGAGCATGATTATTTTTGCAGAAAAAGATTAGAAATATTAGAAAGTGGAAAGAGGTCAATGTCCTTGAATATGTGTACACAAGGAAACTGCAAGATAATAATAATAATAATAGACAGCTTTTATATAGCGCATATCACAATCCTTTACGGTTTTCTCTATGCGCTTTACAATCACTCAACTACGTCCAGATCTAGAATCTTTCATACAAATGACATTTTAACATCTTTTTAAACTGTGATAGTGAAGAAGAAGATCTATCATTTCCAGCATTGTTTCCTTTACGTCAAGATAAGGCCAAAAACCCTGCAGGGGATGATGAGATGGCATTGAGCAACACTGTAGTAACTCAAGTCTAGATCAAATTTATTGATTTGTCATTTTTAAGATTGCTAGGGATCTTATAACTGCTGATGAGGGTCTCAGAATGATCCTTGTGAAATTATCAAGCTATTTGATAAATTCAACAGAAAGAGGAATAAACTGTAGATCTATTTAAATGCAAAAGAATATCAGGTGGTTGTTTTTCTTGGTTTGTTTTTTTTTTTTGTCATTCCCCATGTAAATTTATCAAAATTGAGTTGCTGCGGTTATGTTGGTTATGCCAGAGACTGTTTTTGCTATTAGCTATATTGGTGGAATTCGAAACGAATACTTGTTTATTTTGTGTGTTGCAGTGCCTTCCCCTCCTAGAGCCTTGAATGTTGTACTGATCCAAGAAGACCCGCCCAGTGCAAAGGTCACCTGGCAGAGACCTGAAGAAACGCATGGTGAAATCAAAAATTACAAAATCATATGGGGGCCTCGTGGAGAAAGATACGAGTCAGAAGTTCTCAGTTCTGAAATCTACTCCTACCTCACAAATACATTAGGTAAGTTGGAAGGAAATGAGAGGGAACACCACATTGGTCACACAGTGTTCACCACTACCTGAACATTTCCTTTGGGGACACCACATGGGTCACACAGTGTTCACCACTACCTGAGCATTTCCTTTGGGGACCCCACATCAGTCACACAGTGTTCACCACTACCTGGACATTTCCTTTGGGGACCCCACATCGGTCACACAGTGTTCACCACTACCTGAATATTTCCTTTGGGGACCCCACATTGGTCACACAGTGTTCACCACTTCCTGAATATTTCCTTTGGGGGCCCCACATTGGTCACACAGTGTTCACCACTACCTGAACATTTCCTTTGGGGGCCCCACATTGGTCACACAGTGTTCACCACTTCCTGAATATTTCCTTTGGGGACCCCACATTGGTCACACAGTGTTCACCACTTCCTGAATATTTCCTTTGGGGACCCCACATTGGTCACACAGTGTTCACCACTACCTGAACATTTCATTTGGGGACACCAGATGGGTCACACAGTTTTCACCACTACCTGAACATTTCCTTTGGGGACATCACATTGGTCACACAGTGTTCACCACTACCTGAATATTTCCTTTTGGCATTCATGCATTGGAAAAAACTTCTTATGAGTTTGTATTTAGATTTTGAAAGAGTTTCAATGCCAAAAGCAATTTGATTATATATTTTTCTTACAAATGCAATAAAGATTCTGGTATGCGCTCCCGGGGGGGGGGGGGGGGGGGGGGGGGGGGAGTGATAAAAAGAAAGAAAAAAAAAAAAAACACACCATAGTAAATGACTGCTTTATTTAACTGAACCATAAAATTTAGGGGTTTTTTTTGTGTGAGTAGAACAAGATAACAGGCCCTGCACACTCAGTTAGTTTGATCACAATTATTTCTATATTTTCATGAGCAAATAGTTCATCAGTTGCTTGCCTTGAACTTTGCTTCTCTCAGCCATGTCTTACAATAATTATGCTTGCAGATATTTTTGACAATGAATATTTTGATTTTCTGTTTGATTGCATTAAGATGGGAATCCCAGGACCGAACAACATCCATCAGAAAAAAAACTGGTATCAGAGCAGAAGAGACAGATGTAGCAAAACCATGTTTCAGTTGTTTAATGCACTGTCATGAAATGTCACATCAAAAGTAAAGATTGCAAAATATGCAGTGTATAATGTCATTTTCTTGTATTCTAACAGATAAAGGAACAACTTATGAATTCCGGGTATCAGCAAAGAATGAAGTGGACTATGGAGAAAGAGCTGTTGTCACACTTGTAACCCCTGATGGAGGTTGGACATTTTTCAATTGATTCAATTGTCTCTGATCTTACGCTAGCACTGATCAACTTTCTCTGAAATTACCCCAGTGATTGGCAGTGCCAGAGATGGAGAGAGAGGTGTAGAACTGGGAGTGGGTAAAAAAGAGGAAAACAAAATCAGTCAGGATTTTTTTTTTTCAGAAAGAAGTTTTGATAAAACAAGAAGAATTTATCCTGTCTTGCCCTGCAGATTTGTGTATAAAACATGAGGTGACCTGGAAGTGGAACCCATGATTTGAAAGATTTTGCATTAGTTTATACAGAAGGTAGACGATATGAAAGAGTGGTTGGCATTGGCTGGCCTGCTGTAACATCCATGAGTGAGTCAATACATAGTTGATGAAAGGAAACAAAATAAGACAGAAATGTGGAAGAGTACACAAGTAATGATATCTGACAGTAGGAAGGAAAGAAGTTTGGACACAGAATGCAAAATATTTCAGTTGTATACACCTTGTATATTCACATGAAACCTATTACTGCACTGACCTCTATAACGCTGATGTTTCCTTCAGGTACCTACACTTATGGGCAGATTGTGGCAAAATGATTTTTTTCTTCTTATTCTTTTAAAAAAAGGAGGGTTTGTGCAAAAATCATTTTTCAGATGAGGAACACAAGAAAATAATAATACCAGTTTTGACATTTATGTTCAACCCATTAGCATCCTGAGAAATTACACAAAAATGCTAATGACTGCATACCCATGATGAGTAACATAACCCCTCTCCTGTTCTCGTGTACCTGCACACTTTACTCTCCCAACCAAAGAGTTTTTTTTTTTGAGTCTGAAAATGAACAGGTTCTGTAATACTGAAAGCCTGCTTGTCATAACTCTTTTCCTTGAAGAGCTCTCTTGCAGACTTATTCAACATGTACAGTATTTCCAACTTGGCAGCATGGTTCGCTGTTTTAGACTTTCAGCTTTTTATATGTGTTTGTGTATGTGTTTATTGCTGCATGTGCGGTCTTTTGTCTGGACAGTTTTTGTCAAATTTTTTGGTGCGCTGCCTAAAGTTAGCTCTGTGTCTTTGGGTTTCGTTTGTTTCTTTCTGCGTGTCTAGTCCGCACTTGGTGTGCAGCACCAAATTGGTTTTCCCCCTGTGTGTGGTTTACCTCTGTCATTTGATTCAGCTTCGTTATTGTTGACCATAAATGTGTGAGATATACTATTTTATCAGTGTTTTTATACAGTTTTCCATGTTGAATGCCCTTAGCATGTTAAAATTTTACCAGATCTTTTGGAATTTTCTGTTTGTTTGTGTGTGTTTGATCTTTCCTGGATCTGTTAGTGTGCGTGCAGTTTACTTGTGTGTACATATATCTCTTTACAATTTGTCTTCATGTTCAGTTAGATTGAAAAACTAGTAGACAACTCTTGATACTCAATGCGTATGAATCTTTTGTCCTTTCTGTTTTGTTCAACTTCAATTTCCACTGAAATCTTTTACCAAAAAAATGTTGACCTTTCTGCTTGCTTCATTGCATGCCAGGAAATTTCATTCAGGTTTCAAATTCCTCATTTAATTTTCTCTCTCCAGTGCCTGCAGGAGCTCCTCAGAATTTTACAGCCACTGGTCTGACAGAGACATCTGTACGTTTGACCTGGGATCTCCCAGCTCGCAATCTGCGTAATGGGGACATTATTATGTACCAAATCACTTACCAGAAAGCTGGAGACACCATCAATGAGGAAGATTTAAACTGCACTGATACTTTCATTGACTTGATTGGACTAGAAATGAACACAGACTACATGTTTAAGATCAAAGCCTACACAAGTCGAGGAGCTGGACCATGGAGTAATCGCCTTCATTTCCGAACATTTGGGCGAAGTAAGTTAATACAGCAAACTGATCTGACTACATAAAAACATAAAACCACTGAAGGTTTGAATCATCTCTAAAATGAAATCTCAATACCTAAATTGACTTGAATAAACATTTTTTTTGATCTGTGTAAAAAGAAGATGATCTAATTTATTCCTTGTTATTATGTCATCAGATAATTGACAAGTCTTATGTCATCTTGATTTTTCTACCCTGTGTGAAGGTACTTTGATGTCATTTTTAAAACGGGCTTAGTTGATAATCATTTAAGATATTATTTTTTGCAACTTTATAAATATCTGTGATATACCTGGGGTTTCCGCAGTGAAAGATCACTGTGCTCATGAAGGAACATGTATTGTTTTGGTGGGAGTGAAAAAATATTATAATTCCTCTTTCTTTTCTTTTTAACCTGGGGGGTTTGATTGCAGTTTATTAATTATTATACAGGTAGTCACTGCATAGTCATGTGACATTAATTTGAACAGCTTTCTTTTCTCATCAGTTAATTTGTTTACGGTCTCAGTACATATTGTTGAGTGTAACCATATCATTGCTTTGTCCTCCATTGCTAGTGCCACCTCCACCACAGAATGTGAAGGTACGCAAAACATCTGACACTACCATCGAAGTGCGCTGGGATGAACCAGAAGTTCCTGTATCTGGATACAAAATCTTCTATAACCAGTTTGCTACACCAGCAATGTATGCATGGGAGCAGATGGAGATTGGACCTTACACTGTTGCAGACATCACAGGAGTGGAATCCCTCTATGTCTATGCTGTCCGTGTGCAAGCCAGATCTGTTGATGGACGATATGGAAATATGTCAGAAACTGTGACCACCACGGTTGATCAAGTCCGTAAGTTATTGCAGATTGCCATCTGATGTAATTCTTCAGCTGTTCTGAATGAACTCTTTTGCTGCCAAGCTCAAACACCCTCCCTTCCTTTAGGCGACCAGAATAATGGATTATCGGGTAGAAAGACAGCAGGAAAAAGTGAAATTAAGAGTGCAAAACATGCGGGAACAGTGTCAGTTCAGTGGATATATCGACCTCGCAGCAGTTTTAGCATGAAATGGTAGGGCTGATATATCAGCTGCGCAGCCCTCTGCAACATAATTATGTTGATATAATGGCCCTGTGGCAGCAAAAGAGTTAAATCCATCTTTCTGTAAGTTACTAATACAGGCATCTATGGGTCAAGGATGACCATGAAATTTTGCATACTAACTGCTTTGACTGCATACTAACTGCTTTGACTGTCTGCTCTGCTGGAACAGCACTGTGGGAGTAAAAGTCTGTATGGCAATGATCACATCTGTAGGTAGTCTCAAAGCTTTGGGGGTTGTAGCACCCTTTAGTTGACAGAAAATCAGAGAAATTAAATTGATTAGACTCTTCTTATCAAAGTCATCAGCCTCCTGTTGCATGCAGAATGGCATAAAGAAGTTGAGCTTTGATTCATATAATTGGATAGCATGAATGTCTACCACCACCAACAATCCTTCAAGTAATTAATTCAGAACTACTTGAGTTGAGCAGCATGCCCTGAACTGACGTTAACCTCAGTTCATATGTTATTGACATAATTATGTCTGACGCATGGCATGTCTTATAAAGAATGAATTAGCACAAAATTACACAGATAGTGCAAAAATTAAATATTTTCTGTGGTTTTTAATTGTATTTAATGGCATGGCCAGCAGTGAAAATAGAAATTTGTGAGTGTCCATGAGAAAACCCACAATAAGTCGGCAACATGACATTTTGAGTTCTGTACATATAATAAAAGACAAGACATTTCTGATAAATTGAAGTCAGTGACCCCCCTAAAACAAGATTTTGCGAAAATGGCATTTAATCCTAAAAGTGGCAATAGCTAATTGACCGAGTAATATTGGAGTGATTGCTGTTAGGAGACCTTAGTCTAATATAACTAAGCCGTTATAGAGATCATAGTGAGTAGTGTTCACTGCTCATGTACAGTTTACCCTTTAACATGCCACAGTCCCCTAGAACAGCCAAGTCGGAAGTTTTTTGATCTTGTTAGGAGACCGTAGTCTAATTACAAAGCCGTTATAGAGATCATGGTGGGCAGTGTTCACCGCTCGTCTACAGTTTACCCTGTAACATGCCACGGTCCCCTAAACAGCAGCCAAGTTGGAAGTTTGTGTTGGACCCATATTTTCACTTCAAAGTCGTTTTTCTCAAAATCAGCTCTACCGACTTATTGTGGGTTTTCTCTATGCACACTCACATTTTCCACCAATTTTTACATTTATAGTGTTGCGATATTTTCCTTCTAGATACATTAAAACATATGAAATACATTTTAGGGGCTGAAAGTGCTAACAATGTGGTATAAAAATTCAACTTTGATCAGGTAAGGTGACCGCATGCATTTTGTTTGAAAAGTTTACCCAAAACACTTACTAGATACCCTACTGCTCATAGGTTCTACTTCGTAAAATATGGTTTCACTGTGAAGGCCGGCTTCTCCACCTCCTTCTGTCCTATCGCTCTGCTATATTCTGTCTGTCATCTTGCTTCTTCATAGCACAATGTGAGGTTTATCATGTCGGTGTGTTTTCTCTGAACCCATCTCAAACCCACTTTATGCTCTGCCTCCCTTGACCTTCTGTGAACTTATTTTCCGTTACAAAAGCTCCCGTTCATAGAACTAGGGTCATGGGTAAATGCATTCAATCACCTCGGCTTAGTACTACATTTCCTTATGTGGAGGGATCATGCTCTGTACAAGCAGTCCTGTGATACTCAGTGGCAAGTTAAAGCCCACTGCTTGGCATTGGTCATTTTGTGATCAGTCAGGTTCAGGGACCATTTCCGCTTGTGGTAATCATTGCCAGCTTTTTGTTTTGCACTGCTGCGTACAAATGCCATTTCACCAATTTTCCTCTGTCCATTCACCATTTCATGCCATGCACGCGCAGCTAACTGAGACCATTACAAATAGAAGTGTGATTTTTGTTGATGTATTTCTATTTATTTAGATTGTTGTTACTTGTATGTACGCGCTCCATGTGTTTTTCGCAAGGGGTACTTATGTGACTTCAGAGCGAGAGAGCTCCCCTTGAAAAAGCCTTAACAACAGCCGTAATCGATTATTGTTTCAGATTTTCTTTGATTTTCTAGGGTTTTTTGGTTGAAAGGGTGAAGGGCAGGCAGGGTTAGGGATTGTGTAAGATTTAAGGTGGAGGATAAGGATAGGGTTAGGGATAGGTATGAATGCATAGGCGCCTCCAGTGAAAACGCTTGGGGATCAAAAGCGCAAGTAACAACAGCCATTTGTTTATTTGCTTACTATTGTTATTAGAACAAGGCGAAAGGGCAGGAAGTCACTGCCAGGATTACAGCTGCATTTTTCTTAAATGGTACTTTTGTTACAAATAACATTACATTTCTTCAGTACTTAATATCTTGCAGGTTTCAAATTTACAACACGTTTACATGAAATAAAGATTTTGTCAGATTGATTCAAGAAAAATTATGCAAGGCTTTTTTCATATAATTTTTGCTCGTCAGAAATTACATTTAAAATTATAAAGCAACATATAAAAATTTATAGGTAATACCTATATCCATTTTTCTCCGAAGTAATCTGACAAAATCTGCATTATATTATATGTGAGTGTCAACAAATCTTAATGGAGACTTTCTTTTTATTGGCTAGTAAATGAGAAATGTGACTTTAAAAATAGCACAAAAAGCACACAGGATGATCATTGTTTTTACATGGCAACAGTACTTTTTTTTTTAACCCCAAAACTAAACCTAATGTTGAGAACAGCCGATTTCATTGTGGTCATGATAACAAAATGAACTGAAAGTCAGAAATGTAAATTTTGGTTTTCACTGCTGACTTTTGCCCTATTTTATGTGTTTTGTGCAGAACGAGAGGACACTGTGAATGATTTCCGAGTGACCCAACGGTTGACGGACAGTGTCAAGTTGTCATGGAAGCCACCTAGAAAAAAGAATGTCCATACCTATAAGGTAGGTATATTTAATGTTTTTCAGAGTTATTGAAATGACGATACATACACAGCAGCAAGCTTAGTCATAGTAGGGCTGTGCTATTTGAATACATTGAGATGAATATTTATTTGCAAAGTGTATGTTAAATAAGGGCAGTGATATTCAGATGAATTGCCTCATAGGTAGTTCTCAATGAGAATCAGTAATTCGCAGAAAAAAAAATGAAAAGAAATGAATGGCCATTTTGATTCAAATAGGAAGAATTTCTCAGCTATGCAGGCAGAAAAGTAGATCACTGGTTGAAACTGAAGCAGTTTTATGTTGTTTCATAATTTTGCTGATCAATGAATTCATGACTTAAGATAACAGTTTGATGAGGTAGATCTATAGAATATGCATTGCTGAGTTTGACTTCAAAATAATAACAAAAAAAGAAGATCATTTTAAATAAAGTTGTAGTGGGGGGGGGGGGGGGAAGGGGTGTACCTGCTTTTTTTGTTCAGATTGATTGACCGGTTGGTGTGTTGTTTTTTTATTGTTAGCTGCGCTATCAAGGCTGGAAGTCCTACAGGGAAGGTCGGACCATGCAGCAAGTGACCCACGGACCAAAGGAAGTTCAGGTTGCCAGTAGGCGTAACACATGGGAAGTGGAAGATCTGGAATCCAAGATGAAGTTTGAGTTCAACATAAGTGCTGTTTTCAGAGATGGAACAGAGGGACCACCACAGAACATTGTCAGCGAAACATTGATTGATGGTAAGTGCTGATATTGAAAAGTCTTTGTCGAAAGTGTAAATTTTTTATACATCATGCAATCAAAAGCTATAACGTGGCAGAGTCATCAATCCAATTTAATGAATAGTAACTGCCTCATTGGACTGTGTACTGAAACAATTTATATTCTTTGTGTTTGCATACAATACCCTAATGGACACAAGCCATCAGCTCAAACAAAATAACTGATGGAAACTAATGTGCTTAAATGTTGAGCTAGATTGTAAATGTGTTTGGTGTGTGGATGTAGTCCGTTCCATTTCTAATGATTTATTGTATGATTATGTATTAGTTATATCTAGTGTGAGACTTTTTTTGATATACAACCTTTTATCCTTTTTCTTGCCATATTTTGACAATGCTGAGAATGATATGCCGTATCTCCTCACAGCTCCACCTCGTGTTGAGCGCCCCATTGTTCAAGCAGTGCGCAAGGGTACTATATTGTTGAAATTAACCAAGGCCTCAGAGAAGAATGGTCCAATCAGCCATTACCATATCGTGGTTGTGCCAGTCAATGCAGGTGGCTCAAAGGTGCCATCAGACTACACCATTGAAGAGGTACTTCACATGGTTCACACCTAATTTACCTTATTCACTTATCTGCTAAATCAAACCGGACAGTGATAAGACTTGCACATACGAGTTTGGGCAGTCACACACTGCTCATTGGATTGATCAGTTTGTTTGCAAATTTTGTTTTCTTAAAAACAGTTTAGTGTTTTGACATAAAATGCTCTCATCTTTGTTCATTTAAGTGTGAACATTAAAAAAAAATTGATGGAATTTTGTTCGCATACGGAGTCGGTATGAAGGCGCTCCATCTTTTTCAAATTTCTAGTCGAAGATATCTTTTAATGTCTAAAGAAAGATATGCCCTTAATAGAAACTTTGACACAACACATAATTATCATAACATGGCAGAGTTTGGGACACCAATGAAGCTGCTGTATATTTACTACTGTATGGCTTTAAGCAGCATTGTCAAAGATTGAATTGGGTTTGATTTGTGCAAACAATTGTTCACACATTTAAGTTTACTGTCACTGATTCTAATGAACCATGTCTGTCCGCAGCTGACCAGAGAACGGTTGAGCGTTGACAAACCAGCCTCTCATCCCTACATCGCTGCTAGGTTTGAGTCCCAGGCACTGCCCCAACACTTTGACCTGGGCAACAACCAAGAGTACGGCTCTTTCTCAAATAGACCCCTGGATGTTGACGACAGTTATAGAGTTTTCTTGAGAGCTTACTCAGTGGATCGGGTAAGACTGAAAATAAACTGGCGGAGAATAAGTCAGGATGAAACTTTAAAAGATAAAACCGTTTAATTGTCACACATTTTTTTCAATCATTTAGCTATCAGGCAATGTTTTTTAATATCCAGTAGTGTTATATCCTACAGTTTTAACACATAATCTATAAACAGTGGTCTTTCAGTATGTGACTGGCATCATTTTCTTCTCATCTTTTGCATTTTCATAAACCCTGTTTTAGATATCTGTTTTCACTGTAAAATCATCCCATTTTGCCTAATTAATATATTTTTCTATTATGTACCTGAAATACACTTTTTGATGTCTGATGTCTATCTGGCTAGGGTGAATGAATTCTTATGCACTACAGACAGACTTTTACATTTTCTCTGGTGCTAAAGTTTAGTGGTCAACTTTCACAGCTGATTCATGCTGGTTTTAGTGGTCAACTTTCACAGCTGATTCATACTGGTTTTAGTGGTCAACTTTCACAGCTGATTCATGCTGGTTTTAGTGGTCAACTTTCACAGCTGATTCATGCTGGTTTTAGTGGTCAACTTTCACAGCTGATTCATGCTGGTTTTAGTGGTCAACTTTCACAGCTGATTCATGCTGGTTTTAGTGGTCAACTTTCACAGCTGATTCATGCTGGTTTTAGTGGTCAACTTTCACAGCTGATTCATGCTGGTTTTAGTGGTCAACTTTCACAGCTGATTCATGCTGGTTTTAGTGGTCAACTTTCACAGCTGATTCATGCTGGTTTTAGTGGTCAACTTTCACAGCTGATTCATGCTGGTTTTAGTGGTCAACTTTCACAGCTGATTCATGCTGGTTTTAGTGGTCAACTTTCACAGCTGATTCATGCTGGTTTTAGTGGTCAACTTTCACAGCTGATTCATGCTGGTTTTGCTCTGTATTTTAGGAGGTTCTCTGCTCTTGGCATTTATACCTCACTTTTCATGTTTTTATTTTCCTCATTAATGTTTTTGTATGTTTTTTGGTGATGGGGTTGAATTTTTTTTATATTTTTTTAAAATTTTACCCAGTCAGCGGCCTGGTTAGGCCTGCTCTCCTCAATTTCTAACTGTCGAGGTATCTTTAATGTGCACAACATGCACATGGGCCCTCCAAGGTTTTTGCTTGATTCATGCTAGTTTGCTGTGATGCCTTAACCAAAATCTGTATTGTGTCCCATCTCCCCAGCGTCTGTACACCTCCAGTGACTTCTCAGATGTGATCAGCATCTCGTCCAGCTCACGGTCAGGCAACTCTGGCAACAGAGGGACTAGTAGTGGGCGGCCATGGAAGCCAGGCAACAAAAATTATGGCAACAATGTCGGAGACCGAGAGGAGGTGGATGGTCAGGTCAAGGACTTTGATGACTCAGATGCCAGTGCATTACTGACCATCGTGGCGCCCATTTGTGCTGGAGCGGTCATTGTGGTCATTGTCTGTGGCATCATTTGCTACTTCTTTGTCAGGTGTGTATTGTGTGTAGATTTTTGTTATTGGAGGATCATTGGGCTGGGCATTTACACTTCACTTTTCTGGTTCTTATTTTTGATATTTCAATTTGTTTCTGCTTAGCTTTCATTTTTTTCTTCCTCCTTCTTCTTCTTCTTCTCCTTCCTTGTCAAGTGTATAGAAGTTTTAGTTTTGGAGGTCACTTTCCTTGTTTTTTGTTGTTTTATCTTGGCTTTCTCTTTCTTTTTCTCCCTGCTTCTTTCTACTTCTTGGTCAGGTATGTAGAGATAATTGGACCAAGTTAAATAGCTGAGTCGCAAACTCAGTTCAACCTGTGAATAGGAACAAAGTTATAGATTGATTTCTTTTTTTTTTTTTTTTTTTTTTCAACATTGACCCCTGATGTCTGGCACCCCAGTTCAACTGGCATTTGGGTGCACTCACTTTGACAGCACTTCATCCAGTCCACCTTTGTGGATGAATTATTGGAAGGAAGAGGATTTATTTTTATTCTTGATTACTTTGTTCTTCATTAACAAGGAAGTTACACTCATTTGATAAAATGTGCAAACCCAAAATGGCCTTTGTTTTGAAAAGATGGCACAGGTATGTGTATACCAAGAGTGTCAGGACAAAATTCATATTTGCTGGAGTTGGAAATGTTTTGGTTCTTGAGATTATTTATGAAACTGAAGAAAGCGTTCATGGTCAGTGAATTATTAGTGCATAGAGTATAATTCTGCAGTGGACCCAGATACCTTCCTTGTGCCTTCTGATTTACACCTTACAATAGGTATATATATATACACAATATATTATCAGATGTAATGGTAGTAAATCTGAACCTATTGTGTTGCTGAATTTTCAGAAAGAAGAACAAGGCTAAAGGTGATCCTATGGAACCAGAGGCTAAGGCCTTGATGATAGAACCGCCACCATATTCCATTGATCCAGTAGAAATGAGAAGACAGCATTATCAGACACCAGGTAAGCTTTGCTTTCAGTGAGTGTGACATTGATTTGTTATTTTTATGGCCACGCTTACTCGCAGACGTCTGCGAATAAGATTCGCAAATGGATTTTTGGTTTTGTGATTTTTTTTTAGGAAGAGCTCCTTTAGAATATTTTTAGATCACAATTCTGGGTTGTTATGTTGAATAATTAGGCTCTTCACTCGGTAAGACGGCTCAATTTGGAGTAGCGTGCATGTATTTCCTACGGTAATGATGAACCAGGTTGTCTTTTTTTTCTAACGATACATGTACTTATCGGTTATCGTGTCCTCGGTAGCATTAGAGAGACCCTAATTCAGATTAGTAATGCTTTTACTCAGGTTCCCCGGTGGCATGCTAAGTAAACTCGCCTGCCGAGTTGGTAAGGGGAGTTCGAATCTCTGCAAGAGCTGACTTTTTTTTTTTGTGGTTATTTTTTTCGTGCTCTGTTATATAGTTTAATCTTGTTAGCTTTACCTACTGATGGCTTGAATCTCAAGTACATGGGACTGCTGATATCATGTCTTACACTGAGAGAACAGCTTCATGCCCAAAAACCATTTGAAAGAACATCTGGCGTTATCGAACAGTCAGCTGGTGTCAATTGTCTATCAAGGGGGAAAATATATTACCTGTGACAGTTCCAAAGGGATAGGATGTTCACAAAAGCAGAGCAGCATCATACGTATTCAAGAAGCACTCTTTAACAAATATTGTCACTCATTATAGTGAGTTCAAGATACAGTAAAGTTTGCAGGAACAAGTAAAATATTACTCCCTGCACGAGATTTACAAAAGTTGGTTGTCTTAGTCAATACATGCATTTTTCTTGATTTACAAGTTTTGTTGAAATGTTGACTTCAGTGATACTAAGTTGTCTCTTTGTGACTGACAGCAATGATCAGCCATCCACCCATTCCTATTGAGAGACTAGCTGAGCACATTGACAGTCTGAAAGCCAATGACAACTTCAAGTTCTCCCAGGAATATGAAAGCATTGAGCCAGGCCAGCAGTTCACTTGGGACAACTCCAACTTGGAAGTCAATAAGCCTAAGAATCGTTATGCTAACGTCATTGCCTATGACCACTCAAGGGTGATACTTCAACCCATGGAGGGAGTGCCTGGCAGTGACTACATCAACGCTAATTACATGGACGGATATCGCAAACAGAATGCATACATAGCAACACAGGTATGCCATGGTGGTACTATTGAAAAACCCCATATTACAAAATTAGCCTTCATATAAGTATGCATTAGGCCTGCTTTGTTCTCGCAGGGGCGGCATTCTGTTGTCCTAGTTGCCAGTTTGTAATGTTGATATGGATGTGATTTGCCTTAGTTTTAAAAATAAGTGATACGGGATTGTAAGTGTTAAAAAAATTGCCATGTAGCAGTCAGAGGTTAAAGATTAAGTTTCTTGAGGCACACGAATATGAAGAACAGCTGTGGTAATGAGGAAGTTGATTAAATTGTTTTGTATGTCGTTATGACTATTAAACTCCATATTTTATGCAAATTAGCCGAGAGACATGAAAGTATACATGATTCGCCAAGAGAATGAAATAATGAAGTAAGAGTGTGACAATACCTATTCAATTTTTATTCACTTAGCAGGTTTATCTTTTGTATGAGATATTTTGATTTAATAGAACTTACAGTTTGAATGGATGTGTGCCCATACATTTAGTGCTGTAAAGAATAGAAACCTATTGGAAATCAACAAAAGGATGGTTCATTTTTATGCTCTGTGAAAATGTGAAAATAAGAATATTCCTATCTTTAATATGTTTTCTTTCAAATGTTGTCCTACAACTATATCAGAATGTTGATGTGGTTTGTTTTAATTTATGCATCCCCAGGGTCCCCTCCCTGAAACCTTTGGAGATTTCTGGCGTTGCGTGTGGGAACAACGGTCAGCCACCATTGTCATGATGACGAAACTAGAAGAACGGTCACGGGTACGGAATTACGTCAGTATAGTCACCCATCTCATTTTCAGGAATGCTTCTGTGTCATGCATGGCATCCAGTATCTAATCCTACATAAATATTGTCCATGCCTCAAAGCTAATCAATGCTTGCCTTCAAAAATAATACTGTACATTGCAAATATCACAATGTTTACAAGAAAAACAAGAAAGTTTAGTGGTGTGTTGATCTGTTACATCAGCCTGAAGGGGTGTTTATGAATTTAGACAGGCCACTACCTTTGACATTGGCTATCAGCAGTGAAGAATCACTGTTTCATTGGTTATAGACTGCCAGCTAAAAGTTTCCCACCCCAGGCTACTGGTCAAGTTTGTTGGTACTTTATACATACTAACTAAAATAATGGGTTTGTCAAGCAAGTACTAATCAGCAACCCAGTAAGATAGTGAGATTTTTTTATTTGTCTGTGTTGTTGAATTGATAACTCATCTAACTATCCTAATCTTTAGATACGGACATCGTTGAGCTCCTACTAACATACACCTAACGGAGATAGCCTGTTTAACTAAATATTGATTAGATGCAACAGTTATTTGGCTTGCCTAACCAAAAGAGAATTTATGAATGACTGAATACTAACCTCACTATTTTTGTTATATTTTACTAACAAGTAATAGATCAACAATACTTTTGAGATGAATTAAATTCTTATTGTAAAGAGAGAAACACTGACAATCTGTTCTCCACTTGAAGTTATTTTGTGATTTGTATTTGAGCCAGACAGCTGCAAATATTTAGTGCTCGAACATACACTAACAAACTAACATTTAGATTCACAAAGTGCAGTTAATTTTACCATAGTTTCCTAGTGCTAATATGTCAATATAGACTAAAATACTACATTTAGATGTTGCAAAATGCAGTTAATATTACCATAGTTTCCTAGAGCTAATGTGTCTAACTAGTGCAAACATTTAGTGCATCTAACATAGACTAACAAAATAACATTTAGATATTGGAAAATACAGTTAATTTGACCATAATTTCGTGAAGCCAATGTGTTGAACTAATGCAGACATTTTAGTGCACCTAACATAGACTAACAAAATAACATTTAGATATTGGAAAATACAGTTAATTTTACCATAGTTTCCTAGTGCTAATGTGTCTGACTAGTGCAAGCATTTTATGCTGAGAGCATGGACTAACAAATTAACATTTATATATATGGCCTTTAGCGTCTTTACAGACGGTCTTAGCAGCTAGAATATTCACTTTCACTTTGACTGACAGCTTCTCTCGTGGCTTATTCTACCAATGTTTGACCCGAGAGTGCGATGGCAGTGATTGCAGGTCAGTCTTTTGGGTTCACTTTGGCGAGTGTTTTCATTCCGCCTCTGTCGTTTTGTCAGGTATGTTTCTTTTGCCTTGAAGTCTATTGCGAGCGTGCCACTGCGCAATTTTTGTCTCCATCTGCTTCGATCACTTGCAAGGTTCTCCCATTCATTGGGGTCGATGTTGAATGCTTTCATCGTGACCTTGCAAGTGTCTTTGAATCGCAGATGTGGCCTACCTCTGGGTCGGTTGCCAGTAGCAAGTTCCCCGTAGAGAATTTGTCTGGGGATGCGATCATTTTCCATACGGTGGAGATGTCCAAGCCACCGCAGTCTTTTTTTGCCTAGGAGAGCCTGAGTTGGTGGAATGTTGGCTCGGCTCAGAACTTCGATATTTGAGATCCTGTCTTGCCACTTGATCTTGAGAATTTTGCGTAGGCAGCGCAGGTGGAAGGAGTTGAGGGATCTTTCATGTTTGGAGTAGGTGGTCCATGTCTCTGAGCCATACAGCAGGGTGCTTAGGACGCAAGTTTGGTACACGAGTACCTTTGTTTTGATGGTCAGCTTGCTATTGTTCCACACCCTTTTTGAGAGTTTGCCAAAAGCTGTGGCCGCCTTTCCTATTCTGGCATTTATTTCAGTTGTTATGTCTGTGCTACCACTGATGGTTGAGCCTAGGTAGCAGAATTTTCCCACTTGCTCCAGAGGAGAGCCATTCAGCATGATTGGGTTGGAGTTTCTCAAGCCTTGTGTCAAAACTACAGTTTTTGAGACACTGATCTTTAGCATGAATTTGTCACAGGCTTTGGCAAGGCTATTGATGAGAGCCTGGAGCGTGGTTTCATCGTGGGCCACGATTGCAGCATCATCTGCGAAGAGGAGCTCTTGTAACATAATATGCTCTGTACGAGATTTTGCTTTTAGTCTGGCAACATTAAAAATGGAGCCGTCCACTCTGGTGTTAATAAGTACTCCACCTGAACATTGACCAAAGGCATTCTTGAGTAGGGCTGCAAAATATATACCAAATAAGGTAGGAGCAAGAACACATCCCTGCTTCACACCGCTGTTTACAGCAAATGAATTGGATGTGCAGCCCTCAAAGTTGACACATGCCCTCATGTCAGTGTGGAAGGATGCAATAAGTTTTAGCAATGTTGGTGGACAGCCTATGGATTTAAGGACTGCATACAGGCCAGATCGGCTTACGGTGTCGAAAGCCTTTGTTAGGTCCACAAAGCATGTTATAAGCGGCCTGTTTTGTTCTTTACATTTTTCTTGGATTTGCCGAAGTGCAAATATCATGTCAATAGTTGATCGTTTGCTTCGAAAGCCACACTGTGTTTCTGGTAAGACTTTTTCCGCCAGTTGTTGAAGGCGGCAGAGGATGACGCGAGCAAAAGCCTTTCCAGTAATGCTGAGGAGGGATATGCCTCGATAGTTGTTGCAGTCGCCTTTGTCTCCTTTGTTCTTGTAAAGTGTGACAATTTTGGCGTCTCTCATATCATGTGGTATCACGCCTTCTTTCCAACACTGCAGTAACAGATTATACAGGTGTGGTAATAGTGGGCCTTTTAGGTCTTTTAATACCTCTGCAGGAATGTTGTCACTTCCTGTGGCTTTTCCAGCAGACAGGTGGTCGATTGCATTGGAAAGCTCGACTAAGGAAGGTTCAGCGTCAAGTTCGGCCATTAGTGGCAGTTTTTGGAGGTGTTCCTCAAAATCTGGTGGAATATTTTTCTCAGTTGAATACAACAGAGAGTAATGCTCTACCCACCTATTCAGTTGTTCATTTTTATCTGTGATGGGTTCACCATTTACAGACTTAAGTGGGGCGCTTTTGGTGATGATTGGCCCAAGGGCTACTTTCATCTGACTAAAGGCGGTTTTCATATCTCCCTTTTCATTTGCCTCTTGTATGCTGTTACACAAGTCTGTCCAGTATTTGTTGGCGCAACGTCTTACCTCCAGCTGAAGTTTAGCTTTTGCATTTTTCAAACAAGTTTTTGTACTCTGATTGCAATTTTTGTTATACTCATTGAAAGCAGATTTCTTTTGCTCAATGAGAGGTAGGAGAATTTCGCTGTTCTGGGCTACCCAGTCGTTGTTTGAAACTTTATGCTGTCCAAAAGACTTGATGGCACAGTCATGAATTTTTGAACTGAGAGTGTTCCATGTTTCATCTACCGAGTCACATTGGGTGACATTATCCATGCTTTCAGCAAATAACTTTTCAAATGACTTTCTATTTGATTCATCTCTGATTGCTGTTACATTGATCTTAGGGATTGAAGGGGCTTTTGATCTGTATATTTTCTTAGCCGAAATTTTGATTTTGCTGACTACCAGTGCATGGTCGGTGTCACAGTCAGCACTGTGGAGGGAACGAGTTATTTTTATACAGCCCAAACTCTTCCTCCTTGAGAGAATAAGATCTAATTGATGCCAATGGCCAGACCTGGGATGGCGCCATGATGTTCTTTGGCATCTCTTAAGGTCAAAGTACGTGTTTGTAACACATAATGAGTTTACGGAGCATAGCTCCAGAAGGCGCTGCCCGTTTTCGTTGATGTTGCCAATGCCGAAGTGCCCAATGCACTTTGGCCATGCGGAGTGATCTGCTCCCACTCGAGCGTTAAAGTCACCCAGAATTAGCAGGCCTTCGGTGAGAGGGATGTTGTGGAGAGTCCTCTGCAATGCCTCGTAGAAAATGTCTTTGGTTTCGTCAGAGGAGGTAAGTGTTGGGGCATAGACACAGATAATGTTGGTAAAACCAGACCGGGTGTTCAGTCTGAGTGGCATGATGCGTTCTGACACTCCAATTGGAGTTGCGATCGAATTGATAAGGGAGTTTTTTACGGCGAAGCCCACGCCGTGGATTCTCGGCTGTTCGCTGCTAAGGCCCTGCCAGAAGAAGGTGTAGTTTTCTTCTTTGACTGACCCGGAGTCGGGAAGTCGAGTTTCTTGAAGGGCAGCGATGTCGATGTTTAGTAGCTGAAGTTCTCGATCAATAATTTGGGATTTCCTGATGGAGTCAATATTAGTGAGATCTTGCTGTTGCAAGCCTGGGCGCATTGTTCTGACGTTCCAGGTACCAAGTTTTAGTATTTTTCTGTTTTTGCCAGGTGCACACTTTACGTCAGCTTTTTGACTTTTGGTCTAGCTCCAACCACCTTATGAAGCAGGCTGACGTGGCGGAACAACACCCAACTGCCTGGGGGCTGCCCAGGTTACGGCGGGCGGTAGTTGATCAATGCAGCTGAAAAGCCGCTCCCACCGACAGAGGGGACCCCTGGCGCTCATCCGTACGCCAAATGGATTGAGCTTATCACCGGTAACTGCCACCTCCCGTGTTGTGCCCATCCGTAACGGATGGCTGGAGTGTCCTCTCCAAATCGGAAATGGGTGGGCTTATAGAGGAGAGACAGACGCTTGCCAAGCCCGAGCAAACGCCTCCTCGTTTTGCTGCTTTGCCTGGGCTATTTTTAAGAGATGGTGCTTTGCCCAGAGGCACCACCCCTCTCTCTGCCATTCTAGTTAAACCCAAGGGAGAGACCAGGTCAATACATTTGGAACTAGTCCGGCTGCAGGAGATGCTGGAAGCCAGTTTGATGCAGTTCTCCCTGACAACCACCTTCGGGTCTCCACTCCTGATTTTCTGTCTGGGTTTACTCCCATAGCCTTTGCTATCATAGCAACACACAAGGCAGTGTGGTATTTGTATTCAGGGTTACCTTCCCCTAGTCTTCCTCTCTCCCGAGATGACCCACAAGACAGTGGGGGTGACAGTAGCAGGCTGTATTGTGTACTGTCATACAATAGCAGAAAACTCTGGCCTGACATTTAGATGTTGGAAAATACAGTTAATTTTACCATAATTTCGTGAAGCTAATGTGTCTTACTAATGCAGACATTTAGTGCACCTAACATAGACTAAGAAAATAACATTTGGATATTACAATAATGCAATTAATTTTACTGAGAGTATTCCAAAGCTAATGTGTCTAACTAGCTTAATGAGAAATTAATACTTCATCATCGCCATTCATCTTTAAATGTGCAGTTTTGTTACCGTTTTAGTTTTAGTGCCAAGAGACATGTAGTTCTATAACTTTATTTCACACATGTATATTTCAATCAAAAAAGAAAGGAATAATAATTACAAGGTTTGAATGGGATCCTAGGTCTTCTACAGGGTTTTCAGTATTTGTTTTATTGTCTTGTTTTACAGTGGGTCAGTGATTGATCATTATGATAAAGGATCATTCAGAAATTTTTCTAGCATTTGAGAAATGCTTTAATTAGCAGTAACTGTGTTTTGGGTTGGGAAGGCTGTAGGAAATGTGGGTGATTAGTAGTTTTGTAGATTAGGTAATTGAGTTGACTGTTTCACACATTTGAATTGATTGAATCTGATTCTTTGTTCCACAGATCAAATGTGATCAGTACTGGCCGTCAAGAGGAGCAGAAACATATGGTTTGATGCATGTGCAACTTATTGATGTTACAGAGTTGGCCACCTACACAATACGAACTTTCCATATGTCTAGAGTAAGTTAATCATTTGCCAGTAGCCATTGAATTTGTATATTACCATCATCAAGCTTGATGTGACCTGAGTGAAATAAATAGCTGTATGTTATTGATTGTGGCATTTTCTGTTCAATTTGGATGATCAGCCTTTTCATTAAATCCATTGTAATAGACAGAAACTCAGTGCCAACATTCTAGGTTAGTTCCAACAGCAATAATACAGGTGCACTGAATAGCTTTCTCTCATCTCTTTACCAGCAGCTTCCCCCCCCCCCCCTCTTCATTTTTTAAACAATGTGCTGCCACATTTTCACAAGTGATAGCTACTGTAGGATATAAATATGTGATTATATATGAGGAGGTCTCCCAGTTTGAGTAGAGAACAGTTTTCTCACAGATAACACCAATCCTCTTTATGTTTTGAAGTTTGTGATGATTTTGAAAAGAGATTAGGTGTTTAAAGTGTGTAAATATTCCTTGTTTGCAGTATGGATTCTCGGAGAAACGTGAAGTCCGTCAGTTCCAGTTCACTGCCTGGCCTGACCACGGTGTGCCCGACCACCCAACTCCATTGTTGATGTTTATGAGGCGTGTCAAGGCCAGTAACCCACCTGATGCAGGATCCATTATTGTTCACTGCAGGTAATGGGAGACATTATCTATTCTTTCCTTTCTTTCTCTCTCTTCTTAGGTTATGAACAAACATATCTGCATCCCATTAAAGTTTGGGTCATTTCAGTTAATACCAGCTATGGTGTGGAGCAAAGAGTATCTAGCTGCCTAAACTTACCAAGTATTAGTAGAACAGGAGAAGCAATACACAGCTTATCTACATGTGTGCAAGTCTGATGGAAGTTCCAGATGTGGGCATAGCCCTGTATTTGTTTCGTTCTCAGTTTCAGTGGGACTGTCTGTGAAAATGCTATGTGTTTTACATGTTGAATTATCCTTATACCTGTCGTGTTTCAGTGCTGGTGTTGGGCGAACCGGAGCTTTCATTGTCATTGATGCTATGCTGGAACGTATCAAACACGAGATGACTGTGGATATCTATGGTCATGTGACTTGCCTGCGTGCTCAGCGCAACTACATGGTACAGACAGAGGACCAGTACATCTTTATCCATGATGCACTACAGGAAGCTGTCCAGTGTGGCAACACGGAGGTCCCGGCCAGGAATTTGGCTGCACATATACAGAAGCTGACAGCACCTGAGCCAGGCCAGGCTATTACTGGAATGGAGTTGGAATTCAAGGTCGGTATTATTGGAGTTCTATCTCTGTCTGATTGTGTTCTTGCATTTTTTTTTTCATAATTTAATAAATCCTTTTCTCTCTGACATTGGATGTTTCTGTCTGGGGTTCATAAACTTACTTAGATGAAAGAGTTATCTTTGCCACAGATATTTCCATTGTGACCCATGAATCATGCTTTATTTTGGTCAGAATTTTTCTGGATTTCCTCCAATTTTTAAATGCATTTCAGTATCTACAACTTTTAAATACTTGAAATTGAAGTTAGATTTTTTCGTATCAGGCACAAGTGCAGAAACATAGAAAATATCTAATCTCTTGAAAATATTTTCGTATTCTGTGACCTGGTAGATTTCTTTTGCAGTGCAGTTTAACTTGGGTTCACATTTTGATCATCGAGTCTTATAATGAAACTCCACATGAGTGACTAACTTTGCTTGATGTGGTTTATACTGAGTTACTAATTACTAATTGTGCTTGATGTGGTTTGTGTCTACAGAGATTGGCAAATGTTAAAGCAAGTCCAAACAGATTTGTCTCTGCTAACCTGGCAGTCAACAAGTTCAAGAACAGGCTGGTCAATATACTGCCATGTAAGTCTTCATTTTATGCGATAGAATCTTACTGAAATGTGCATAACTGGATGGCATCATTTTTTTTATAAGTAGGTCATTGAGTCGACATGAGTTAGGTTTGAAATCTCTATGAATTTGTTCTTATGTGTTACAAAAATGACAAAAACACCATAGTTCTTTTAGAAAATAAATTTCAAAATATCTGGGAATTTTCAGTCCTGTATAGCAGTAGTTAATTGTGATAACCAAGTTGTTTAACGCTATATATTGGCTGGGGTTAAACATTATTTTGAAACATTTAGCTCTGTATGATAGAGTTCAACCAAGTTTTGCTTGAAAACATTTGCAAATTTGATATTTATGAAATTCCTTAAAATTGCTCCTCGTATGAAGAAAAATATCATATTTATCATTATTTATCTTATTTTGCTCCGGGAAAGTCATTTTTACCTCGGAAATGCAAAACAAAAAAGATTCCTCCACTGAAGTAAAAATTATCGTAGTTACCTTCTGGCATGCGGAAGTGATGTGTGCCTGCAGGAATGCTTAAGTTAAAATATTCTACAATTAAGTTCTACACCTGTCACATAAGAAATAACAAAATTTGAAAAAGCTTTCATAGAAGTTCATAATTATGTTACTTGAATTTGGAATATAATCTTATTTTGATGAGTAATTGGATTTTGGCATTTTAAGCAGTTCTTTGAACCTGTATATGTATTTGATATGTGTTATTTCAGATGAAACAACCCGAGTTTGCTTACAACCAATCAGAGGAGTGGATGGATCAGATTACATCAATGCCAGCTTTATTGATGTAAGTTTAATTTTTCCAGCTGATAATCAAGCAGAAATTTTTGTTGAATTTATTCACACCCTAATCTGTGAGATTCAAGTGTCACCTGTGGGCATCTCCGTTTTCGAAGTTTGCCTCAAAGGTGTTCCATTGACTGCGATCTTCACATTTCTGACTGATTAGAGGAGTATTATTTGTCTTACTGGTGTTCTTTAAAGAAACATTCAACTGTTCCATAATTCTGGGGCAGTGCGAGTCAAGTTGATGAACATTGGCATAGAGAATCCTGCAGTTCACCAATTTTGTCATTCTTTAAATAGCTTTTGTTGAAAGATTATGACAGTTTCAGGACTATTGTTTTGAGGTATCAAAATTTCTCATACCCATAGATCAGATCAGATTTCATTTATTGGGAATGTCAGTTGTAATTGATGCAAACTGTGATGTGATTGCCTTTGATGAATGTTGTGTACAGGGCTATCGCTACAAGAAAGCTTACATTGCTACACAAGGACCACTGGCGGAGACAACAGAAGATTTCTGGAGGATGTTGTGGGAACACAACTCGACCATCATTGTTATGTTGACCAAACTAAGAGAGATGGGACGGGTAAGTCACAGAATACACATCTGAATCTTGTCCCGTCTTTTCTGTGTGTCTATTAGTCGCATATATCAGTGAGCACACCTTTGCTAGGTCCTGGACAAATCATTCCGTGGAACTTCTATATAGATGAAATGAAAATATGACAATTTGTGTTAGATTAATAATTTAATTTGACCTTTGCTGAATCCACCAAATTATGCAATAATGTAAATGCCACATCAGTAAAAGTAGTAGAATATTGATGGATGTCAAAGAAAAAAATCATTCAGTGATCTTCTTGGTCCTGTCAGTTGATTTAGATGATTTTTTTTTGGTATTGCTGTGGTACATGTATTACTGTGGTCACAGTGGAGTCTCACTCTTGTGCTTTGATCTGTTTCCAGGAGAAATGCCATCAGTATTGGCCCAGCGAGAGGTCAGCCAGGTATCAGTACTTTGTGGTTGACCCCATGACAGAATACAACATGCCTCAGTACATTCTCAGAGAGTTCAAGGTTACAGATGCCAGGGTAAGGCGACTTTTAACTCAGTAGAACACCAACAATATAAATACATGTAAATGCTGCAGTTTCATGAGTGTAATGTCTACTGAAGCTTTTGGGGTAGACTCAGGCTTGTCTCTCAGATTACAAACAGCCCCAATTTTATAACTTTTCCTTTTAGCTGGAAATGATTTCTTGCAACTTTCCTGTAAAACATTTTTTAGCAATTAAATACATCAGACACCATGATCAGCCTGTGTGTAGCATAGTTGTTAACAGATGCTTATTTCATAAAACTGTTTTATGTCTTTCCTATGTGTATTTATTTTCCCTGTGAAGCAAATTTCTCAAAGTAAATCATAACTTCTCCTCTCTTGAATTCAAGAAGATTTTGTCTTGGAATCAGGACCTCTTAACATCACCATGGGCCCCAGGACAAAGCAGTAGGCTATGGCCTGCCCTGTTTCAAAAGCCAATGTGAATTTGCATGCATGGGCCCTCTAATCCCGTGGGCCCACTAGGCAATTGCCCAGTGTGCCCATGCATTAAGACGGCCCTGCTGGGAGCAAGGAGGACCAAAATTTGGATGTCTATTCAGATGGATTTTCAAATGTGTCAATGTGTTTGTGATTGCTCTGACAGGATGGACAGTCCCGGACCATCAGACAGTTTCAGTTCACTGACTGGCCAGAGCAGGGTGTGCCCAAGTCTGGTGAAGGATTCATTGATTTCATTGGACAGGTCCACAAAACAAAAGAGCAGTTTGGCCAGGAAGGTCCAATCTCTGTGCACTGCAGGTTTGTAGCATTTCCTTCAGTTTATGTCCTGCAGAGATCATAGTTCAAAGTACGCGCACGTGATTATCCTGGTCGGACCATCTTTATCAACAAAGCACTTTCATATTTTAGCAGTTTGCCTCATCATTAGGCTATAAAGGTGCTGAATACAATGCTGTCGTTATCACTCGATATCCTATGAAAGTTGAACTCAGGTTGATGTTTATTTAAGCATTCCCAAACTTCAACTATTGATGGTGTACAAGTTTCATAATACTTTGTGTCCCTTTATATAAGGTCAAAGTAAGTTTTTTTATCTTTTCATATTTACAAGTGCCATTCCTCCTGAAGATAACAAAGTGTCTGTGCTTTGGTGGAGGGTTACACTTATTAATGAAATGAAACTATGTCTGTGTTTCAGTGCTGGTGTCGGCCGCACCGGTGTGTTCATCACCCTCAGTATTGTGTTGGAGAGGATGAGATATGAAGGAGTTGTAGACATGTTCCAGACTGTCAAAATGCTGCGCACTCAACGGCCAGCGATGGTGCAAACTGAGGTAGGCGCTAGCGGTTTTTCTTTGTAGAAATGAAGACAGAAGGAGACTTTCCTGTTTGATTTAAGCAACAACATAGAAAGGAGGAGAGACAGAGAAGCAGGAGGAATATTTCCATTATATTATGTTATAGTGGTCATAAGGAAAGGTAGAACGGACTTATTAGAATGAAATTTAGGGATTGTTTGCTCTCTTTTTTTGTTTAAGCAGAGGAGGTGGGTATTTAGTAATAGAGTTATTCAGAGGTATCAACTCTTTCAAAAATAAACAACAGTAAATGAGGGAGGCAGTAGAAATTTACCATTCAGTTTCAAGATGTTTTTTTTTAGATTTCTTTGCTAACATTACTTCTGTAGCATGAAATATTGTAAAGGAGTCACATAGCACTCTCATAAAATGCTGAAGGAAAATATGCTGTCTCAGAGTTTGGATGTATGGCAGAAAATGCCCTTCTGAGGTATCATCAAAACTCATCTGTTTTTTTGGTCATATTTTCTCTTCTCCAGGACCAGTTCCAATTCTGTTATCGAGCTGCATTGGAGTATCTTGGATCATTTGACCATTATGCGAATTAAAAGCAGTGACTGCCACACCCATTTTTATGCTAATGAAGAATCAAGTACTCTTTTAATTGGAGCTCAGGACTGCACACATCAAAATGAATTTTAGTTTGGTTTCTTTCAGTGGAGTTGACCATTTGTTTTCTTCATTTATGTTTTTGGTTGAGAGTCGGAGTTGGGGAGATGCAGAGAGACACAGCACAGTATTGCAGGAGGAACCACTGGTCAGATGAAAGCTTGTACTCATATCTCAAGAAATGGCATAAACCGTCTTCAGGAAATCTCACATTGCAAAGCTGTGTGTTTTGTAGTCTCTGTGTGCAAGGGTGACACAACCAAGGAGATTAATTCAGCATTGTTGTGTGCCCCTGCAGATATTGAAACTGGCACTGAAACCCTCCAGCAAAATATTCACAGGATATACAGAGGTCCTTGTTGGTAGATGTTTGCAAGGATAGCTCTTTTCGTGACCAGTTATAATGTTGGAGAGAAGCTTGTGGGATTCGATTAACAACAGTGTGGCTGCCATAGAGGAAATTATACTTATCAGTTATTCTCTTGAGGAATTACACTCGTGGATTAATTCCATTTTCTGTGTTACATGAAAATTATGGAATTAGTATTAATTAAAGGAAAATATTAGTTCGTGTTGAGAGCTACAGTAATCAGAAAGAGACAGGTGGATTTGGTATTTATTCAGTATTAGGCATGGATGAAATGCTGGAATTTCCTGTTACATCGGAGTGGTCTAGGTCAATACTGTGAAGAAGGAAAAGCAGTGTTTTGCCGAGGATGTTTTCAAAGGATGAGTGGAACCTACAGCACTTTGGATTATCCAGGAGTTGGATATATTTAATGATGTTTTCTTTGGCAATTTACACAATTTTTTGTTTTTTGTGTGAGTTTCAGACATATAAGTGTAAATGACTTGTCACCAGAGCAACATAATACTGTACTATCTATTGTTGCATGAGGGACATGGATTATGGATATTTCTTGCTTTCAGTCACAGAGAGATTATTTTCCCACATAGCCTTGGATATAACTGGATCGGATTACAATACTGTATCACAAAGCGGACTGAAAACATGCCTGCACACTGTTGGATTATACTAACGGAAATGGGAGTTATGCATTTGTGCAGTGATCTTTGACCTACCCAGACAAGTTTATGTCAGCCATGTACTTCTGTAAAGGCCCAGAGGACCACAAGTGTTTTGAAAATTCATTTCTCCAGACAGTATACCTTGAAGATTATTAACGCCCCATGCGAACAGTTATGTATCTGTGTACATTTTATAAATAGTTGTTGTTTGTGTTTTATTTACATTTCTTTCACTATTTCATCACATATATATGGTGTATGAGTAACTTTGAGAATGTTCAAGCTTGCTGGCTTCGTCAGATTTACTGTAAAATTCTTCAGATTCAGGAACCATTTCATCCATCAGCCCCAGCTATTGTTGTATGTATGGGTTAAATTAATTATCCAGGACTTCATTTCGGTGTTTCTCCTGAGGGAAATTTGTATTGTATCAAATTTTATTGTTACTCCAGGCATTAGCTGTATCATAAATTACTCCTAGTTTGTTTTTTCCCCTAAGCTTTAACTTTGTCTATATGAGATCAAGAAATGATGAATCAGCATGCTGTTGTTGCTATTTATATATATGTTTTTTATCCTTAACATCACTAAATTCACTGGTTATTGGTTATGTGAAACAAAGGTTAGGTTAGTTTCTAGCACCAGGCCTAATTTAGATGTTTCTTAGAGTGAAGAGAAAGTGATCAGTTGTAATCATCCTCTGGGATGAGAAACTTGTCCCGGTAAGGAGAAAGTGAGGATAACTAGGCCATGTGTAGCTGTTGTTATCATATCATCCTTGTTGATGCATCATAGTTATTATTTTCTCATTGTTATGTTCTTTTTTTTATCCAGCCTGACAAAAATGGGTATGAATTACTCCATTGCAGAATTAGTGATTGTCTAGTCAGTAAGTAAAGCTAGCGTGCTTTATGCATAGGCTGTTCAAAACTAGGGCCAGTTGACATATCCAGTTCAACAACTTAATGGCAAAAGCAAAGAGAATCTAAGGATGGTACGCATATTGGGGAACACTGAATTTTTCCTTCTATCTTCTGATTGTTTATGTAAACTGCATCAATAGAAATTGGAGGAAATAATCGGAAATTATTTTGTTTCATGTGATTGAAAACTCAGATAAAAGGCATAAAAATGTTTATAAATTATTGTCATAGACTTCAGTAAATGTAATCATTGAGAGCTAATGGTCTTGTCCAAACCATAGCCACTTCAGATGCTCGAAGCCTTTTGGCGGTCAAAATTTTTTACCATAATGCTTTGATTTCTTCACAATGATATCCGTGTGCAATCCATTTTTGTTATTTATGTTTTAAAAAAAAAAAAATGCATAGCTACCAACAAAGGTCTGGATATCCCAGACATTTAATAGTAAATCTCTTGATTATTTGCTTTATTAATGTGAAGGGAAGGAGAATCCTGCTTTATCACTGGTCTTGTTCTTTTTTCATCAAGTGTAGTGGCAAAGGCCACACCTGCCGGGGATGACAAATTTTATGTTCATGTAAAAACCTGTCTTGTCATGATTTGTGAAAAAATGAGACTGGGCTACGGTACTTGTGTTTTAAACTGAATGAACTGTGTTTAATCTCTTGGGTTGACAAATTGGTTGAGAACCAGTGGCACCATTACAGGTCAGTATTGCAATTTTGCAACATTCATATTTGCCGGTACATCTTTATTGTGTTGCCATTAAACATTTGATTCATCCATCTCCTCTCCAGAGTGGCCTCCCAAGCAAGGCCCCAAATACATCTCAGATATTCATGAACCATTTCTCTTTGAATACCATAATTTTAATTACTTGTGGATTTCACCAGGAATTCTCAAATCAAAAACATCATATTTTGACGTCCTCGTGTCTGTGAAGTTTTTCACCAAAGTTTATTTATATATTAGGCAAGTAAATTGCCATAAATAATTCATAAGTGGCGTTTCAGTTGAAACTGTTTATTTGGTTTTGTAGTCACAGCCATGGTGGAATTAGTGAACATTTTAATGTGCAGAGTCTTTTTTTGATCATGCTTGTACTCATAGGACCCAGTAAACCAGAGTCGGACAAGCAGTGGAGGTTTATTGACTTACATTCATATCAGACAGAGACAGTTGTTTTGGATAGAAAAAAACGAAATTTTTTATGACTACCATGTAGTTTTCAATGCCCGTATTTTGTAACATTTATTGGCAGTCTAGTTTATTTGATGGTGAAAGAGTGTCAAATCTTTTTATCCTAAAACCCATTTGAGTAATTAAAAATGATCAGCTTTACTCATAGTGCAGTCGGAGACTCTCACACAGTATTGACAGCATTTTGTCCCAAGTTCTTCAGCCACCATGTTTGACATCAGAAATTGATTGTTAGAACTTCAAGTGCTGTCAAGAAATGTCACACATCCCTGTGAGTGATTTTATAGAGAATTGAATCTTCAATCACATCTCATGTCTAAAGAAAATTCAATGCATAGGCAGGCCTGCTTTTGAGTAGAGCTGATTGTTGTTAATTAGACTGCTGTATCATTCAGTTTTACATCTGTATGGTACTCTGATTTATGTCTGGCATCATTGAAGGAAGGAAAACGTCAAACAGTACTATACAGGAGACCAGCTGACACTAGTGATAGTGTCTTATCTGTAGTGAATGTACTTGTGTATCCAAACCTCCAGCACTCATGTGTCTGTGTGTTACTCTTGTAGAGAACAGAAAACATTTCCATTCCAGCTACAATACTTTTGTGCAGCAACTTTACACCAAGGATATTTTTGACTTTTTTCAGAGAACTTCATATATATTATATGTAGTGATGTGATCATAACACTTAAAGGCATTAGGTAATTTAGTTTGAGTCATACATTTTTTCGGATGATTTTAACATAATTTCTAGAGTGCAGGTAATTCACTCAAAAAGGCATGAAAATTGGCAAAAATTACACAAAACAGACAGGTTTCTGTTCCTGAATTTTAAATTGCCTTTTTTACGATTTCTTGTTTTTAACAATTTTTTTTTTTTTTTAACATCATCATTCTATTCTTGATTTCATTTGGTCATTACAGTTTTGCATGTTCAGAAGTTTGATAGATCCAAAAGTAGGCTACTCATCTCCATTCTCACATATTTCCCCTTTCTCAACTCCCCAGCTGACCCACTCAAATTCAACCGTGTACATGTCAAATTTTTGTTTGTTCATCTACTGATACATTTTTAATGTCCAATATTTGTACATGTTAGCCTGCATGTTGATTGATTCTGTGTTAATATTTTTTTTTTAATGAAAGCATTGTTTCCAGTTGATAATGACAATGTAATGGACAGGCCTTGTCTGTGGCTGGGAAGACAGGGGAACACAACTGTGCATTTCCTAGAGACTTTAGGAAAGCCCTTGTTTTCCCAGCTGGAGATCTGTGGTCAGCTCCATCATAGAATTGCAATGCAATCTCATATGACAAATAAGTCATACACTTTGCTCTTTTCTTTTAAATAATGACCAATATACCGATGTATGTGGATTTGTACTTAGGGTCAGGTGACATAAATGTCATTTTTACCAGGAAATTGGTTCCAGCAGTTAACGAGGCTTTTCAAAATTCACCCATTTCCGGTGTTCAGAATGTCGCCCAGACTGAGGAAGAAACCAATTCTTCTAAAAATGACATTTAGTTAGAACTTTCCCCCTTGATATCTGAGACAGTGACTTTTGTCTCTAGCTTTTTCTGTTTTGGTAAGCATGTAATTTATTGAATGTTACTGGGACACACATCTAGCTAACTATTTTCTTGTAAAGGTGAAGAAAGCTCCATCTGATTGGGCTCCATGCAGAAACTGGAGTGAAGTCAGATAGGCAAACTGGCCTTCACAGTTGTGAAGCAAAAACTAATTTGTATTTTCAACTTACTTTAGTCATCTTTTACAGTGCAATTTCAGGTGACAAATTTTAATATTTTCAAGAAAAAGGCAGTTCTTATACCACAATGATAGAATTTCCAACTTTCCATTTAACTCTTTCCCTACCACACATTCTGGGCAGTATTACACGGTTGGACCAAGCTATATTTGAGCCACCATTTTGTTCCCTCAATAGACAACCAAAAAATATGAAATTGTGTGAAAATGAATGTAGATTCAATATATTCAGGTTTGAATGTACAAATGTGAATTGTATTTACAAAAATTGTGTTTCGTAAACACTGAATTGGAATTGAACATGAATTTCATGATTTTTCGCGGTAGGAATCGGGATTTCGCTTGAGCCGCAAAATGCGGCTCGCGGGAGGGAAAGAGTTAAACCAGTACTCATTTGGGTACATTCTAACAAGCAGAAACCCAGCCTCATTGTAAGAACTCCATATAGTTTCTGATTCCAAATTTTAAAAAAATATGTTGTTACATGTTTGTTAAACATTGTTACAATGTTTTCTAGCTCGTGAAAACTTTAGGTCATAGGGTAGTGGTTTCATAAATATTTGAGGCAGCATAGTGGTGATGTCAGCCATTGAAATGGCTTACACTCCTGTATGATATCAAAACCAGAAATATACTGGAAATAAAATTAATGTCGTGGAATCCTGATGAAAATTTCCAAATGTTGAGCTTCTCGTTGAGCTTTATCCTAGCACGGGATACCTGAAAACAATTACCAAATTTGTCCTGTACATATTTGTATAAATCTTCTACAAAAACTCCCTTCTTATGATTTGTTTTACAGTTCTGAGAATCAGGCAATGAAGTTTATTAACAATAATTATTTGGTAAGGCTAGACAAGTAAAAAGTAGTATTGTTTACCGGAAGTATTTTCAAAATATTTGCAATCTGCCATCCTACAATACATTACTAGCTGTTTATACTCTGTGTTTTCTATCAGTTTCAACTCACAAAATTCACACCATCTATCGTCATCTGTCCGCTACTTTCAGTGTTGCTAAAGCAAACCCATTGATAAGGATCAAGGGAGCTCAGAGCAAAATATCAAATCTACAAACAGATAAAAATTCAGTAAATATTTGTTCTGAATATTTTTAAAATATAAAGGCATAAGATGTGCGTGTTTTGAAGGGATGACTGTGAGTATTTTCACTTTGCATGAATTTTTTTAACAGGAATTTTCATAACAGAGTTTCATGTACTGAAGTTTTTCTTTTCTATGTAATAATCATGGTGTCAAATATATCATTAAATTTTTGAATGATCCTGAGGATCAGGGTTTGTGAGCAGCCATTGCCAAAATTTTGGTAACTTTTTGTAGTGTCTTGCACATCTTAATCAAATTCTGTTCAGAGAAGAGGTGATTATTTGTTGTACATCCAGTCATGCACTGGGGCATTTGCTGTGTCGTTTAGAGCAAAGTTGACACATTTTGACAGTGTTAGTTGATCAGTTACTAGATAGTCAAAAAAAGAACGTCTTAGTCTGTATAAGACCTCAGATCTATTCTGTCTTGTGTGGCCTATAAAAGTTAGAATTTGAATGTCTCATCACTTTCCTTTTGTTCACTTAAGTGAGATAAAGAGGCTGTAGTATTGTTTACTTGTTCAAATTTCTGGAGTCATGTATGATCAGATGTTTACCATCATTATGTCAGCTGTATGAATGGTGTGGTTGATTTTTGTTTTGGGGTTTTTTTCAGCTGTGCTGCTTTTTCTACTATAAAAATGAATTTGATGTTGTCTTTATCAATTTCTATTGCATTTACAGTATGATTGACTTTGTTTTATTACTGTACATCATCATCTTCTCCATTGTCATACAAGCAGGATGACTTGAACAGTTGATTGTTTTAATTTATTGACTCATCCTTTGCTACCTTCACAATATACAACATGGGGGTATTAGTTCCAATGACTTTGTCTTTCTGGTTATGGTGATTTCATTTCACATCAAATGAAGACATCAAAAGAAAGGGAGCAGGCATTGATAAGTTCTGTCATCTAAAACATTGCCAAGAATGAGCAAGTCTGTGTGTCCATACTGAACACTGTCATGCCCAACCCAGAAAAAATGTTCCTGACTTTGAGCTAAGAGAGACTGCAGAGTAGTTAAAGCTAGCTTTAGATCATAGGGCAAATATAGCACTAGAATTTGGTCAGTTTTCTGAGTAAAAATATCTTGTTGCACATGCCACCTGGTTGAACAGTGAAGCTTAGCATGTAGGGGCATGACAGACAGTGATCTTGGATTCAGCACTCCCTTTGTATTTGATGTCTTCATTGGATCAGTGGACATTTGGAGGAGTCGCCTTTTTTTTTTTTTTCACTTTTTCTACCAATGTGATGCTGTAATAGACCAGGTTACATGGCATAGTCAGACTATAGCTCAAGTAGAATTGCCTGTTTTTTGAAGGTGTGAGCAAACCTTTTTGTGAGCAGATCTTTCTTATGAAGTAACTGTTTCAGAACACAATACCTCTGGCAAAACAGAAGCTAAATTGTTTGAGGTTATTAGAGAACATTAAGTCTGAGAATTTAAATGTATGGTTTTGTAGAAAACATGAAAATCAAAATTTTGAGCTCATTAAGAGGCTCCCATTGTTTGTTAGTATGGGAAAGTGAAGGGCCTTCTGGCTTTGAGAGAATGAGCAAGTTTTGAACTTGAAGACCAGCATCCAGAAAGATTTGTTCACAGCCATTCCTGCAGACTTTGCATACCTCCTCTGGTTGTGTTCCACCTCAAGCTTGCCTTGTCTTCACTTACTTTGCAACTACTGCACATGGCGTCAACTACTACCATCTTTCATGATATTTATTTAACCATCAATCAACTGTTTAAACAAGAGACAAACTGCTAGCATCATCTCCCTCTCTTTCTCTTCAGTCTCCTCAGACAGAGGCAATTACATTTTCCTTCACCCAGAAATTTTAGTTTACATCTTAAATTGCTGGCCCAGATTATTCCAAAAGCCAATGCTCAAATGTTACAAATTTGGATTTGTATAAATTTTCAGTGTGCATCATTTCGTTTTTCTACACTGCTGAAATGCCTCACTCACAGTTCACAAACCCATGTAACATTTCGAACAAGTTTTAACTCTGGTTAGATTACATTAGGAAAAGATTAAAAAGACGCACCATTAAAATTTCACTTGTGTTACCAAACTCATGAAAGGAAAGATGTTGAAGGAGGATATACTGTAGTCGTCAATGGATACCCATATAAACTGCATCTATAATCTTTTTTATCTCTTTATGATGTAAATATAATTATCATGTTATCATTTCAGTTATCTCATTATTTTATTTCCACCGCTTCATTTCACCTTTTTGGAGATTTTTTTCCCCTCATCATGTGCTTTTGTTTGTTTGTGAAGTAGAAACCAGTGTTGTCTGTATAAATATACAAACAAATTACTATTATTACTATTATCATTATTACCATTATTGAGAGCTTTTTACTTGTGTTTGCTGTATTACTGTCTGATACCACCCTCCCCAGAAGGCGGGTGGCCGCCATTGGCATTAGTATGTACAGTATGGAAGGAACGAATACTGAGGCGTGGAATCCCCACCCTCATGGTGTGTCTGTTCGTGATTGACAGATTCATTTCACTAATAAACATCAATCATGAAACAAGCCTTGCGTGTTCTATTATTCTTGACATGGTATGTTTGGTGGGTGTCAAAATCATTTGTGCTCTATAGAGTTGGAAGTGGAATTGCTCAGTCTGTCGATCATTTTGTGATGGCAGATGATTGTTTTGTATTTTAAGTGACTTCCAAATACACTGACTGACTGATTGATTGGTAAGTTGGTTGATTGATTTTCTAGTGGTGCATTCAATTTAATTGGTGTAGTTCAAATTGTTTTCTTATAACCGTTGTTGCTGGTGGCGATGTGGTGTTGGGAAAGTGGAGGAAGCTGTAGATGTGATATTTGAAGTGGTTCCTCAAGTGGGACTTGCAGTGTTGATTGTACCTGTGGTTGCTGAGTGTCTTGTACAAACAGATTCACTGAAACACATGTGTTTATTCCGTACAGAATGACACAACTCTAGATAAGTTTTAGCTAAAGATATTTTTTAATTTGTCAGGAGCATCTGTTATAATGAAATTGTCACATTTACTCAAGTCAACTAAGTCATAATATATATGCAAATTCCATGGGAAAATGGAGAATTCGGTATTGTTTCTTCTGTGTGGATAAGACTGTCGTGGACTTGCAGTTGCATTGTACCATGTCAGTAATTGAAACCTCACATTTAAAGTCTGGAAGCTATTCTTGCTGTAGTTCCTGTTACTTTGGCTGCTGACATCGGCTTGTATCTGATAGAGAATACAAGACTTAACATCAGCAACTGTCAAAGAAATGAGCAGGGGCCAAACATAATTTGGTACAAAAAGTTCTAAATGGCAAAAAGTCAAATAACTTATTCATCTGAGGAAAGTAACACAGATCTGAGGCCCCTCCTTTAGAGCATTCCATTCTAAATTGATCCCCTGTGTAATAAGCATTGGTACCTACATCTTATTATAAAAAAAAATAGTGGTAGGAGTAATTCATTGTGGTCCAATTTTGACCATTTCTTTGCTCAGCGCTAGGGCCTAAATGACAGTTTCAACAATTATAAAGTTAATTTTTCTGAGTGTTGATTAATCCAGTCCAATCGCTTTTGTATCGACCATTGTGTTGATTCAATTTTCAGGCATTTTAAATAGAAAGTTGTAAAAGTGAAAAATACAATGATCTTTGTTTTTTCTCCCTATAGTAAGCCCACCACACCGGAAAGGATGTATTAATACGCATTCAGTTCGGTACGCGCAATTTCCCTACCAGAAATTGGTGCGTAGTGCTCTGATGAGCATGAAATTTGGAGTAAGACTGTAGAATATGGGAAACTTTTTAGACCAAAAAGAGAGAGAGAGAGAGAGATGGTACGGTGGGCTCACAGGTTTATCCCGAATAATGCCGGGAACTTCATCTAGTAGAAAAAAAAAAGTAGGCCTACTAATTTTGTGGATCAAAATCTGACTGATGACCGGTGTGTGCAAGGAGTACTTGGGAAGCTTTTGTTAAAGAAAACCAGGGCTCCAGGTAGTGCGAAAAAAAAAAAAGAAAACTTAGAAAGTAACCCGATGAAATCCACTGAACTCAAGTTCGTGTCAAAGAACAATTCATAAGCATAGGCATGTTTGGTGTTGAGAGGAGGGCTTCAGGGAGAGAAAGACTATCACTGGATATTGGATTGCCGCCGGAAAAAGGCATATAATTATAAGGATTACTGAATCAGCGAAACAACAACGGTAGTCGATAGTGGATTCTACAGTTATAGTATGTCTGTAGTACTAGCAACAAAATACCAATCATCCACCTGTCTCTGGAGACAGCGGTGACGCCCTGGTTTGGTCAGACGTGTCGAGAAGTGCTGCACTCAATAGGAGACCACTCACCAAAGTAACATAGGCCCTCCAGTCCGGATTGGTACGGGAACAGTTGCTGCATTGCATCTCTCCTCTCAGGTAAGGCTGCTGGGCCAATACGTTACCTCTGTCATGGGTGTGAGAGAGGGGAAGGGAGAGAATAAGTAGTATCAAAATCTGTATCATGGGGTTTGTGGGTTGGGTGTGAGGGTCAGTCATAATTATGGAGAATTCAGTATTGTTTCTTTTCTGTGAATGACTGTCTTGGACTTGCAGTTGCACTGTGTGTGAGGGCGTAGATGGTGAAAATGCAGTAACACATTTTTTTTACCGTATTTACGTATGCCTGAATGTGCCTGCATATGTTACGAGAACCTGGTGGCCATGTGATGTCCCAACAAGGCCACTGGTAGATTTTTAAAAAAATAATATGAAGAAAATACGTGCACAATGACCTGCCCCTATGATATTTTTTACACCCCACCTTTTAAACTGATTTTCTCTGCATAAATGAAAAATATAAAACGAGATGGAAAAACTTCTAAACTGTTCATTTTGTGGATTCCTTTTCACAATAACATTCTCAAACAAAATCTCCGACATCAATCTGTGATGCCACAATTCAATTAGTTACCGCCGTGGCATAGACTAGTCTAATCTTGTTCTGTTACAGTATTGCTGTTTTCTTGTCCCACATTACGATTTCATCGCTGAACATTGACGCAAAACGCAACATCATTTGGTTCAAAGCACAGCAAAACTCACCGTGGATAGTAGTAACAGACCAAATACCAACCATTCTTGTAGTCATAGTTTGGTGTTTCTCCCTTGAGCACATCATATCGAGTGATTGCACAGCCAATGTACTCACTACTGGCCCAAACCATCTGCATATGGAAAATTAATACAGACGAGGAAAGGAAAGTTTAAATAGAGTTAAAATCATACAAGAGGGAGGGATTCTCATAACGTCTTTTAAGATCAACTAAAAATGCGTAATATATAATTTTTTATCCGTATCACTGAGAAAGCTATAAAGTTGAACGATGATTTTCATGTCTGGTTGATAATGACAATCATTCAACACTGATAACTTATGAAAGATCGGAAATGAAGTGTAACAAGAACACACACTGTTCAACCTTAAAACAGTTGCTGACTTTTATACATGTAACAACCAACAGCTCTCTGCTGCGGTTGACTTCAGCGAAAGAAGGGTTAACTCATCAATCTTGAACTGAATTTTTCCGTCTGTTCTGTATATCTTTTTCCGCCTTTTGCCATGGCTATTTTGTCTGGGGTTCAATTATCCAAAATAATTATTCCACGATACATTTTCAATATTTCCTAGTTGATGTATTCCACTTGCCATTTCTTATCAACCCCATGTCCATCCAGGCACTTACTGTTCATTCAAAACAAATCTATCGGGTCAGATTTTTTACGCTGTATGAGATCAATTTTAAAAAAAATCAATATCAGTTTGTATTTGAACAATGTTCAACTCGATGGCAGACAACATTAAGCACACAGTCATCCACCACTTAAGTTTATTTTCCCACACCAACTGACCTGTGTAAAGTGACAGCAAGTTTTCTTTTTCTCAGAGCAACAGTCCACATTGTTCTGTCCTGACATGATGTTGTACACCTCCAGATGCCAGGCTAACAGGCCGAAGCCAATGGTTTTGCTCACAATGGTTTCGTAGGTGCTGCGGTACATGTTCTCGCCCCACGGTGGGTCGACCTGGTGTTTGAACTCACACCCTGTCACCCACTTGGCAGCTTCTTGCTCTAAATAGTCGGACCATTCCTGGAAAAAAACGGAAAAACACAATCATGAAAACATGCATCAGATGCCAGTGGCCTGACTTTATTGCAGAATTGTTTGCTTCCCCTCGCCCTTCGAGTTAGGATTTGTTAGTTGATCAAGTTCTCATGACTGGAAATTCCCATTTTGCTGTGGACAGCTGCTTTGCTCTAGTCTAAAAACCGAGAGTTTTGTGCTGTTCTCTTGAACTTTTCCCATTGCACAACAACTTTTTAAAAGAGAGAGAGAGAGAGTAAGTCTTTGAGATTTGTCACATTCTTCAACAATTTTAATTTTATTTGACGGATTGACTCCTGCCTGCATAAGGTTTGCAGTTCTGGTCAATTGTCGGCCTACTTGTCAATGGATCTGTTACAGACTCATCGACTTTCATGCAATGGTCAAAGGCGTACAGAAATGGTATTTTATTTTGTTGTTAGAGATTTGTTCATACCGGTCCCTAAACTATTCGACATTTACATACATATTATGCAGGCTTTTGCTCTTGCTGCGGTTTGAGACACGTTTCTACAGTGTTTGAGCTGGTCGACCCCTGATGGCATAATGATGTGGAATGACAATTTCTCTGTGGCGCTAGTGGCTTACCAGTTTGTTCATGTTAGTGGCCAATTTCTCATCTCTCCTGTAGACGTTGTGAAGAGCCACTAACTGTGTCCGTGTCTTGGTGTCCAGTCCGCTGTCCAGACTTGTGACTGGGCGAACTGTCGGGTCAATTGTGACTTGACCAGTGACCAGTGGCGGCGAGAATGAGAGAAAGCATAGAAAAACCATGGCCAGAGTTGGGAGCAGGTCCAGGAATGATGTCATGATTGGTTCTGGGCGCCGAGTGACTGTTTTCACTGGGGACAACACTGTATAAGTACTCACAGATTTTAAAAAGCGCTGCTTAAAGAGGTATTGGTTTGTTGCGTAAGTGAAGGTTTATTAAATGCATGGCAAAACAACATAATATATTGGACGTATCTACTTCATGCCAAAAGGTCAGAATAAAGATGTAAGGGGCTAACAGGACTAAGATTATTTCAAATACTTGTATATATGCGATAGGAGATCTGAGAATTGTCTCCACTGAAAGAAAAAGCACATGAGACCTACACGTAATTTCTTGAGACATTCAGATTTTACGCAGCAGCACATCTGTAATGGTGACACTGCAATCTATAAATTGAACGGAGTACCAATTGAGTTATACAACTTTAGTGTAGCATAAGCTAATATTTCATGTTCTGAGTGTGATAATCGCCGAGCCGTGTATTTACTATGAAAACGTTCATGTGGAGGACTAGCTCGCTAAGGCGAGGTGACCCTCTGCGACGTCCAGCTCAAGGACCCTCCAAAAGTCGCGTCCTTGTAGTCTCCATATTGTGTGACTCAAATGGAACTCTTCCTTATACATTTTTCATACAAAAGTGTATCTGTCAGATGCAAAAGTGAAATACATGTAATTACAATGTGTTGCTTTGGACCTGCAGATGGGCATAATCGTTAAAACATCGCAAGCGTACAGTTTATTGTGTAATATCATAAAAACCACAGAAAAACTGTGGGGTCGCAGCAGGGCTATAAGCAAAGACAAAATTGAGCAAAAAGAAAAGGTTGTATGTTGCAAAACCCCGTGTGAGAAATAAAACCCAAACAATACAAAGCAAACTAAAGAGAAGACAGAAAATACACAAAATTTTCGGCTTTCGCCTTTTTCAAGTGAAAAAAAAACACAACAAAAAACGAACAATAAAAGACTTCAACAGGAACGAAGCGAAACAGTTTACTTAGCTGCGAGTTCTTGCTTCGTTAGCAGCACCAAAGCACGTCTGTCCGCCAAATGCATGGAAGCTCGAAGTGGCGCATTTGGTTAGTAACGCGGGGTTTCGCAACATACAACCTTTTCTTTTTGCCCAATTTTGAGTTTATTGTGTAGTTGTGAATGGTGTAACCAATACGGGGAGAAACAAAATAATAAACACAAACTTACCCTGAAGTAATTTTTGTAATTGTTGTTGCTCAAATGATGTCTACATTCAGTGATGCCAACAAGACGTGCCGTAACCCTCAAAGCCACACCTACTACAACGGCAATTGTGTGGTGTCTGACATCACCACTGACGAAGTAATTCCCTTCACACCCACAGCTCGCCCATCCATTCCGTCCACCATTAGTAGATTATTCCTGCAGGGCTCCAGCATTTGACAATATTGGTGGACGCTGAGTTTCATAATATGTCTAGTCATGATGAATGAGGGCAAGCTTGTACACGAGAATATATAGGTCGTTGCTCGAGGTGAAAACTCCTAAAAAATAATATTATAATGAATGTGTTGGTCTCTGGAGAGAAGTATAAAATTAAATTGGACCAGCACTGTTGGGTGCTCAAGTTGTAAATTCACAAGATAAAATTTTTCTCTGCTCACTTGTCGAGTTTTTTTTTTTTTTTTGCTCTCCGGGTATAATTATGATAATGACAGTGGCGGTCCGTGCAATAACTTGATGGGAAAATGGCAACATTAATTAAGTATATGACACTGCATTGTAATGATTGGTGGAACACTTGCCCTAACTGCACTTCTGTATTACGTGTGTTTCTGTTTGTATACTGTAATGTCTTATGATCGTACAAAAACAGCGAATAAGAAAAAAAAAAATTCATTGTTATTAACTGACGTTGTCAACAGTAATTATGAACCCTAATTGTTCTGGTACTGCGGGGAAGATAATCATTGTAAAAAGTTAAAAATGGTATACGAGAGAACATTGAGATAAAACAAAAACAAATAAATAAATAAAAATTGACATAAATTATATATTTCTCCAGGGTACGATCTTCATATTCACCTCCGGTTACAGCAATGAATTGGCAATAACAATTTACATAGATCTGTATTAGTTGCTATTACAGTATTTATTATCGGTATTTTTGACCTTCCTAAATCACAGTAAGATGAAATAATTAGTTGCCGAGGCCGTCCCATCAATCATATAAATCAATATGCTTGGACTAGAGCGGTACTGGTAGTAGCTCTAGCCATAGGTTCTAGGTTGCAACTTTATACAAGTAGGCTAGATGAAGAATAGTGTAAATCCAGAGCATGAGCTATTGAATCGCTTGCACCTTTAATGGTTCTTTCACCTAACACAACTCTGGTAAACAAGAAGAAAACAATTTGTCCCGTTCATTCATACTCACCTGAACTTACGATTTAATAGGTGTACCGTATTTTAATTGTTATGTATGTGTAAGGGTGTGTGTCTGTGTGAGAGAGAGAGAGATAGAGAGAGATATGTAAAGAGTTCATGGTAATCAGAACAAAAAACATAAGGTTTATACACAAACACACGTACAGTATTTGGTTCTCATATCCCCTACAAGCATGACAACTAAGATAATATGCATGTACTTGATCTGAGCACGGTATACTGGCATTACAGGTCTAGCTGTTATTCAAACTTTCTCAGTTGTTTCTTTGGGCGTGAGAATGTTAACTTTTGGCCATTTCAGACTATGACTCGACTGGGAGAACAACAATTGAAGCTCTAGCGGACACTTGACTATCCATTGCACTGATTCCGTCCCCTTAGAATGACAAAGTTCTATCTCCACTTTTGGGCTGAAATGAGTTACACACTACACACTACTTCTACAAGCCTTCTGCATTATGTGTCACTGTATCAGAATTATACGTAGTGTAGTAGATACATCAGGGTTCATACAAAGTCTTGAAGACTAATTTTAAGGAATTTTTAAGGACTCCTAAGGACCCACAGTAAACAAATTAAGGACCTGTGTGTCCGTGACCAAGAAATATTACAACTATACAAGTGGTGTGCAGCACTCATCGAAACGGAATGTTTTTGTATTCAAAGTTCAAACACATTAAATTCACCCTGAAAAGCTCAGTTATTTCAAAGTATCAATTATCTCGTGTGCAACTGAAAGGTTTGAACATCAAATGTTTCAAGTGAAACACAAATTTTAAGGACTTTGGCAACATTTTCAGAATTTAAGGACTTTTTGAGTACTTATTTTCTCTTGTATGAAAATTAAGGACTTTAAGGACTTTTACGGACCTGATACATGTACGTCCTTTCAAATTACAGTGTACTAGTACTACTACACTTAGCTTGCTACATCTACTCTTAATCTTACATCAGAATCTACTCTGCCATAGTTTCTCATAGTTGCTATTCTTCATGCAACTATCTGCATGTACTCATTCATTCATACTGAAAGCAAAAGCAGAGACAAGTCCATGCTGACCCTGATGTTCTCTGAACTGATTACATGTAATAAATTTATACATTGTATATATAATACTTTTTTAAAAAATGTAAATGTCATGAATGTGGTAAAGAAGTAGAAAATTGTACACATCCCAAATTCTTGAACAATCCCAGTCTGTCAATGAAAAAAGTGTTTCTGAACAGAACAAACAATGCAAAAATTTAAGTCAATTCAGTTGGAAGATTTCAAGATAATTTATTCTTGACCATTTCACCATCACCATTGCATAAAAAGGAAAGGCAATCACTACCCTTCAATCATTGCACTCACAAGGTTAATACAAAATGACAAATATAATTACATGTATAAGTTAACGCTTTTTATTCACTGATTAATTACATGTGTATGTATTGAAAGATCAAGTGTCATTATTCCTACATGAAAAGTCTATGATACTGGTACACCCTTGTTCCTGATAAATGAAGAGAAACGTCAATAAGCAACAACAAAAAAAAAGGAGCTCATTTTTATGCCACAATAGCTCATTAAGCCCCAATAAATATCTGTCACTGCAATTTCAACATGAAATTTAAAAACTATCAGGCCTGTAAGTGGCTGGTGACAAAATAGTCTGAAATTTTTGTTTCGCCCCAGAAGCTCAATAGCAACACAGTGCGCATGCTCTGAAACATGGCCGTCTTAGTCAATAGCATTCGTACATTTTTGCCGCTTTACCTTTCCGACATTCGCCTGTTTATTATTAAGTACTGCATATCAAAACATGGCCGTCGTAGTCAATAGCATTCGTACATTTTTGCCGCTTTACCTTTCCGACATTCACCTGTTTATTATTAAGTACTGCATATCAAAACATGGCCGTCGTAGTCAATAGCATTCGTACATTTTCGCCGCCCTACCTTTACGACGTTGCTGGTTTATTATTAAGTACCACATCGAAAAAACGACGTTGTCTAAGATCGGGTCGGAATTTTTAAATTTTTTTTTTGGTCAGAATTTTTTGCTCAAACCAAAATTGTCAGAAATCCGAGGCGACTTTTTTTTGGTTGTGATAAAATAGTCAGAAATCCGACTATAGTTGGAAATTTTACAGGTATGAACTATTCCACATCCAGTCATACATATTGCCACAGTTCCCAGGATGTGCTCTGGGCCTGGTTTACTATAGTGAGATCAGGCACAAAAATGATAATCCGTCAAGGGTTCAAACTATGTATGTGAGCGAGCCTCACTAACCTCAACGGAAGTCGCATTTTTTCAGTTTTGAGTTATGAATCACCATAAAGTATGAAACCGTATCTTTAATTTGGTGTAAAAATTATTGCAGTGCTCCGTTTTATCGCAAAGTTATGGCTTTTTAAAGACACCTAGCCCCGAGTCAAAAACGGAAGTAACTTCCGAGAAAATCGCCATTAGAGATGGAGGAGCGATTTTCGCTCTCGGCAAGATGCTTGGCCTTACTATCTCCCTAGCATCGGGTACTTGTAATTAATCTACGGCTTTGAAAGTTTGCATTTCTATGCCAATATAAATAATACACCCTGAATAAAAATTTTGTGACAATGAGTTTCTTAATTTTGAAGTTGTCGAGAGTTCAATGAACCCCATAATAGCTGTGATGTCAGCGTTAAAATTAAAGGCATTAAAAGCAATATTTAGCATATTTAGAGGCTGATTTAAGACATAGTATTTTCACAAAATGTAAAAAAACAGTTGAACTTAAGTAACAACCAAAATACAAAAATTGTCAAAAAATCAGATATTTGTGTTTCATCGCGGGTTTCTCGACTACCGTTGAGGTTAGTGGGGCTCGCTCACATATATTGCAATTCATCAGTAATAATAATTATGTATACATGTACATTCAGTTTGTAAATCAAAATTAAAATGTTAAAATTATGTTACAATAACAAAAATATCGCAAATCACAGGATGTCCAATAAATAATGCAGAACAATTACATTTGATTGGATATTGGCCAGTGAACTGAATTGTAGTTTTATGTTCACTTTTCATAAATCTGGCATCAGATTTTTATTGTTGGAAAGGAACAGAAAAAAAACAACAAAACAAACATGCTCTAACATCACTGACGGATAAAAATTCTGAAATTTGGCTGTTATACTTGTGTCATACTGAAATGCCCATTTTCCAAACTGCAACAATTGGAAACCAGAGGCAAACATCAATACCTACTTCTTCCCATTAATTCTCCAAATTTCAGAAAATATGCACGTATTTCATTTAGTTATTTGATACAACAAACCACCTATATAAATCGCAATTGACATATTTAATATGAATTACACGTTAAACCCTTTAGCAGTGACCACAAGTTCAAATTTTGCCAATAATTCATGTTGGTCATTGAATGACAAAGCCAATTTTACTTGGTTTAAAACAAGGCAGAGGTGGGGTATGGGGTGTGAAGGTTTTTTGACAGTCTAGTAAGACCCTCTAAAATTTCACAAAATCATCACAGCTTTCAATATAAAACATGTCAAATCCATTTGCCCAAGTCAGTTTTTCAAACACACTATGCACTTATATAGACTTTACTGGTAAACATTACATACACTGCAACAGACAACCCTTTATGTCAATCATTTACCCGATGTATGTAAAATACAGTAGACAAAAAATTCCGATGCCAATAGAGTTGATTCTTCTCTGTGTTGTGACTATGGAGATAGGGAGAGCATGCAGTGGACGGCCACAAATATGACAATGTCACTGAGCCACTCCCATCAGCCAGAGAAAACTAAATCATGCTGATAAAACAGTCAAACATAACTGCCTGGACATTTTCTTGACAAAACAACAACAATGACAACAACAAAAACTATTCAGCATCTACACCAATCTTCTATCCATTCTATAAATAAAATATATCACATAGTTTGGACATTGGTTATACAAGTATTGGATTTTTACTCAAGTTCTCCAAATTTTGTTGCATCTGAATAAACCTCTTATGTCTGAGGCTCCCGTAAATCATATGCTTCTTTCTGTACAATGTCAAAGACAACTGACGGTGGCACATACGAGCTGATCCTCATTTATAATCCATAAGTTGCCATAAGACAATATATTTACCAATCATTTATCAATTGCATTGTCAGTATTCTTTCCTTTTCTGTTTTTCTTTCTATTCCCCAAGTTACAAGTACATGTACCAACAAGTAATTCACTAAGTAATGGTCACTTATGTCACCCAAATCAAAAGTGATGGAAACTACATTCTAAAGAACCCAGTGATTTTGGCCTGACCTTTGACCTGTGGCAACAACTTTCTCCTGCAAGACTTGCCTTGCTTTTTTGATTTATCTGTGTTCCCTTGACTAGAACCCAAGTTGGATGATTTCGGTGAACTTTCTAAATCCCTCTGAGTTTCCGTCTTTCTTTGCTTCCCTTGCACAGCTACTTTCTGTGCAGGGGAACCAATCAAATTTTCTTTATCAATTGAGGAGCTGGCACATCTCTTGTCTCCCTTTCTCTTTGGATGGGTTTTGGAAATGTCATTGGCAAGTTTGCTTTTGTTGCGGTTCCCTATATTTGAGGTCTTTCTGGATGTTTCCACGGTAGAGTCACTGTTGTCTTCTCGGGCATGCACAATGGTTTTACTGGAATGCAGAACATCAGACAAATTCTTAACACAGACAGCGACCAGTAAACCACTGTGCTATAACTCGTAAGTTCTAAGGCTAAAGTCCATTCTGACAGAGATTATCTGCTCATTTAAAATCATCATACAATACAAGAAACAGCGAAGATATGATTTCGTGTTATTTTCAAAATGCAGATGTTAGAGGACATGGGCTTAATTGAGAAAATGCTCTTAAAATAGCCATTATTGGGTTTTATCTGCCCTCATATATTTTACTGTATAAAGATTGAGGTGCATCACAGAAAACAATAATTACAGTATGTCTATTATCACCTGACTTCACAGTACCAAACAACGATGAATGCAGTGGAACTTTGCTCATTTTAACAAAACTTTAGTTTACCTCGGTATCACTTCAATTGAATTCAAAGTTCCCTGTGTCAGCAGCAGGTCAGATCCAGCCTCACCATCTACAGGCAAGGCTGAAGATACCTGTATGGAAGATAAAATTGTCCACATTCAGTCAGATGAAATCCTTGCATTTGGGAAGGAGGAAATCATACCCAACACACTTCCCTAATCCATAATTTTCATAAACTTCAGACATTTTTACAATTTTCTCTGCAGTTGACATGAAAACTTTGTAAGAATGTTTTCAAAATTTTCTTGGCATCGTCTACATGAAAAATTGTTGTATGTGTGTTTTTTAAAATTTTGTTAGCACAAGTGGCATGAAAACAACTTTTTGTATGTTTTTTTAAATTTTCTGTGCACAGCTGACCTGAAAAGTTTTATATATATTTATATGTTTTTTAACTTACAAATTGCTTCATTGTACCATGATTCACTGGCTTGCAATTTTCTTGGTCAGGGTTACATTCCTCAGCTTCATCCTCAAGATCCATGATTGCTGGGGACCTGATATAAAAAATAACATGAATGTCACGAGTGGAGTGAGCGATAGTTAATAATTACGGGGGGAAAGGAGGAGAGTAAAATTAACCCACGTAGACAAGTAAGGGAAAGCGTGCATGTTATGAGTGGTGGGGGTCTGAAGGAGGCGAGAGCGCTGCATTACTATCACTGCAAGTTAGAACGTCCTAAAGAGCGGACGCAAGAGAAAGCCCAGTGGGCGAACATAAGGGGAGCAGTCGGAAGACTAGTGAGAGAGTTTTTTCCAGTGATGACTGGTAGGTGAAACGATGATTGATAATTATGATTGATGTATTATATTCGTCTATTACCATGATGTAAATAAGTATATGTGAGGAATGTGGAAGTCCTTGATATTGGATATAGTAATGTGCGCCATGAGCGATAGATGAAAGTTGAGTTCATGGATTTGTAGCACGAGTGAGTATTGTGTACTACGATGGAGGTGTGTTACCGTAAGATGTTTGGTGAGTGAAATGTGAACTATTGTGTGTACGCTTCATGGGTTGTAAGGAGAGGTGGAGTGAATAGAAATGATATGGTATTATACCAATGTAATGTTATTCTTGTAGGTGTCGGGGACGGGCCGAAGAGCCACCTCGGTGAGCACAGGGGATAGGCCAGCATAGGGCCGGGGCCCACACATAGGCCAAGAGTGAGGCTGTCGGTGCAGGACAGTAGAGGCACATAAAGTCGTGGCAGTCTGGCCACGGACAGGGACGTAGATATGAGCGTGAATGTGCTAATTGAAATGATAATGTCCTATTGCCATATTGATGGGCTATTGAAATGATAATGTACTATTGCCATGTTGATGGGCTATTGAAATGATAATGTACTATTGCCATGTTGATGGGCTATTGAAATGATAATGTGCTATTGCCCTGCTGAGGTGCTAGTGGAATGCTAAGGTGTTATGGCAATAGGAAGGTGATATTGAGAGACTGCGGTGCCAGTGAATTATTAATGTGCTATTAAGACCCTGAGGGGAGAGGCTGAGGCCGAAGTGTCTTTAGGAAGTAACTACCGGGTTGTGGATCCGAGGAAGAGTGCATGTGGGAATAAGGCCGTTGTACGGCAGTTAAATTCAATAATATAATGTATGTAATTGCGCTATTATCTGTATAATTATGTTTAATAAATGTGTGAGTCTGATGGGTTGTTCTGTTAAGTGTTAAGCTTGTTCGTTCGTGATTGTTGTCCTGTCATAACTTATTACATCTCCCAGTCTGGGATTTGTGACAATGAACAACAAGCACAGTCAAAGTGACATAGTTGTAACAGTAAAAACTCAACAATGGGATTGACAAAAAAAAACAGGCCAACATCAATGTTGAACTTTCACAGCAAGATAAGCTTCTTTTTCTTTACACCCTTTGCTGGAGATTTCAAACGCATAGAGGAATAATAACAACTCGCCTGCTAAATGTTTTGGGTCTGGGTAAACATATTTCGGCTACACAACTTAGAAGAAAATCTCAGACTGTCTGATGATGTAATTCTATGTCACCGTTCCATACAATTCTGTTTCTGATAACTACAATGACATGGCTGTCACAAGCTCTTTTTTATTTCTGAGGTGGGACTGGCCTTTTAACAACCAAATGCTTGAAAAACAGTGCAAATGCAAAAACTGGATGCTTCTTATTTATTTTCTTTAATTTTAAAAAAGTATAACCTAGGTTGTTAACGGCATGCCTCATTAATTGATGGATGTGTTTCATTAGGTAAGAATAGTAAATTTCTTGTTGAAGCAGATTTATTACTCCTATATTAAGCAGTGACAATGGGTATATTTTGAACTTTTGGAAAAAAAAAATCCATTCCAGATGGTTGAAAAACAACAAAAAAATAATATGAAAAACAAAATCTAAATTTAAAATATTGAAGTCCATGGTTCAATCATTCATCACAGCCATGCCCTTTTTCACTATCAGATATGCTCATCTGAAGTGAAATGATCGATAAACAAAAGATTTCATAACTAATGAAAAGACAAGAGGATCATGGGAGAGCACACTGTGCCACAAATAGATCAGATGACAGATGTCCCAAATACCTGAACTGGGTCAGCAGGGATGGAAACCTGGTGGGAGTCTGGGAGGAGAAACAAACATCACTCATCAACTGATGGTCAAAGTTGGACTTTGCAACTGCTGATCTGTCAAGAAACTGGTGGATGACTCTCAGACAACGTCGTCCTAACAAACTTCCTCCACTGCTGATGGCCTGAAAAAGTGAACAGATGATTAAAATTGTGGATATCACTACCATAGTACAAAATCATGTTTCCCTTAAACTATCTAAATTCAATGTCAAAATTGAGCAAAAAGAAAAAGTTGTATGTAGCAAAGCCCCGCGTGAGAAATAATACCCAAACGATACAAAGCAAACTAAAGAGAAGACAGAAAATGTTCAAATTTTTGGCTATTGCCTTTGTCAAGAAAAAAAAAAGGAACAGAAAACGATCCAACATACAACTTTTTCTTTTTGCTCAATTTTGACATTGCTTATTATATAGTCCTACTGTGACACCACAGTTTTTCTGCGGTTTTTATATTTCGTCAATAACTAAATTCAAGCTTTACGAAATAAATGTGGTGGTGTTCCAAAAAACCAAAAACTTTAAAAAAAAAAAAAGGTGTCCTTCTTGAAAATTGAAAAATGACCAAAAAATTCTGAAACAGATGGATTTGTGTTTCTCCTATTCTGAGACAAAAAGTGGCAATCCAGGGAATTCATGAAAAGTGGTCACACATTTATAAAGAGTGGTCTAAACTTGTTCCTAGTGTCACGAGCGAGTGAGCGAGGATCAGTAGTTACGAGAAGAGAGTTAACCCACGGGCCACGGGGTAAGGGAAAGCGTGCATGTTGTGAGTGGTGGGGGTCTGAATGAGGCGAGAGCGCTGTATTACTATCACTGCACACTAAGACGTCCTAGAGAGCGGACGCAGGAGAAAGCCCCAGAGGGCGAACATAAGGAGAGCAGTCGGAAGACTTGGGAGTAGTGTTTTTTCCAGTGATGACTGGTAGGTGGAACGATGATTGATAATTATGATTGATGTATTATATTCGTCTATTACCATGATGTAAATAAGTATATGTGAGGAATGTGGAAGTCCTTGATACTGTATATAGCAATGTGCGCCATGAGCGATAGATGTAAGTTGAGTTCATGGATTTGTAGCGAGAGTGAGTATTGTGTACTACAGTGGAGGTGTGTTACCGTAAGATGTTTGGTGAGTGAAATGTGAACTATTGTGTATACGCTTCATGAGTTGTAAGGAGGGGTGAAGTGAATAGAAGTGGTATGGTATTATACCAATGTAATGTTATTCTTGTAGGTGCCGGGGACGGGCTGAAGAGCCGCCTACGGTGAGCACAGGGGATAGGCCAGCATAGGGCCGGAGGCCACACATAGGCCAGGAAGGAAGCTGTCGGTGCAGGACAGTAGAGGCACATGAGTCGTGGCAGTCTGGCCACCGACAGGGACGTATACGTGATCGTGAATGTGCTATTGAAATGCTAATGTGCTATTGCCATGTTGATGTGCTATTGAAATGCTAATGTGCTATTGCCATGTTGATGTGCTATTGAAATGCTAATGTGCTATTGCCATGTTGATGTGCTATTGGAATGCTAATGTGTTATGGCAATAGGAAGGGGCTATTGGGAGACTGCGGTGCCAGTGAAATATTAATGTGCTATTAAGACATGGAGAGGAGAAGCTGAGACCGAAGTGTCTTTAGAAAGTAACTACCGGGTTGTGGACCCGAGGAAGAGTGCATGTGGGAATAAGGCCGTTGGACGGCAGTAACTTGAATAATATAATGTATGTATGTAATTGCACTGTTATCCTTATCTTTATATTTAGGTTAATAAATGTGTGAGTCTGATGGGTTGTTCTGTTAAGTGTTATACTTGTTCGTTCGTGATTGTTGTCTTGTTATAATTATTACATATCCCAGTCTGGGATTTGTGACACTGGGGGCTCATCCATTTCCGTAATATTTAGTTAGTAGGTATTTGTCAGTGGGCATTTGTTACTTTAGTTTTTGTCCACGTAGTACTTATCTTGTGGTAGGAATTTGTGCTGTCTTTGTTCGTGGGATGAATGGAAATTTCATGATGGTATGATTTATGTGTTTTTATGAATATGTATTGATGCATGTATTTTGATGAATATGTATTAATGTGTACTTAAATTTCTGCAGAGGGTGTGTGCCAGCCTGTAGAGGTCAAGCAGCCAGAGCTCCGAGGAAGGGGAGGAACTTAAGTCTAGTAGAAAGTTAAGTGAAACTGAAATTTTGTATCCTGGATTGGGGGCTGTTCCTTAACCTGTCTTTTTCTCTGTTTTTGCTGTTTTCGTTGTAATTGATTGTACGGGCGGTGGCGCGGGTTTGCTGTGGTGAGCGTAGTTTATCCTCTTCGGGAGGTGGGCTAAATTTGGAACTTCGTTCATCACAGTGAACAGTTCTATAGGGACCTGTATTTTTGTTTAGATTGTGGCGTTCCATCTTCCTCGTTGTTTTAGGAAGACGTTTCTCTTGTCACTCTCTTACCTATCTGTAGATACGTTCTTTTTTTTCAGACTCTGTTCTTGTTCGTACCTTGTAGTGTAATCGGCGTAGTTAGGTTGCATTTTTTTTCCATTATATTTGCTTTTTTTAGGTCTTTGTCCTAGTCTGGTTCGTTGTTCCTCGATGTCCTTGTGGTCCTTCTTCTGAAGTTCTTCATTCTTGTCGTTTCTATTCTCTTTAATTATTAATAGTGCTATACATTTTATGAACATAGAATTAGTTAGAGAGAATATGCTATAAAATGTTCAGTAGGTAAATTTCTGAATTGTATTTGAGACAATTGGGTGTTGTTATATCTGGTGTGATCTCAGGTCTCTGGTCGTGTCGTTAGTGATCATACCGACAGGTTGGTCTTTCTCATAATACATACCATAACCATAAATCTGTGAAATGGCGGATCTCCGTGAGCTCATGAAATTGGGTACGGAACTTGGCCTTGAGGGAGAGGAGCTGCGCAGCTGGATTAAAGAGCAGCAGGCGGAGTTGTGCGATGAGCGTGCTAAAGATAGAGAGCGAGAAAAAGAGGCTCAGGAGCAGGAAAGGGAGTTTAAGCAACAGGAAAGAGAGGCTAAGGATAAGGAACAGGAAAGGGAGTTTAAGTTAAAGGAGTTAGAAGCTCAGCAACAGGAGAGAGAGGCGCGAATAAGAATCGCCGAATTAGAACTCAAGAAGAATGCGCCAACGGAAACAGTTGAGCGGCAGGGGCAAAACAAAAGTGGTGTTAGAATTAAGCTGCCTACGTTCGACGACCGGAAGGACGACATAGACGCCTTCCTTTACAGGTTCGAACTGAACGCACAACTGCAATGGGGGGAGAATAAACAATTATGGTCCACTTACCTGGCGTCCTTATTGCAGGGGCGAGCGTTAACCTACTTTAAAGAGCTACAGCGCGAAGACGTACATGATTACGATAAGCTGAAGTCTTTGCTGCTTCGCCGATTTGCGCGTACGGAGGAATATTTCCGGGAGCAGTTTAGGCGAGCACGTGCGGATACCAGGGAGGACTTTGCTGCCTTCGTCGCGAGACTAGCAGAATATTTCACGAACTGGGTGGACTTGGCGCATGTGGGCGCGGATTTTGCTAAATTGAAAGACCTAATGATCCGTGACCAGCTGTACGCGTCGTGCCATAAAGATCTGGTGGCTTTTCTGAAAGAAAACGAACCCGCGACGGTGCAGGAGGCGTCTAAGTTGGCGGAAGCATACCGTACGGCACATCCGTCCAAACCAGTCGCGAGGGCGTACGTACAGGATGCTGGTTACGTCGCCGTGGTTGAGGGGTCGCCGGCAGGACATAAAGACAGGTCGCGTCAGCGTGGTGCCTATAATGGGCAAGCCCAGGGGCAACGTAGGGGGTATCACCAATCACCTGCATATGGATCCGGTAAGTTTGACCGAGCAGGAGGGTTAGGTCGCGGTAATGGCCGAGGGCGATTTGTGACCTTTGCCGATGACCGACGGCATAGGGACTTTAGTTCCGGTCGCGATGGGTCACGGGGACCCAGGTCTAGCGGAGCACAGGGAGCGGAGTGTTGGACTTGCGGACGCGTAGGTCATTTTTCACGCGATTGTAGGGCCGCGAAGTGTTGGAACTGCGGCAGAGCGGATCACATCAGCGTGAATTGCCCTGCAGGTAGGATAGCGGCGAACGTGGATGACAATCGCAGTGGCTCCAGTCCATGTTCCCCTAATAAATTTCATCATGCGGCCGCGTGTGTTACATCGGACAACGGAGGCGGACAGTATTCTAAGTGTCCCAGTTGTGAGAAGTTATTATCTTCCGGTGTTTTACCTTGTGGGAGAAAGATCCCCGCTATAAATTCATGTCATACAGGAGGTGGTCTTCGGGTTTATCCGGGGTTTGTTGGGGACGAACCGGTCTCGGTTTTACGAGATACAGGATCTACCGTTGTGGGAGTGCATAGGGACTGCATTCGGGATTCACAGCTTACAGGTGAGACTGTCCCGTGCATCCAATTTTCAGGGGCCATTGAGAAATTACCCATGGCAAGAATAGTGATAGATACACCTTTCCTTAGCGGGGAAGTCGAAGCAGTCGTTGGTTGTTTTCCAGGCGCCCAGCTCATCATTGGTAATGTATCGCGGGTAGTTTACCCTTCCGAGGAGAATGTGCAGGCATGGTCGCAATCAAAAGGTATTGACTTTTGTGCCGCAGTCGAGACACGTCGACAGGTACGTGATGGGAGTAAGATTAGACCTTTGGCAGCGCCAGCGGTCAACCTAGATGTCACGCCAGAGCGCTTGGCGAGATTGCAGAGCGAGGATCCATCATTGAGTCCATGTTTTGAGGAGGCGCGAACGGAGAAAACGAGGAAATATAAGAACGGGTCGTCTTCCTTTGTTATTCAGGCGGGCATTCTGTTCCGTAAGTATGTAACGGTGATTTCCATTTTAAAGCAGGTCGTTGTGCCAGCGTTGCTAATCGCAACAGTATTGCATTTGGCACATGATGTCCCATTAGCGGGTCATATGGGTATAGCTAGAACCAAAGAAAGGGTTCTTAGGAATTTTTACTGGCCATCCATCGACAGAGATGTACGATTATATTGTAAGCAGTGCAGTGCGTGCCAAAAGACGACGCATAAGGGTCGTACACCCCAGGCTCCTCTTCAAAAGATCCCCACGGTTTCGGAACCGGTTAAAAAGGTTTCGATAGACCTTGTTGATTTAAGAGAAAGATTATCTTCAGCGCGCACTATAGCAGAAGAAGCTTCTAGTATCGCTTCGAAAAGAGTAAAAGACTATAAAGATAGAGGTTCCAAACTGAGAATTTTTAAGCCAGGAGACAAGGTCCTATTGTTATTACCTACGGACCATAATAAGTTATTGATGACATGGAAAGGTCCTTATGTTATTGAGCGAGTTGTTTCAAAGGTAGATTACGCTATCCACATTGATGGATCGAGTAAGGTTTTCCATGTTAATATGCTACAGCGATTTTATGAGAGACCACAGTATCTGTGTGCACAGACAAAACCAGAGGAGACTGTCTTCTCTATTGCTTGTACCGGGGTCGTAGACCAGTTAGACAGTGACGTAAGCGACACCGAGGCGCAGGAAGAGATACAAATTCAATTGCCGGAGTTAACTCCGACACAAGGTTACAGGGACGTAAAATTTAACCCTGACCTTACGAGTTCAATGAGTAGGGAACTTAAGACCCTGTTAGCGTCATTCCCGGATGTTATTACGGATTTGCCGGGTCGCACTACAGTGATCCAGCACCAAATAAAGTTGACTTCGGATAGGCCAGTATCTCTTAGACCTTATCCGCTGCCTTTTTCTTCGAGAGATAGAGTGTCACGAGTGGAGTGAGTGCAATTAAGGGGATTGCTACAGAGCGGGTGTAGAGTAAGAAGGGCTCACGGTAGGCAAGTCAGTTAAGCGTGCTGTTGTGAGTTGTGGGGGGTCTGAAGGAGGCGAAAGGGCTGTGTTACTATCACTGCAAGTTAGAAGGTCCTAGGGAGCGGACCTGTGAATAAAAGCCCATCGGGCGGACATAAAGGGGAAGCAGTCGAGAAGACTAGTGAGAGTCTTTCCAGTTATGACTGGTACGTAGAACGTTGATTGATTATTATGATTGATGTATTATAGTATATTCGTCTATTACCATGATGTAAATAAGTAGATGTGAGGAATGTGGAAGTCCTTGATATTGGATATAGCAATGTGCGCCACGAGCGATAGATGAAAGTGAGTTCATGGATTTGTAGCACGAGTGAGTAGTGTGTACTCCGATGGAGGTGTGTTACCGTAAGATGTGTGGTGAGTGAAAGGTGAACTAGTGTGTGTACGCTTCAGGGATTGTAAGGAGAGGTGGAGTGAATAGAAATGGTAGGGTACTATACCAATGTAATGTTATTCTTGTAGGTGTCGGGGACGGGCCGCAGAGCCACCTCGATGAGCACAGGGGATAGGCCAGCATAGGGCCGGAGGCCACACATAGGCCAGAAGTGAGGCTGTCAGTGCAGGACAGTAGAGGCACATAAAGTCGTGGCAGTCAGGCCACGGACAGGGACGTAGATATGAGAGTGAATGAGATACTATATTGTTGCCATGTTGATAGGCTCGTGAACTGATATTATGTTGTTGCCATGTTGATGGCTATGGAAATAATAATGTGTTATTGCCCTGCTGAGGTGCTAGGGGAGTGCTAAGGTGTATGACAATAGGAAGGTGATATTGAGAGACTGCGGTGCCAGTGCATCATTAATGTACTATTAAGACCCTGAGGGGAGAGGCTGAGGCCGAAGTGCCTTTAGGAGTAACTACCGGATTGTGGATCCGAGGGAGCGTGTGTGTGAGAATAAGGCCGTTGTACGGCAGTCATTTCAATAATATAATGTATGTAATTGCGCTATTATATGTATAATTATGTTTAATAAATGTGTGAGTCTGATGGATTGTTTTGTTAAGTGTTAAACTTGTTTGTTCGTGATTGTCGTCCTGTCATAAACTATTACATCTCCCAGTCTGGGATTTGTGACACTGGGGGCTCGTCCGTTGTGACACTGGGGGCTCGTCCGTTGTGACACTGGGGGCTCGTCCGTTGTGACACTGGGGGCTCGTCCTGTCTACCTGTGGTCATTTTGACATTGTGTATTCATTATATCTAGTTGTTTTTCTGTCGTGGTAGGAATTTGTGTTGTCTTTGTTCGTGGGATGAATGGAAATTTCATGATATGATTTATGTATGTTTATGAATAATAATATGTATTGATGCATGTATTTTGATGAATAGGTATTAATGTGTATTTAAACTTTCCAGAGTGTGTGCGTGCAGCCTGAGGAGACGAGCAGCCAGAGCTCCGATTAAAGGGAGAAGTTTTACTCAAAATTTCAAAAGTTAAGTAAAAGTCAAAAACTTGTACCCTGGATTGAGGGCTGTCTGTTCATCTGTCTGTTTCCGCTGTTTTTTCTGTTTTCGTTGTAATTGATTGTACGGGCGGTGGCGCGGGTTTGCTGTGGTGAGCGTAGTTTATCCTCTTCGGGAGGTGGGCTAATCTAGGAACCGCGTTCATCACAGCGAACAGTTCTATAGGGACCTGTATTTTTGTTTAGATTGTAGCGTTCTATCTTCCTCGTTGTTTTAGGAAGACGTTTCTCTTGTCCTTCTCCTCCCTATCTGTAGATACGTTCTTTTTTTTTCAGACTCTGTTCTTGTTCGTACCGTGTAGTGTAATCGGCGTAGTAGGTTGCATTTTTTTCCATTATAGTTTTCTTTTGTAGAAGCTTTGTCCTAGTCTGGTTCGTTGTCCTTCACGTACTTGTGGTCCTTCTACTGAAATTCCTTATTCTTCTCTTTTCTACGCGTTTTTTATTATTAATAGTGCAATACATTTTATAAATATAGAATTAGTTAGGAAGTACGTAAATTTCTGAATTGTATTTGAGACAACTGGGTATTGTTATATCTGGTGTGATCTCAGGTCTCTGGTCGTATCGTTAGTGATCATACCGACAGGTTGGTCGTCTTATAATACATACCATAACCATAAATCTGTGAAATGGCGGAACTCCAGCAATTAATGAAGTTGGGTAAGGAACTTGGCCTTGAGGGAGAAGAGCTACGCGGCTGGATTAAAGAACAGCAAGCGGATTTGCGCGATGAGCGTGCTAAGGATAGAGAGCGAGAAAAAGAGGCTCAAGAGCGACAGAGAGAAGAGGAAAGAGAGGCTAAGGCTCAGCAACAAGAAAGAGAGGCTAAGGTTAAGCAACAGGAAAGAGAGGCTAAGGATAAGGAACAGGAAAGGGAGTTTAAGCAACAGGAAAGAGAGGCTAAGGAACGGGAGCAGGAGAGGGAGTTAAAGTTAAAGGAGATAGAGGCGCAAGTGAAGATCGCCGAGTTGGAAATCAAAAAGAATGCGCCAACAGAAACAGCTGAGCGGCAGGTACACAATAAAGGTGGCGTTAGGATTAAGCTCCCTACGTTCGACGACCGGAAGGACGACATAGACGCCTTCCTTTACAGGTTCGAACTGAACGCACAATTGCAATGGGGGGAAAATAAGGAATTATGGGCCACGTACCTGGCGTCTCTATTGCAGGGGCGAGCGTTAACCTACTTTAAAGAGCTACAGCGCGAAGACGTGCAAGATTACGATAAGCTGAAGGCTTTGCTGCTTCGCCGATTTGCGCGTACCGAGGAATATTTCCGGGAGCAGTTTAGGCGGGCACGTGCAGATACCAGGGAGGACTTTGCTGCCTTCGTCGCGAGACTAACGGAGTATTTCGCGAACTGGGTAGACTTGGCGCATGTGGGCACGGATTTCGCTAAACTGAAAGACCTAATGATCCGTGACCAGCTGTACGCGTCGTGCCACAAAGATCTGGTGGCTTTCCTGAAAGAGAACGAACCCGCGACGGTGCAGGAGGCGTCTAAGTTGGCGGAAGCATACCGTACGGCACATCCGTCCAAACCAGTCGCCAGGGCGTACGTCCAAGATGCTGGGTACGTCGCCGTTGTCGAGGGGTCGCCGGCAGGACTTAGGGACAGGTCGCGTCAGCGTGGTGCCTATAGTGGGCAAGCCCAAGGGCAGCGTAGGGGCTATCACCAATCACCGGCATATGGATCCGGTAAGTTTGACCGAGCAGGAGGGCTAGGTCGCGGTAATGGCCGGGGGCGAATTGTGACCTTTGCCGATGACCGACGGCATAGGGACTCTAGTTCCGGTCGCGAGGGGTCACGGGGACCCAGGCCCAGGGCAGCACAGGGAGCGGAGTGTTGGACTTGCGGACGCGTGGGTCACTTTTCGCGCGAGTGTAGGGCCGCGAAGTGTTGGAACTGCGGAAGAGCAGATCACATCAGCGTGAACTGCCCTGCAGGTAGGATAGCCGCGAACGTGGACAGTAGCTCCAGTCCATGTTCCCCAAATAAATTTCATCATGCGGCTGCGTGTGTTACATCGGACAACGGAGGCGGACAGTATTCTAAGTGTCCCAGTTGTGAGAAGTTATTATCTTCCGGTATTTTACCTTGTGGGAGAAAGATCCCCGTTATAAATTCATGTCATACAGGAGGTGGTCTTAGGGTTTATCCGGGGTTTGTTGGGGACGAACCGGTCTCGGTTTTACGAGATACAGGATCTACCGTTGTGGGAGTGCATAGAGACTGCATTCGGGATTCACAGCTTACAGGTGAGACTGTCCCGTGCATCCAATTTTCGGGGGCCATTGAGAAATTACCCATGGCAAAAATAATGATAGATACACCTTTCCTTAGCGGGGAAGTCGAAGCAGTCGTTGGTTGTTTTCCAGGCGCCCAGCTCATCATTGGGAATGTATCACGGGTAGTTTCCCCTTCCGAGGAGAACGTACAAGCATGGTCGCAATCAAAAGGTATTGACTTTTGCGCCGCGGTCGAAACACGCCGACGGGTAGCCGACAAAGACAAGATTAGACCTTTGGCTACGCCAGCGGTCAACCTAGACATCACGCCAGAGCGCTTGGCGAGATTACAAAGGGAGGACCCATCATTAAACCCATGTTTTGGGGAAGCGCGAACCGAGAAAACGAGGAGATATAAGAACGGGTCATCTTCTTTTTTTGTTCAGGCGGGCATTCTGTTCCGTAAGTATGTAACGGTGTCCTCCATTTTAAAGCAGGTCGTTGTGCCAGCGTTGCTGATCGCAACAGTATTGCATTTGGCACATGATGTCCCATTAGCGGGTCATATGGGGATAGCTAGAACCAAAGAAAGGGTTCTTAAAAATTTTTACTGGCCATCGATCCACAGAGATGTGCAGGTCTATTGTAAGACGTGCAGTGCGTGCCAAAAGACGACGCATAAGGGTCGTACACCCCAGGCTCCTCTTCAGAAGATCCCCACGGTCTCGGAACCGTTTAAAAAAGGTCTCGATAGACCTTGTTGGCCCCATTCACCCAGCGACCGATAGGGGGAATCGATTTTTCTTAACGGTCATATGTAATGCTACGAGATGGCCAGAGGCGGTTCCTCTGCGGACCATAACGTCTGAGGCAGTCGCGGAAGCGTTGTTTGCAATTTTCGCTAGGGTAGGAATACCAGAGCAAATTCTGTCTGATAGGGGCGCGCAATTTACGTCGCAGATGATGAAGGAATTGTTCCGCTTATTCAGTATACAACCCATCACTACCACCCCTTATCATCCGCAGGCTAATGGCATGTGCGAGAGATTGAACTCGACGTTAAAGTCGATGCTGCGTAAGGTAGCTGCGGATCGCCCTAAAGATTGGGATAGATATATCCCTGCAGTGTTATTCGCGTACAGAGAGGTACGGCAGGAGTCAACGGGATTCTCGCCGTTCGAAATGATGTACGGTCGTAGTCCTAGGGGCCCAACTGATGTTCTTCGGGACATGATGACGTCGCCATCATCGGGAGACGATGAGCAGATTTCGGTGTTTCAGTACCTTGTTGATTTAAGAGAAAGACTATCTTCAGCGCGCACTATAGCAGAAGAAGCTTCGGGTATCGCTTCGAAAAGAGCAAAAGACTATAAAGATAGAGGTTCCAAACTGAGAATTTTTAAGCCAGGAGACAAGGTTCTGTTGTTGTATCCAGACGGACCACAAGCCACTGACATTTTTGTCGAAGAATCGTCCGTCCACGCTTGTCTAGATGGGCATTGGCTTTACAGCCGTACACCTTCGTTATTCAACCAATTCCAGGAACCAGCAATCATATCGCCGACTACCTTAGTCGAGCCTAGGGGAAGATTTCAGGAGCTTATACATCGGAGGACAGGAACATTGACGGGATCTGTGTGAATGAGTCGACCTTAAAATATTGACATTATAAATATGATATGAAGAATGGTTGATAGGTTGAGTGGTTTTTGATTCTGTATTAGATATTGTGTTTAGTTAGCTATTCATGATGTGACACATATATGCATATTGCAGGCCATATTGATCCCCATATTTTCCCCTGATTTCGGTATTTTATATACTAGGGGAACTGCTAGGTCATTTTTCTAGTGTAGGTATTGCTCACGCTCACTCGTTGACAGTCATCTTGATGCGATTTGAAATTAATTGCATTAATTTTTTTGGGGTGGGGGATGATGTCACGAGTGGAGTGAGTGCAATTAAGGGGATTGCTACAGAGCGGGTGTAGAGTAAGAAGGGCTCACGGTAGGCAAGTCAGTTAAGCGTGCTGTTGTGAGTTGTGGGGGGGTCTGAAGGAGGCGAAAGGGCTGTGTTACTATCACTGCAAGTTAGAAGGTCCTAGGGAGCGGACCTGTGAATAAAAGCCCATCGGGCGGACATAAAGGGGAAGCAGTCGAGAAGACTAGTGAGAGTCTTTCCAGTTATGACTGGTACGTAGAACGTTGATTGATTATTATGATTGATGTATTATAGTATATTCGTCTATTACCATGATGTAAATAAGTAGATGTGAGGAATGTGGAAGTCCTTGATATTGGATATAGCAATGTGCGCCACGAGCGATAGATGAAAGTGAGTTCATGGATTTGTAGCACGAGTGAGTAGTGTGTACTCCGATGGAGGTGTGTTACCGTAAGATGTGTGGTGAGTGAAAGGTGAACTAGTGTGTGTACGCTTCAGGGATTGTAAGGAGAGGTGGAGTGAATAGAAATGGTAGGGTACTATACCAATGTAATGTTATTCTTGTAGGTGTCGGGGACGGGCCGCAGAGCCACCTCGATGAGCACAGGGGATAGGCCAGCATAGGGCCGGAGGCCACACATAGGCCAGAAGTGAGGCTGTCAGTGCAGGACAGTAGAGGCACATAAAGTCGTGGCAGTCAGGCCACGGACAGGGACGTAGATATGAGAGTGAATGAGATACTATATTGTTGCCATGTTGATAGGCTCGTGAACTGATATTATGTTGTTGCCATGTTGATGGCTATGGAAATAATAATGTGTTATTGCCCTGCTGAGGTGCTAGGGGAGTGCTAAGGTGTATGACAATAGGAAGGTGATATTGAGAGACTGCGGTGCCAGTGCATCATTAATGTACTATTAAGACCCTGAGGGGAGAGGCTGAGGCCGAAGTGCCTTTAGGAGTAACTACCGGATTGTGGATCCGAGGGAGCGTGTGTGTGAGAATAAGGCCGTTGTACGGCAGTCATTTCAATAATATAATGTATGTAATTGCGCTATTATATGTATAATTATGTTTAATAAATGTGTGAGTCTGATGGATTGTTTTGTTAAGTGTTAAACTTGTTTGTTCGTGATTGTCGTCCTGTCATAAACTATTACATCTCCCAGTCTGGGATTTGTGACATAGAGTTATAAAAGAAGTTGAGTCAATGTTGAAGTTAGATGTGATAGAACCATCAACATCGCCGTATTCATCACCCATCGTCCTCGTGAAAAAACTTGATGGATCGGTGCGGTTCTGTATTGATTTTCGAAGATTGAACACTATTACGGTAGGCGATAGGGAGCCTATTCCGTTTCAGGAGGAACTAATAGCTTCATTGGCCGGGTCCACGTGGTTTTCCAAGATAGATTTAACGAAAGGTTATTGGGAAATCCCTCTTACTGAGGAGTCTAAACAATACACGGCGTTCCAAACGCCCATTGGATTATTCCAATTTAAGGTCATGCCATTTGGGTTGGTAAACGCGCCAGCGACGTTTGCACGATTGATGAGACTGGTATTGAAGGACATACCTAATGTCGTGTCATTCTTTGACGATATAGCATGTCATACGTCGACATGGTCTGATCATATTCAGACACTAACAGTAATTTTTAAACGATTACGTCATTTTGGGTTAACTGCTAAACCCGCAAAGATGGATTTGGCATGTCCAGAGATAGTATTCTTAGGACATATCGTGGGTAGAGGTGTTCAGAGACCTGAAGTAACAAAAATTGACAAATTAGTAGGGTTGCAAATCCCTAAAACAAAGAAACAAGTCAGAAGCTTAGTGGGAATTTTAAATTATTACAGAAAGTTCATTCCAAATTTTTCCTCCTTGTCATCTTCTCTTACTGACCTTACTAAGAAGGGACAACCCGATAAGGTCCAGTGGACGTCTGAATGTCAGACAGCATTTGATAATTTGGTGACAGCATTATCATCGTCACCCATTCTGATATTACCCGATTTTCGATCTAATTTTATCCTCATAACGGATGCGTCGGACTCTGGTGTCGGCGCTTGTCTTCTACAGGAGAAGAACGAATGTTTCCATCCTGTATGTTATGTCAGTAGGAAGTTATTGCAGAGAGAAAGAAAGTATTCTGTGATAGAGCGGAAGTGTCTTGCCATTGTGTGGTCCGTCCAGAAATTAGGACGTTATCTCATGGGACGAGAATTTTGTATCCAGACAGACCACAAGCCACTAACGTTTTTGTCGAAGAATCGTTCGTCCAGCCCACGCTTGTCTAGATGGGCATTGGCTTTGCAGCCGTATACCTTCGTTATTCAACCAATTCCAGGAACCAGCAATCATATCGCCGACTACCTTAGTCGAGCCTAGGGGAAGAGTTCAGGAGCTTATACATCGGAGGACAAAACATTGACAGGATCTGTCTGAACGAGTCGTCGACTTTAAAATATTGACATTATAAATATGATATGAAGAATGGTTGATAGGTTGATTGGTTTTTGATTCTGTATTAGGTATTGTGTTTAGTTAGCTATTGATGATGTGATACATATATGCATAGTGCAGGGCATATTGATCCCCATATTTTCCCCTGATTCCGGTATTTTATGTGCTAGGGGCATTGGTAGGTCATTTTTTTGGGGACAAGGTGGTCTAGAGGCAAGGTGCTCGCCTCTCATGCCAAGGGTCCCGGGTTCTAAACCCGGGCAGTGCAGGCATGTTGGAAATTGGATTTTTCTCATATTTTCAAGTCCCCGGTCCTATTGGGGGGTAGGATCGAGTACCTAGTCTTCTCGGATAAGGACGAAAAAATTCGGAGGGCCCGTGTGCACGTTGCGCACGTTAAAGATACCTTGGCAGTTGGAAATCGTAAAGAGCAGGCCGAAAGGCCGCTGCCCGGGCAAAATTGAAAATTGAAATTAATAGATTAAAATTTATCCATATCATCCCCCCTTCCCCACCAGCAGCAACAAAATTTATTATTCATTATTAAATATATATTGTTATTCATAAAATTAATATTCAAATATTATTTGAGTTGTGTGTTGTGAACTGATGTGAGTTGTGAACTGCTTTGAGTTGTGAACTGTTGTGAGTTGTGAACTGCGCCTAACAGGCTGCGTTACAATTTGCTCTGAGATAGAGAGAGAGAGTGAGCGAGACAGGGAGAGAGAAAGAAGCAGTGCAGCGTGTTGAGCGCCTCGCAGGCAGCTCCATTCTGCTCTGTGGTTGACAGGTTGTTTCTGTAAAGCGCATAGAGCATTTTAAATGGATATGCGCTATATAAATGCTATACATTATTAAGTATTGCTCACGCTCACTCGTTGACAGTCATCTTGATGCGATTTGAAATTAATTGCATTAATTTTTTTGGGGTGGGGGATGATGTCACGAGCGAGTGAGCGAGGATCAGTAGTTACGAGAAGAGAGTTAACCCACGGGCCACGGGGTAAGGGAAAGCGTGCATGTTGTGAGTGGTGGGGGTCTGAATGAGGCGAGAGCGCTGTATTACTATCACTGCACACTAAGACGTCCTAGAGAGCGGACGCAGGAGAAAGCCCCAGAGGGCGAACATAAGGAGAGCAGTCGGAAGACTTGGGAGTAGTGTTTTTTCCAGTGATGACTGGTAGGTGGAACGATGATTGATAATTATGATTGATGTATTATATTCGTCTATTACCATGATGTAAATAAGTATATGTGAGGAATGTGGAAGTCCTTGATACTGTATATAGCAATGTGCGCCATGAGCGATAGATGTAAGTTGAGTTCATGGATTTGTAGCGAGAGTGAGTATTGTGTACTACAGTGGAGGTGTGTTACCGTAAGATGTTTGGTGAGTGAAATGTGAACTATTGTGTATACGCTTCATGAGTTGTAAGAAGGGGTGAAGTGAATAGAAGTGGTATGGTATTACACCAATGTAATGTTATTCTTGTAGGTGCCGGGGACGGGCTGAAGAGCCGCCTACGGTGAGCACAGGGGATAGGCCAGCATAGGGCCGGAGGCCACACATAGGCCAGGAAGGAAGCTGCCGGTGCAGGACAGTAGAGGCACATGAGTCGTGGCAGTCTGGCCACCGACAGGGACGTATACGTGATCGTGAATGTGCTATTGAAATGCTAATGTGCTATTGCCATGTTGATGTGCTATTGAAATGCTAATGTGCTATTGCCATGTTGATGTGCTATTGAAATGCTAATGTGCTATTGCCATGTTGATGTGCTATTGGAATGCTAATGTGTTATGGCAATAGGAAGGGGCTATTGGGAGACTGCGGTGCCAGTGAAATATTAATGTGCTATTAAGACATGGAGAGGAGAAGCTGAGACCGAAGTGTCTTTAGAAAGTAACTACCGGGTTGTGGACCCGAGGAAGAGTGCATGTGGGAATAAGGCCGTTGGACGGCAGTAACTTGAATAATATAATGTATGTATGTAATTGCACTGTTATCCTTATCTTTATATTTAGGTTTATAAATGTGTGAGTCTGATGGGTTGTTCTGTTAAGTGTTATACTTGTTCGTTCGTGATTGTTGTCTTGTTATAATTATTACATATCCCAGTCTGGGATTTGTGACACCTAGCTTGTATCACAAAAACCACAATTTTATAGATTTTTTTTTTTTCATCCATCATAAATTTGCAGATCTCCTCTAACACACAATGCTAGATGCATTATCAATTTAAAAAGCAAAACATGGGAGAAATATATAATATAAAAAAAATTTACATTCACCAGAAGGAAGAATCCTTGGCCTGAATAATTAATGAATCTCACTGCAACCCAGCTGGACCGAGTATTTCAATCAATACATTTTCTATCAAAGTTTATGAAACATACTCGTTCAGGGCTAGATCCCGCCATGGCCTCTACTTCTTGAATAATGGAAGACAAACTATTATGAATGTTTTCTGCAACTGGTTCTACAAGGCTGCGAGGGAATTTCCCATTCTTGCTTTGAATTAGATTATTCTTGATCACATTCACAATTCGTCTGCAAGCAGAGCTGGAAATATGAGAAGAGCATATCAAATAGATAACTTTCAGTATCACCCAAGGAATCAGCAGTTGATGTAAAAATGAATCAGCAGTTAATGTGAAACTGTGTGGTTGTGGTAAAGTATTGCTATGAATCATAGAAATGAATGATAATGGAATATATTGTCGATGTCCAATGAACCCAAATCTGAAGAAAGGAATATTTCCCAGTCTCATAATCAAGATTTGATTTTCAAGATACTTCAGAAAGATATTACTATTTATCCACATGTCTGTTATCAGTCGTGTCTGCATACCGTCGCAATAATACAAGACTCCTGCAACTAACATTTTTAGCCAAATTCACTTTTTTCGTTCTTTGGGGCTGAAAATCAATGGCGCACCTTGTGTCAAAAGGTCGTGGCTCAATTCCTATAAATAACAATATTGCAATATCTTGTCCATTGTCTTTAAAATTTGCTGGCGGCAATAAGCCAAAGAAAATCAGTTTTTTGGCTCTCCTGTAAAATTTTTGAAATGTTAGTTATGGGAGTCTTGCAGCATAGCGACGATACATTAATTATCATTTGACTTCTATTCATTAAAACTCCTCTGAAGTTAGGCAGTCTTTCCTTTAAATATAAAAAATATTTATTAAAATATTTAATAGTACATGGACCTTCAAACTGAAAATTTGACCTTTCATGCATTACCTCAAGTTATTTTCAAATTTATGAAGGCTATGAAATAAAATCAGAATGTACAACTTTCTGCAATGCAGCAACAAGAAACCTTAGACTGGTCTCATCCTGACCTCATTTCTGGCACTTCTTCAATCACAGTCTGCAGTTTCTGTGTCAGATCTAGCAGTGAGCTCAAACCTTTCACATAAGCCATCAAAGGGTGGGTGGCGGAGGGGGCATAACCACTGCCACCCAACTGTATTCGCAGCAGGAAGGATGACAATGTCTGAAAATGTTTTTAAACTAAACATGAAAGAAAGAAAGTCCTTCAGCATGTTTAACTTACTGAAAGTATCACTTTTATTCAAGTATTTAAAGTTTATTGTCATGAATTAACATGAAACTTCTGACAGGTTTTTTGGTTTCTTCTCAAGGTGTAAAAAACCACACAAAAAAAACTCACAAATTTTGAGCATCCACTTAACTCTTTCCCTACCGCGAGAACTTTCCCTCCCCCGATTCCTACCGCGAAATTCATGTTCAATTCCAATTCAGTGTTTAGGAAACACAATTTTTGTAAATACAATTCACTGTTGTACATTCAAACCTGAATATTTTGAATCTACATTCATTTTCAAACAATTTCATATTTTTAGTTGTCTATTGAGGGAACAAAATGGTGGCTCAAATATAGCTTGGTCCAACCGTGGAATACTGCCCAGAATGTGTGGTAGGGAAAGAGTTAACTAAATAATTCTGTTGTAAAGATTCGTATAACTTCGGTAAAAAGATAGTTGATTCCAGATGCTGTAAAATGACATTAGTTTCAGCAGAGAATGTGATAGGCCTTCAGCATCTTAAAATAAAAAACACATTGATGGCAAACTTAATAATTACACTTCCCAAAAAGCTCCATTTGCAGTTCTGAAATCACCGAGTTCAGCAACAGCCTATTAGTACCTGATACATAGACAGTCCAGTTGTCTGTGCTTCATGCTTCAAGTGAGTGAAGGCTTCATGGTCAAGTCCACGATCAGGAATGTTGAACATCCGAGCCAGAGCAAGTTCACTTCTAGAGTTGACCAGCAGATGCAGGTAAGCCCGAAATACATCATGTACAAATATCTGTGCAGAAAACCACAGAAATTAATAATTAAACTAAGAAATTTTTGGATGCAGCAAAAGTTGTTGAACATGATGACTAACAACTGCATAACTGGAACTTTGGAATCTGAAAGGGTCCATTAAAATAGTGGTAAAATTACTGTAAATAAAAGGGATCAAGTTTAGCCACTAGCATGACCACAAATAGTACACATTAAAACATAACTAACAAACTAAAACAATATCTCTATCCTGTGTGGGTGCATGATCTATTTAACCCTCATCCTGCGGAAGGTCAATATATTGTATAGCAATGCTGCTCCTCGTGTTTTGTTTATTCGGTTGCTGCGGCTATAATTTTTTTCACGTTTTTTTTCCCACACCATTTTCACTTGTTTATCTATCCTGTCACCCGTACTACAATGTGTGTCTAACAAAATGGTATCGTTCGATTACGTTTATTACGGTGCAACTATTTGTAACTATTCGTCATACTCATGTAATAGTTCTGACGGTCTCAAGTTTGAACTGGGGAAAATCTTGGGGAAATTTTTTACTTTGATGCTGGTTGTCGTCTACATGTGAAATGAGAAGAAAGGGGCCATCTGCATATTTGAGAAACCGTTCCATGTCTGTAATGATGAATTCTGATGTAATACTAGGGCTTGCTGTATTTAAGGGCGTCTGTCGGTAAGTTCTTCATCAGGGAAAACTGGGAGAAAATGACCAACTTTGTTGTTGGTCGTTGTCTTTATTTGATGTGTGGTAATTAGAGAGATATTGTGTTGCTTTAATTAAACTGCTCTACAAGCTGGAAATCAAATCTCTTACTAAAGGTGTGCCAAGAAAACTAACACCATTGTACATGGAACCTCCACATAGTGGAGGACGGAGAAGGTAATGTCATGATACATGTGGTTAGTAAATTAAGAGCCTGGCTTGAAAAATAATTTTTTCACATGAATGGCCTGATTTTGGGACAAAAGAAGTGCAGAGCTCTTGGGAAAAGGATAAAACGTGTATTAATGGGCATGCAATCAGAAAACTCTTGATTATGGGCCTACTAATTATCAATAGACACATGGTCTCCACTACTATACCAAGTCAGGAAAGCAGTTCGGAGCAGATGGGCGGGGTGGGTTGATAGATTTATTGCCCTTTTACAGTCGCCTCCACCAGGCCACCTGGTAATTAGATACCCTTCTACCTGAGCGCACACAGTGGATGATCTGCAGTGGATTAAAATTTTGTGCCATTTTCGTGTTTGATTTTGAATCCTTTGGCAGCATATTGTGAGCGTTTGTGAAGAGCTATCCAGGCAGAAAGTTGATGAAGAAATTCTCGAAAAATAGTTCTACACGCTGATATAAGATTCATAAACAGGACATTACTGTAACTATTCTTATTGATCATTTTTGCATAAAAGGTCAGGTTTAAGGAAGTCTGATGATTTAGTCATGTAAGTCATATAAACTCAATTATCCAAGAATTAGCACTTAATTCAGCATTCTGTTTCCCATCCACTTTTAGGGCAATTTAAGCCCAGTGCAAATGTCCAAACATCAAATTCATTGTCTTCTTATGTTGTCTGATATTATTTGTTTTGTTGACACACCGTCAGTTCCATTTCAGCACTTTCAAGCTTTTGCATAATAAATATTATGTATATGATTGCTAGAAACATGCATGATGCTGATTGGAGTGTTGGTAGCCTAACTTTAAGTTGTAGCTTAGAACAAATCGTGTTAGCCGATTATCTTAATAGGAGTTTACACATAATTAAAAGCAGACAACATCATAATTGTTTTACACTCCCTCTCTCTCAATCTCTTTATTTCATTCACCCTTCTCTTACTCTCGCCCAGTTTTTGATACATTCAACAATTTCACATTTTTCTTAGCTAGCCTTTACTTTCATTTAACAGAATGCCCATTATTTGGTTTTCAGAAAAAAAAAATCAGTTATCATGGAGCATACACTGGTCAGTCACACTGACCTAATCAATAAACTCTGCCATGTTTGTAGATATGTTTGTGACCTCCGTGTACGGAGCTCTGCTGATGTGAAGGCAAATAAAATGCCATGAGACTGTGCATTGTTTCGCAAAGACTTACTCCTATATTTTGGAATAGACATTGAATCAGATGACAGTACTTTAGGCCTTCGGCAAAAATTTGCCACAAGTGTGAAAGCCGTAATCATTGTAAAAAGTATTTAAAAGCAACTGTCTTTCACAACATTACGGAAGAAATGGCCAGAGAGGTGAAAAGATGCACACCACAAAAAAGAAATCTGAAATCGAGAAGCATTAGCCGACAAATTTAACAAGCTGAATGGTCCTTATGCCACAGTTGACAACTTAATATCTCAGAGTCATCCAGTCTCCCCTGAAACATTTCCACCGATCCAAAAATCTATCCAAAACAACTGCACTTTTTGCAGGCACAAGTACAAATCAAAATGTTCATCCAAAATTTCACTTCCTGGAAGAACATTGTTTTCCCTGGATTAGATATTGTGGCTTAGGTTTAGGATTTCACAGCGAGCAAGCTGCAAAACATCTTCACAAGACCATCCATGCAACAGAACACCAGATACGTGGAATAATGCACACCAAAGATAAACTTCACACCATTATGATAAAGCACATGACGTTGACATGCCCCGATCTTGCTTGTGACAAGTCGTTCACTCCATCACATGTCACAAAAGGCCATATTTAATTCATTATGAAGTTCTAACAGATAAGAAGAAGTTTGATCTAAGTTATAATCTTTTGAATGTGCATTAGCGTTTTTGATTCGACATGTTGAGTGTGCCAGCTTGTTGTTCTTCTTTCAAAGTATTTATGCCAAGACACTTTTTTTTTTTTTTTGGTATTGTTTCCCAGATTCTGGTTTTGCTTTTCACTGTATGATACCTGCATACATGAATGAGTTGTAACTGGATATATGTAATAGGATGGGGCAGACGGAGAGGAAGAGTGATAGAAAGAGGGTGGAAGAAAACGGGAGAGAAAGAGAAAAAACAAATAGATCGGGGCAAAAGAGCAGAGCTGTGGCTTGCTTTTGGTTAATGAGTCCCTTCACAAAAGTCTTCATATCTCCTTTATTAAAAAGACAACATTCTAGAAACTTTGACATTATGATTTAGCAATGGTTAATTGTAACTATAGTGTCAGTCTTTTCACCAGGTTATCTGCTTTTTTGTAATAATAAATAATTGAATATTAAATTACAATTTTTCTTTCAGGATTTGCGTATCTTTCTTTGACGCAGGATTAAAGTACTATGTCCAAAGTGTTGCCATCATTTCATATGTTCACGTAATAGAACACATCCTGAACTTTGTTTGCACATGTCACATGTTGTTGTGGGTAACTTGGTTGTTTAGATATTTGATTTTAAAGTCTGCCCAAATTCACGAAATCAGACACTTTCAGCTGCTTGCTGAATAAAAATGTATCCAAAGTGCGCTCAGGTAGAACGACTTGAGATGGCCTGGTTGTCTCCTGACACCTGATAGCCTCGGCCCCGCCCACTGCTCCAGGACTGAGTTGAGAGGTTGGAGACCATGTGTAGAACTTACTGCATCTCATCACAAGAACTTCATCCAAATATCATAAAGGTCCTTTCCGATTTATCCACCACGATTCTTGTTCTTGCATCCTAAAGTAAACACGATACACGTGTTCAAAAAGACCCGACTGACCCGATCGCTGAGGTTATCAGCAACGTACAAACGATCAGCTGACTGGCCACCCCTGCACAGTTCACTCATCGCGGGATGAGGGTTAATATTAATATTATATAATTCCATTATATAGGTCTCTTACTGATTGAAATTCCTTCCTGTGAGATGGGGTATATGGAGTTTTGGGTGTTGCTGCAGTCGTTACTACAGATTCTGCTGGAGATTGTCCTGAATCTGAGACATTCTTAGACACTGGCGTTTTGGGAGATTGGCCAAGGCTTGAAAGCAAAGGAGCTGCCTCAGTCTCACTGGTGATATTTGTTGATTCCCTGTTGCTCTCAGAAGAGTTGTCACTATCGGTAGAGCTCGTGACATCACTGGTCATCTTACTGATGCGAAGGATAAGTTCCTTAACTGTGCTCTACAAAAGATATGAAGCAATATACATTAGACTACTAAGAACAAGAACATCAACATGAACATTGTGCAGATATACGCCCCAACAAATGAAGCAACCGATGAGGACAAGGACGACTTCTACAACCAGCTTCAGGAAATAGTTGACACATTGCCAAGAAAAGATGTGAACATTATAATGGGAGACGCCAATGCCAAGATAGGACAGGACAATACAGGGTATGAGGACATTATGGGGTGCAATGGTTTAGGACAAATGAATGAGAATGGAGAGCGATTTGCAAGTTTCTGCGCATTTAACAGCTATGTGATTGGAGGTTCAGTATTCCCACACAAGAGGATCCATAAGGCCACTTGGATTTCACCGGATGGAGTAACTGAAAATCAGATTGACCACTTTTGCATCACCCGACGATTCAGACGCTCACTAGAGGATGTCATAGTACAGAGAGGAGCAGATGTTGGATCTGACCATCACATGCTGCTGGCAAGACTCAAACTCCGCCTCAAGAAACAAGGTACCAGAGCAGGAACAAAGAGGAGAAAGTTTCAAGTGAGCCTTCTGGATGGAGACAAGAAGGAAGAGTTCCAGCTGACACTGAGGAATAGATTCAAACCCCTTGTTGACCTGGAAGAGACAGTAGATTTGGAGACTCACTGGGCTAAGGTAAAAGGAGTATTTACATCGACATGTCAGGATGTTATTGGGGAAAAGAAAGTGGAACACAAGGAATGGATCAGTCAAAAATCACTGGACTTGATAAGGATAAGAAGAGACCTAAAAGAACGGGTAAATGCAAGTCGTACAAGAAGCTCAAGAGTTGGTAACCAGGAAGAGTACCGAGCATCAGCTAAAGAGGTCAAAAAATCAATTAAAAAAGACAAAGAGGAGTTCATAGGAATGTTAGCAGAGAAAGCAGAGAAGGCAGCAACAGGAGGACACATGAGGATCCTCTACCAGACTACAAAGACTCTTGCTGGAAAATATGGAAAACCTGAAGTTCCTGTCAAGGATTACAACAGGAAGGCTATTTTTGGAAAGGAAGCTCAGGCAAAAAGATGGATAGAACATTTTAACAGCCTCTTGAACAGACCTCCACCAAGCAACCCACCCGACATTCTACCCGCAAGAAATGATTTACCGATCAGTTGCGACCCTCCGACTAAAGCAGAGATTAATGATGCCATAAAGCAGTTAAATCGAGGCAAGGCAGCTGGACCAGACCAGATCCCACCAGAGGCGCTGAAGGCAGATGCTGCTGGGGCTGCAGAGGGTCTGCACTCACTATTCTCGAGGATTTGGATCGGAGGCAAGTTTCCAAAGGACTGGAAGGAAGGACACCTCGTGAAGCTCCCAAAAAAAGGGGACCTCAGCAATTGTAGTAACTACAGAGGAATCACACTTCTCTCCATCCCAGGAAAGGTTTTCAATCGGATTATTCTCAAGCGAATACAGAATGCAACAGACCAAAAACTTCGCGAGGAGCAAGCTGGTTTCAGGAGTAATCGATCAACCACCGACCAGATCGCCACGCTGAGAATCATAGTAGAGCAGTCGCTAGAGTGGAACTCCCAACTGATAGTGAACTTCCTTGACTACGAGAAGGCCTTTGATAGCATCGATAGAGAAACACTGTGGAGAATATTGAGACATTATGGAATCCCAGAGAAGATGGTGAATCTTATCAAGAGCATGTACGAGGGGACAAGTTGCAGAGTCGTACATGATGGTGAGCTTACTGACAGCTTTGATATCAAGACTGGTGTTAGGCAGGGTTGCTTGCTGTCCCCATTTCTGTTTATCCTGGTGATTGATTGGCTTATGAAAGAAACCACCAGTGGAGGAAGAAATGGCATACAATGGACCCCATGGACACAGCTGGACGATCTAGATTTTGCAGATGACTTGGCACTATTGTCGCACACACACGACCAGATGCAAGCAAAGACTACAGCTCTAAACAAAATTTCAGAATCTATTGGATTGAGGATACATCCCGCGAAGTCGAAGGTCCTAAAAATTGTTGCACCCCTAAGCGAACAAGTCACAGTAGGAGATCAACCACTGGAAGATGTAGAGTCCTTCTGCTATCTTGGTAGTATCATTGACAATAAGGGAGGAACAGAGGCAGAAGTCAAAGCACGAATTGGAAAGGCACAGGCAGCTTTCACATCCTTAAGCAAGATTTGGAGAACCAAGGATATATCTCTAAAAACAAAGCTGAGGATATTCAACTCGAACGTGAAGTCAGTCCTGTTGTATGGATGTGAGACTTGGAATGCGTCCCAGGCCTGCATAAAGAGAATCCAAGTTTTCATCAACAGATGTTTGAGGAAGCTACTTAAGATCAGATGGACAGACAAGGTCAGTAATGAAATTGTATGGAAAAGAACAAGACAGAACCCAGTCAGAGAGGAAATTGGTAGGAGGCGATGGAGATGGATCGGCCACACTCTCAGGAGGCCAGGAAACAGCATCACGAAGAAGGTATTGGACTGGAATCCCCAGGGCAAGAGATCAAGAGGAAGGCCGCGCGGAACGTGGAGAAGAGCCAGAGAAAATGATGTGCAACGAAGCGGAAAGACTTGGAATAATGTAAAGAGGCTGGCCCATGATAGAGAGGGATGGAAGGTGTTTGTTGGTGGCCTATACCCTGATCCAGGGTGAGAAAGGCAATGATGATGATGATGAATATACATTAGATTTGCGCATCGAAAGAGAAAGGATAAATATTGTGCTTTCAAAAGAAAAGTAGTTTATTCACACACAGATTGAACTCTATTTGCTGCACGCTATCAGTGGCAATACTGAACCAGGAGTACCATAAAAGTACTTCCCTCAGGCTTTTATGAGTTAAGAAGCTACCTGTAACTGACATAGTAATAACTAATACACAATTTATTCTTTGCACAGTTTCTGAAAACCGACCTATCTGTAGATGTCACAGCCACGGCACATCAGTAAAAACTGGAGCTATATGACAAATTTTCTAGGTGTCGTGGAGTTATGCATACGAAATCTGTGTGATGAATCAAAATATTATTTAGGCTGTCTTTTATTTCCCATACTGTCAGCTAGTCAAACAAATTATTTAACTTTACCGATACTCACCTGCATTCTTTCATTGTCATCTATGTCACAATCCAGGTCTGGCATATCTTTGCTGGCAATCAGGAACTGATATAAATCTGATTTCTGGTCAAGCAGGGACTTTACAAACATCGTGTAGGCATCCAGAATTGTACAATGATTGCTGGTGTCTTTGTAGTTTTGAAACAAACCTAATACTGCTTCTGTTTTTCCTACATCTAAGGCCTTAACATCAAGCATTGTAGGCTCATCACCTGCTGCTTCCTCAAATTGATTATTGAAAGCTTCAGCGTCCTTGTGAAATGTATTGGCAGTCTGTCTGTCGCTATCATGAACACAAACATCTGTTTCCAGCTTGCCATAGTTTCCCTCTTTACTTTCTGAGCTGTTAATACTGTTATGAAACCTATCAATCAGTTGCTCAATGATTACAGAACTAGATTTGTTGATCTGATTCTGCAGCTTCCCGACAGACCCAGAATCTGCTTCAAATTCATTATGGTCCTGTGGAAAAAAATAAAGTGTTAAAGAAAGTAATTGAAGTGGTTTCACTGGCATCAAACTGATATTTTTATGTGGCCTAATGGCAATGCACTGACATCAGTCTTGTCCAACAATTAACTTGGCCTTAGTAATAGTAGCCTAGAAGTTAGTAAGTACCCAGAGTTTTATTTTAAGCCAGATGTATATTTATATTATCATAATATTAACATGATATGCAGTTCAGGATGCCTTTTCTTTTCCTAATCTTCCTGATCAGTACAATGAATGTCAGTCAGATTAAAGGAGAATTTTGCTCTTCAGTCCTTCTTTCACAGGTCTGTAAATTTGTGTTGAAATCTAAAAATGAAATAAAATTACCATGAAACAAAATTCATGATTTACCTTTATAATCAGAATTCTTTTCCTTTTCTTAATATATTAGATCCAATATTTTAACTCACACCCTGCGCGCTACCTGTAAAGCCCGCTGTCTGGCCACGGTGGTCAGTGACCTTATGTTACGGTTCGCATGTTGATGTTACACCTTTTGATAGTGTGGGGAGCCTTTGAAAGCTTCTAAAGTCTTTACTTTGTGATTACTCTAAGGTTCCAAATAAGCGGGGGGGGGGGGGGGGGGGGGGGGGGGGGACGCTTATTAATTTTCGGATTTTGTGCGCACCCCGACGTTTCTCATTCCGCACCCCCCCGTTTATTTTTTTCAGGATTGTCATGACCAACGGTTTTACTAGTAAGAGACTGGTCGGGACCAAAAAAAAAAAAAAGGAACACAAAATTGTCCTTAAAATGTAGCAAGCCCGATTAATACACACACGATTCACTGACAGTCTTGTGCGTGAAAATCGGGTCAGGTCTCTAGGTCATGTGACGTCATGATAGATCTATAGATCCGGTCCTCCGGTTGGCTGGCGAGTCCATTGCGTGTTTTCCCCTCTTTGCGGTTCGCCCGCGCTTCGAGCGGGGTCTTTCATCTCTCTCTCTCTCTTTCTGACGGAAGTGGCTTCGCGGGCAAGCAGGGTGGGGAGGATGAGGGGGTCTGACACGAGTGGCTTCGCGCTACAGCTCTACAAGCAAGCTTAGTTTCGGTTTCGTTTGCACTGCGATCTAGGCCTAGATCTAGTAGCGGATTGAGAAAATGGCGAGCATGAGTTCTAGGTCTAAGTAATTGGATCCGGGGTCAATGTGCCGCCTCCCCCTTTTATTCCACCCCCCCCCGTTTATTTATTTTGAGCCTCTTGTCCACCCACCCCCCCCCCTATTATTCCGCCCCCCCCCCCCTTTTATTTGGAACCTTAGAGTACTGATTCCGACCAGTAGTTCACTGGTTAACAAAAAATAACATGTCCTTGTCACAATGCCTTTGATTTAGAAGAGATGTACAGTGAGCGATAAGACGGTAGATCTAATTACGTCTCAAAGAGGACAGTGACCTGATGCGCGAAAATACGGATTAGCCTACTGTATTGTCTACTGATAATAATACGCCATGCACAGTGAACACCTGGAAAGTCGATGCCTCTCTCAGCGTGAGGGTTAAAATGTTGGCGCTTTTTCGGTTGTTCCCACCCCAACTTACCTAGGCTATATTAGTCGATTGTCAGATTGATATGTAGCCTAGGCCTAATAATGACGTGAGGGTCTAGTCAGTTTGTATCATCGAGGCCGTAGGCCGATGTTCGTCTGGGCAGTAGTCAGATTGACATATCAGGGAAAGCCGCCAGGGTAGCTATGTATTGTTTTCGCTCGGACTATGGAACGCATTCGGAAGTCCTTCCGTTAACTAAGGAGGGGTGGGAACAACCGAAAAAGCGCCAAAATGTTTTCTTGATAAAGATGTGGCTCATTCTAGATCTAGACATAATCCCCAGGGCCTAAAAGTTAAAACTGCTGATGGTAGATCAGATCTAGATCTAGATCTAGATTCTAGATTCTCTAAATCTAGAAATCTAGTGATAGTCCTACCTGTTTATTTTGGCATGCTAAGCAGTACTGTAAGACCTGCAATTCATCTGCCTTTGACAAAACTGTCGTGCGCTCGTTGCGAAACAGCCCAAATTTTCTGCAGTGTTTGATTACAAAAGCTGATAAGGGGTTCTGTTTCGACATAGTCTTCAAGTTCGAGAGTTGCTCCGGTTGCTCTGACCACTGCCAATTCAAATCGCCCTCTCAATGGCTCTCATCCCAGAATGAACCGGAAGTTGTGAATTTTGTTATCGCAACAGAAGAATTAAAAAGTAGGACGAAAAATTCCATCCTCACACAATGTTTCCAAAAGTTTGGGTATTATTTCTCACGCGGGGCTTCGCTGCATAGGCTACAACTTTTACTTTTTGCCCAACTTATCATTTAACTGCAACATGCTTGAACAATAAAAAATCCTTTTGAATAATATATTGTTATTTCATTTAAGACAATTACATGCTTTTTAACATATTTTTTAAAATTAAATATTTAATTATCTAGTCTATTTATTAAAATTTGCGAATCCATAATATATTATTTTGGTCCTCATCCTCAAACAAACAAACAAAAATACTTGGACCCTACTTTCGTTTTCTCAGCTGCTCCGGTACCAACCTTCTGTTATTAAAATATATATTCCTCTTCGTCTTCTCAACACACATCCGCGCATACATGTGAGGGAGAGAAAGAAAGATTGGCGGCATCGATATGGCAGGAGTGAAAGGAAAAGTTATCACAGGTGAGTGTGCGTTGTTGTTGTTTTTTTTCATACATAAGAATAAATCTGGGCCTCTATCTAGACTAGAACCATAATCAATGCTTTTACTGCCTGCATATTATCTTCACTGACGTAGATGAAGTGCAGAATCTGCAACTCAGGACGGGCGGAGATCTCCAGAGCCAGTGTCTAGATGTTACTATTGTTTTGGGTCTGTATGTTAGGAGGTTCGCTGCAGTGGGCATTTACACCTCACTTTTCTTGTTAATGTTTTTTTGTGTATGTGTTTGTTTTTGTGGTAGGGCTCTTTTTAAAAAAAATGTTGCCATAGCAGCAGCCTCGTTAGGTCTGCTGTTCTCTATTTCCAAGTGCCAAGGTATCTTTAACGAGCGCAAAGTGCGCATGTGCTCCAAGTTTTTCGTCTTTATCCGAGAAGATTAGGTGCTCAATTCTCCCTACCATATGATCAGGGACAGGAATTTTCCCCCACAATTCTAATATGCCTGCACCAACTGGGAATCAAACCTGGTCCCTTCGGCATGAGAGGTGAGCACATTGTCTCTAGAGTCTAGACCAGTGTGTCCCTTCTAGATGGTGCTATATTCTACTTGTATTAGAATTTGTAATTATGGATTTTTTTCCTCCATGTTTGATTGAAATTCTGTCCAGGTCTACATCTCACATGCCTATAATCGCATTCAAGACCACCACCTAATAATTATATATTTTATGGAAATGTTGAAGATAATGCTTAAAGTCAATTCATATGCCAAACAAGATAGTATAATAGGCATGACTCATTTTCAGGAGTAAATCCTGTTCATGCCACAAGTAAAGAAAAAAAGACTTCAATACAAATAATTCCAGGTACCAAAACTCAACTTTGCGTAGATTATCCTCCTTACGGATGAAGTCAGCAATTTTATGCGATTATTTCAAGAATTTAACCCAAACCTAAACTTTTCTTTTGTCATTTGTGTGAACAGTAAAAGGCATTTTGGACCCAGCTGATCTTGGGGTGACGCTTACACATGAACATCTTTATGTCAACGTTCCATCATTCCATACACCACCAAAGGATGACCTTGCTAAAAAGCTGTACCAGACTCCATTTGCCATGCAGAACCTTGGTTGGATACGCCAAAATCCGTAAAAATTTGAAATCCTGGAATATAATAGAATCCAAGTGGGCTGACCTATTCTTGAAGTGTTCAATCTTATCTCTTTATTTAATGTGTGACACATAAATCATCAGCCCTTAAATTTAATGCATCAAAATAATAACAATTTCGAGTTCAAACTGACTTACTGCTTGTGTGCAGTGGACTAACGGGATGCCAAAGAACAGAAAAAACTTAGGGAATTATTTGAACTATGTGTTCCAGCATTTGAAACAGTGATCATTGCTGATGCAAATTTAATGTGACATCTACACTTTCATTAAGCATTATTGTTAAATGCAGGAATTGGATTACTGTTAGTGAAAGGTACAGAATACATGTATTTGTATCATTTTAAACCTAAAGGGAAACAGTTTGAATATTTTTGTCTTGCTGTGTCCTGCACTTTTTCTAATAAAAATTCTTTGCCATACAGGTCTACCCACATTCCTAACCTAACATTAGAAGATGAATATGATGCCATAAAAGAAGAAATGATGTTTTTCAAGGTAATGCAGCAGTAGAATCAATGTAATTCTTCTATAGTTACGGGAAGGCACCATTTTGACTACCAATTTTTCTAAATTTTCATGAGAAAAACTAATTTCGTAATAAATCGTTTACAAGTTTTTGTTTCCCATATTTTTTATAACAAACAGTTAAATCATTGGTTGAAGTGACCGTGAAATTCTGAAATTCATACTGTTTGCAAGTTTCTTTCTGTAGATGGCAGTTTTGATAACAACGAAAAAAATAGACCAATATCCTGTTTTTATTCGTTAAAATTTTTATATAAGCTTTCAAAAAATATTCCCCTGCTTTTAACTCCAATCTACCTGCGACAGCCAGTAGGCATGTAAGTACATACATGTATATTAAATGGATCTTAAATGTCAGTTGAGTAACTGAGAAAATGTTTGTTGGACTCCTTATTTTTGCCCGCAGGAAAATGGTGGCAGAACTATTGTGGAAAACACAACTGTTGGCATGTTCCCAGACCCAAGCTACCTGAAAAAGATAGCAAATGTAACTGGTGTCAATATTGTCTGTGGAACAGGTATGTAGTATGACTAATTGTCGTTGAAATGCAGAGTCATGCCTCGGGAAAGATTTTATCCAAACACAGGTGATATCATTACAAAATAATCTTAATGGTCACAATTGAATTCCAACACACACAACATTGACAGACATAAAGCAAACTTTTATTTCATTTTTTGGTCTCAAATAATTATGAAAGGAAAAACTTCAAGGCTTATTTGCTGAACCACATATATGTTAATTTTATTACCGTTACATCTAGAAAGGGTGGTCATAAATCATATTGATGGTGAAGGCCTGTCATTTTAAAGAAACAGACTTTTAAAAAAAAACAGTGGCATTGTGCATACTTTTGTCTTACTAGTGAAAAATCTTAGCCTTGCCCCATTTATATGTGCAGCCGCCTGACAAAATGCGGCACTTCTCGCATTTTGGTGGTATGAAGATGTTGGTATCACCAAATAGGTTATTCAAAGCTCTTTCATTCGGTGAAAAAAAAATTGCTGCAACTTAATTAGCTGAGAAGATAATTATGGCCTCTCAAAGACAGGAAGTGACACAATCCTAGTTTTGAGAAAAAGACTTTTAGTTTCAGCTTATTATTGATGGTGACTCGGCTAAAGTCAATTTTGAGGCATTTACTGTTCTCAACGAGCATTGTCATTTGGAAAAAGAATAGTGAAGAGGTTAAACTTTTCAAAAATACTGAAAACTCAAAATCGATAAAATTGACCCTATGATGCCTTTTAACGATTTAACGATTGGGAGTGCCGAGAAGCGCCTCATTTTGTCGGGCAGCCACACATATTGTTTTTCGTTTGTCTTTGCTTTTAACAGAGATGACCTTTCTTTGTGACCACTTTAAATAATTTTTATAATCATACATTTATAATAAATAAGGCAAATTACAAGCCTCCACTGAATGTTATACATGTAGGCCCTATTGCAAAACTTCCTGTTGTAAATATGCGAACATTTTATGTCTTGGATCACAAAGTCATTACATCAGTGTCATATTACAAGTAATGTTTCTGCAGGTTACTATGTCGGCAGTGTCCAGACTGAATCTGTACGAAAATACACTGAGGAGCAGATGGCTGACAAGATGAGAAATGATATCATTGATGGGATAGAGGGAATTCGATGTGGAATCATTGGGGAAATTGGAACCCGGTGGCCAATTACAGGTGACATGGGCAGTCAGAGATAAACTTTAAAATTACATGAACATTACATTGTTTTGTATCAGTGCAGCTCCAGGAGAAGTTTCAGGAACAGAATACCGACCTTTACTCCACCTATGTCGATCTCACGAAAGCCTTCGATACTGTTAGCAGACGTGGCCTTTGGAGAGTCATGTCGAAGTACGGATGACCCAGAAAGTTTATCACCAAATGTGCCAGCAAGTCCCCGACATCCTTCACCATCCCATGCTTACACTGCGTCAGAACATTTCAGGCACGAATTGGTCTGATCAGTCACCTGCGTACCCACAGAACCCGATCCACCTACCCCCCAGGATGACTAGATGGTTCTCGTCGATTCCGACGGCCGAACCACACGCACGCACGCACTCACACACATACACACACACACACACACACCAGTGCAAGACATAGGCATGTATCATAGACCATAATGAAACAGTTCAAAAGTGTCCTGTGTCCCTAAATTTGTGCATAAATTTACGGGTGACATGGACAGTTAAAGAAAAACTGTATGAAATTGCATACAACATTACATTGTTTTGTACCAGTACGAAGGTTTGTGTTATAGACCATATGAAACAGTATAAAAGTGTTCTGTTTGCTAAATTTATGCCTGAATTTATATGTGTTTATTTTGCATGTCAGTGACATGGTGCAGCGTTTCATGGCAGAGAACCACTGTCACTCCAAAGTTTGTTAGGAAGGAACCAGGATCATCAGTTCAGTATGTAACATGTAGACCACTGTCAATGTCATATTTCTTCGGTAATGCTAGTCAGTGTGTGAGCATATTTAATGTGAAATTTAAACGGCAGTTTAATTGTTCCAATCTTGCAGAGTTTGAGAAAAGATCTTTACGGAGCAGTGCTGTTGTCCAGGAAGAGCTGGGCTGTCCAGTCAGCATTCACCCTGGACGTCACCATGACGCTCCAAATGAAACAATGAGGATCCTACTTGAAGCTGGTGGAAACGCAGGACATACGGTTATGTCACACCTAGACAGTAAAGTTACATTTCTGTCCTTTGAGGCCTAATATTACAACTACTGTGCAGTTAAAAAAAAACCACGACGCTTTCATGCATAAACTGATTATGAATGCGAAAAGTTATACTGAGGAATATCATGAAAATGTGATATATGCACCGAACAGTTGGGTACCTCTCACATTTTCCAGTTTTCTTCCACTGTTCAAAACTTTATATGATTCTTGTCACCATAATAATAATAATTCTCTGCAAAAAAAGACCCATCAATGTGATATGCCACAGAAGGTCTTATTTGCTGACAACGTGATACATGTAATAAGGATCACATATTTGGAACAATGGCAACCAAGATCTTCAGATTCTGCTGTTGTACCAGCCGATTAAGCCACTTCTTCTGAGGAGAAAAATTTAAAGAACCTTGTGATCTGCAGCCTTGAGTAAATAAAAGAATGTGCTGCATTAAATTTGCTGTATTAAGAGTCTGGGTTGAATTTACACTGTGGGATTGAGTGGTGGTGGTGATGGTGGGAGGGGGGGGGGCGGGGAGAGGAGCAGGGGGAGGGGGATGGTGATGGTAATGCAGAATGAGCTGGTCAGTAAGGTCTTTACAAATCAGTTCAGTGCACATTTTTCATGTCTAACCTGGTAAGTAAGTAAATAAATTTTCACAAAATACCGGTACATGTATTCAAGTCTTTTTAAAAACTATTTTCTAATAAGGCTTCGGTAACCATGTAATTTAATTTACAGACTAGACATTGATGAAACATGACGATTTGAAAGTACAGAACCGCCGCCATACTGATCTCGTTCCCATTATTGTACCGATGCAATGAACTATACTGTTCGCGGTCGCTAGTACACCGTATTGGCTTTTTGATGCCATACATTTTACGAGCAAGGTAACCTGCGATGTCCCTGACGCTGCCGTCTGATTTCGGACCAGCGAGGTTGTAGGCCTCCATCTGCCCCTACCCCTGTAGTACTGCTGCTCCCATGTAGGCCTACACAGCCGGGCAGAACAAAGCATGTTCTACTCAGGATTTTGAGGGGGGTGGGGGTGGGGGGAAGATGGTACAGTAACTTGACTCAGCCTATAGTAAATCACAGTGGACTGGCCACTGAATCCAGCAATTTTCTTTTCGGTTTAACAGTAGGGCTATTTTTGGTTTAGGGCTAGTTTGTTAATAAAGATAAAGAGGAAAAATACCGGGGGATTCCTATTTTCTTTCAGTTTACCGCTATTTTTGGTTTAACCATTTTTCAGTTTAATAGTTTCCCACTGTATTTCTTAAATAGTCATACATGTACAGAAACTGAAAACATTGCAAACCCTGAAAGAAAGAAATAATAATGCAAGTAGGCCAAAATAATGTCTGTTCATGCTTTCTCATTCTCTTGCCAGGGACCATCTTTGATATCAAAGCCCTTCTAGAGTTTGCAGAAGTTGGCTCATATCTTGAATACGATCTCTTTGGTATTGAGATATCTCACCAGTTAAATGAGGCAGTTGATATGCCTAATGATGCTCAGAGGATCCAGCTTATTAAAGCATTACTTGATGAGGGATATGAGGATAAAATTGTATTGGGGCATGATATTCACACAAGGCATCAGCTGGTGAGTGACTGTTATCACAAATAATTTTTAGTTTTCTGGTATAATTGCAACTATTATGTGGAAAACATGGAACTGGAAGCTTTCAGAGCCTGGCTGAGACCATTGATTTTGTGCAATGATAGAAATGAAACATACACGAATATCCACAGGCACTCATAGGACACACACAGCTTTTGGTATACATGTACCATGAAAACATGTAGATCTTTAGTTGCTAAGGCTATGGTTACTTTCAAATTTTCATGTTTTTTGGTCACGTGATCGTGTCCTCTTAGAGTTGTCATCATAATTTTGACTATTTGTCCAATTCTAAATGTAAAATGGCTCTCTCAGGACCTCAAGGCAGATTTCTGCAGTAATTATGAAGAAGTACTACATGTAATTACATGCGATATAATTTTTATTCGCGAAAGTATCTAGTCAGCTGATAGTCCTATTCAGTGTCCCAAGTATTACCGTATTGGAAACTGTTTAATTCCTGGAAAATTACTGTTAAAAATGCAGTGTCCAAATTTGCAGCATCCCAATTACCTAGATCTTCTTGCACTGGATGTGCGAAATATGCTGTCTGTTAAGATAGGAAAAGGGTCTTACCAATGCACTGAAACATATACCAAGTTGGAAATTGCTCTCCAGCAAATGCTAAAACATGTAAATTTATATTTATACACGGATATATTGTTTGTTTTACTTGGAAAATGCTGCAACATTATTTCTATCAGCTCTGAGATAAAATGCATCTTTTCTTTTTTCCAGATGAAATATGGCGGTCATGGATACTCCCACATTTTGCTGAATGTGGTACCCAAGATGCTCAAGAGAGGTATAACACAGGCACAGGTAGACAAAATGTTACAAGGGAATCCAAGCAGATGGTTGCAGTTGACCAAGTAAAGTCTTCCCTGGCTCATTCATGAATACCTATGCAGTTTATTCTTAACACTGCAAGTATACTAAAACTATGCAAATGAAGATGGATTGTAATTTTAGCAAATTCTGAGTTGATGATAAAATAATAAAGTGATACCAAAAAAAAAAAAAAATTATTTTCAATCTGACCAGAGATGGGCATAATAACTTATAGATGTAGTGACAGAGATTTGTAAAGGATTTGTATAAGATAAGATAAGATAAGATAAGATAAATTTTATTCGTCCTTGTACAAGGAAATTTGTTTTGATCATTGAATACATAACAATACAGTTACAGAAGCAGAAAGTATGATACATAGCGCGCACACACACATATATACACACACACTGATAAATTAACTAAATTAACAAAATTAACAGTGCACACAATATGCTTCCCTAACTAAAACACATTGACCTGACACGCAGGACATAATTCAACTGTGCACAGATTACGATCAAGATGCATTTGTCTTTCCTAGAAGTTTTTGTGTCAGTCTTATCCGAGTAAAAACAAGATTATTGCAGTAGTCTCATCTGACTAAAAGCTGAGATGGGGGAAAAATAGTATTCACTGATCATTGTAATTGTTAAATAAATTTAGCAACATGAAAATGCCATTTGTAGCCCACATTATTTTCTCTTGTATAGATCTGTGTGTTCCACTCAACCTTTGAAGGAGACATTACTATATATATCTTTATAATACATGTACTATATTCCTTTTAGCTATTCGTATATATCATAATACAAGAAAATCTGCTTTCTGTCAGGGAAAATTGCTGATTATAAACACTTACATCAATTTTACATGTAATATGTGAGAATTTTTATGAGAATTGCCTCTTCCAATCACTGATATTGTATAGTAATCATATTTCAAGATCATTCAGAAAACTTTTACTGAACAATTAGTTGTTTGTCTTCAGACTTGTAGTTTGAATTTTCTTACAAAATGATCATGAAAGAAAATCAAAGATCTGATTGTTTTGCTGTTTTTCTACTGTATTTTTTTTTTTTATAAAAACATCTCCATTTGTACTTATTATGATATAAAACATAATTTATACAGAGATCTGATGTAGCTGCATTTTCAGATTACACAAGGATTGGTGTGATGTTTTGAGAGTGATTGAATGTTCTTTCTTAAAAAAAAATATTAAAAAATCATGTGCTTATTTCATTTAATGATGGAAATTGATACTACTCTATCATACTGTACTCAGCAGCATCCTGGCTACTGGAAAACATGTATTAGAATTGAAAATTATAATTGTTTTCGTTTGGGTTTTTATTCAGGATTTGATATTCCTCTAATAAAGACTGAAAGTTTGTTGGGTATGATGAGAGATATATATACATGTAGGCCTACATGTAATTCGTTTTTTTAAAATTTTGATTAAAAATTTATGACAGGAATTGATTGAAGAGGGATGCGTGTCAATTTGAGTATATTGTTTTTTTTTGTTTTTTGGTAAAGCTTTAAAGTGCATTGAGAATTGCCTGTTTGTGGAATTTTAGTTTTGTGCTTGTTGACATGTCAAAAAACAGGGAGGAAATACATAAAGGAGTGAATCAAATATATGGACAGCATCATATTTTTTGCAATGGATGAGGATCATGAGCCTCAATACTATAACCACCCCGCATTTACTAAATTTAGGAGCCAAACTGTTAATTCCCACAATTTGTTTACTTCCCAGTTATTACAGACTTAATTCCCCTTGAGCAATATTATGAATTAGTTCCCTGTGAGTTTACAAGTCTGTTTTTAAATAAGGTTAAGCTGTGATAATTATTCAGATTTTATATTCCGCACTTATGATTTACATGGAATAGGTGATGAGTATGTTCAATAATCAGCTGGGCCTGTTTTACAAATCATGTTTACAGAGTAAATATTATTGCACAACCAATAAGACAAATCTTGTTGTTAATTTTTTTCAGGGCTGGAGAATCATTGAAACTTTTCAGGTTGAATGTTTCTTTGTAAGTTCTCCTCAATGTGCTGATTGCCACCTAATTAGGTTCTCACTTCACAGTCATGACATACAGTCATACACACATAAAATTTCAACTTCCATTATAAATCCCTGTCTGAACTGTATTTTAATCATTAAAAGGAAAATAAACCTCAGATAGTTATCTTCACTGAATATCAACAAAAATCACATCATATTAATTATTATATTCATGGATATGTTCATAATGATTGTAATGGTTCATTAAGATCACCATTCAGATTTCTATAACAACTTATGAAATATCTTAATACACATATATTAAAGGCAGAAAAAATAAGACACATATCACAGTTATAATGGTATTTTACAAGATAATGCATTTCAAAAGATTACAATGATGGTATATATGTGCATGAAGTGAAAGAATGTTAAAAAAGTACAAGAATAAATTATACATGTAAACTGAACAACTCTGCTCTACAATATGTTGCATCACAGCAAAAAAAAAAAATAAATGGGACAAAATGGTACTCACCAATCAATACATCTAAGTATGCACTGACCAAGAGCTGTTTTGTCACTGAGAATATGTGTGAAATTCTTTCGGAAATAATTTCTTTGTCTGTGGAGCATATCCATGGACCCAAAAGTCCTACTTTAGAGTAGCCATTTTGGACACCTTTTCACTGCAAATGTAAGAACTTTACCTCCTGGAAAGCTATTGTTACAATAAAAAAGACAAAAATCAGCTAGGGAAATAGGACTAAATTGGTCAAATTCTTTGTCAATCTGTGGCAGAATATGACCAATGACTGACATCACATACATTTAATGTGACACCACACCTGAAAATTTCGAACAAAAAAATTGATGACATACTTCAGACTCCAGGATGTAGCACACAGAACCCCAGATGTACACAAATCAAAACTCAGAGAAGAAAGTTTGTCAGGGGGTGCAGACAAAAATAGTTCAAAATAGATATAATGTGCACAGACGAATTGACAATTAAATGCACTCTAAAATCATAAAAATACCTGGGACAAAAATAAAAAATTTACAATGTTTGTAGTCTTGCTCCTTTTCTTCTTTTTTTTTTTCTCAAACCTGACTTTCTATTGTATCATAGAAGCAGGTTTTGTGCAAGAAATTGTGATCACAGCTGACTGGTTATCTTCAGCCAGGTAATGTTAGTTTATACAGTGATGCAAGCAACATCCTCACTTGAAATGCAAACTGAAAGTGAAATTTACATAAGTGACAAGCTATCGACCATTATCATGAGAGAACATCATTAAAAGTATAAATGGCATCACTAAATGTAGTTAGTAACATTTTGCCTTTTCAGAATATTATAATTTACAAGATTGACCTACCGGGCATTGCCCGGAATAAACAATGATGTGCTCCTTCTCTCTCTCTCATATAAAAGTAATAAACTACAGTCTTGCTTCAGAACTCATGCGCACCAGAACACTACGCACCAAACTGAACGCTTGAACTTTGGCAACTTTGCTAGATTTATAAAAATCGCGAAACGATATGGCGGAACGAAAAATATCGGGCGGTGAAAAAGAATGAAAACACGCTAGGAGAAATTAAATGAACTATATTTAGTTTTATTTTTAGAAATTCGTTGCAATATTTAATCTGCAGTCAGATATCGTAAAAACCTAGTAATACTCGTTCTGTCTGAGCACAGAAAATTTCACGATTTTACATCCAGCCGTTTTTATACCTATAGAGCACAAAGTTTCAAAGTCTTCACTTATTATAATAGATAAGGTGCTTAAAACAATGATGATTCTATTATGATCAAATCTCTTTCATTGATTTTACCTCAAAAACAGAAAAGGGACGCACCAAGGACACACCAACTTGGCATGTCATTCTAAAGTTTGCGTCAGTCCAAGGACAATGGCCCGGTTCAGCATCTGTTTTCATCTCGCCATTGTTTCCCTCTTCATTTTGTGAGCTGTTTTGAAACCTAACAATCAGTTGCTCAATGAATAGAGAACTAGATTCATTGATATAATTTTGGAGCTTCCCAATAGACTGAATCTGAGCACTTCAAATTCATTGTGGTCCTGTGGACAAAAAAAAACAAAAAATGATGCTGATATGCGAGCTTATGTACAGAAGCTAAAAGAACAGTCAAAATTGTAGGTGGTCATTGTTATGACCCAGTTATTATGGATTCCCTGGAATCATAATGTTGTGTTGATGGGGTGTTGGTTCGACTGCATTTTTTTATAATCGAGAGTTTTATGATTTATTATTTATTCCATCTAAGACCTAACTTTCATACCATTCCAAATACTAAAAGACAATCTGATTAAAGTTCAATTCATCAGACCTGCAGGGTCACATTTATTTATAATAAAGGCACTAACAATCTCGACTAGATCTAATTAATTAATAAGGATAAACATCTGTGGCATCACATCCATAATTAATAAAACTTCCTTCTAAGTCTAGCTCTATACTTTCTCTAATAACATTTAACTCTGGACTCACTAATTATCTGCTTAAACTAGATCTATTAGGTATATATATCTAAAAACTAGATTACTTATTGGATGACAATTACAGTCTCTGAATACATAATGTCATATGGGATATTCTGCCTACAATTCTAGTAGAGAACGAGCCCGTCAACGACAAGTGACGTCGGCCCAGTTAAGTACAGAGATCTAGATATCTAGATATATCTAGCTCTAGGATGGGCTGGCATTTCCCAGCCTCACCCAGATAATTCAATCACAGTTAGTCATACATTTCATACATTAGTTCTAGATGCAGCTCTAGATGGCAGTTTAATTTCGCATTCACTCCTGGTGGGTTCCTTCAAGACTCTCCTAACGGATAAATGTCGTACGTTTCATTCACTGTCGATGTCATCAAGAGATTCTATCTTCGATTACTTACGATTGGTCTGGCACTAAGGCCAGAAACAATATATCAAAGCGGTGTCATGTCAAGCTTATGAATATAAATGACAAGATCAACATCTAGTCATGTTGTATTGGTAAATATTACAATCATCCACTCAAGTAGGATGCAACTGACTCCTACACACAGGGAAGGCTATGCACGGAGTGAAGTCCCCCGGTCAGCTGCTCTCTCGGCTGCCTATATTATCAATACGCCTTAACGGTTAAGTGACGTAGACAAATAAATAGTTCTCACCCCCACGTTGAAAACGGGGTGTTAATCTTCATCGATAGCACATTATCTTTACATTTTAATATCAGTAGTATATATCTGATTATCTATAGCCCATTCACCATAACACCAGTGATATTCTATCTACTAGCATACTACTGTTTATCTACGCCTTCCTGTTGTTCAATAGTTCCCTCTTGCTTAAAATGACGTCATCAAAAAACACCGTCCTTATCTACAACTGACGTACTTCACATGTTATATTTATTCACCTCCTCCCTATAATTAATTCGGTTATTTCCCCTTGACCACTAACCTCACACCAATTACATTTGATTATGACAGTCATCAATCAGTTATATCGATGTTAAATGTATTTAAACTGCTGGACAAATACTGTTAGTGATTATAGCCGATATGACACCCATGACAAAGTTGTATTGGTCCGTGGAATGGTGAGAAGATGAGACAGTGGCTGGTTCCGAAAAAAAAAAAAAACCCTGCTTGCAACGGTAATACATCCTGTCTGGTATCCTCCTGGGGCAGTTCAAAGATATTTATCGTCTCACCCCCTCCTCCGCTGCAACACTATCAAGTAGGCCTGCATAATTGAGCATGAAATTAACAAGCAGGATTATTTTATTTTACTTCAGAAGCACTGGACTTTTGAGACAGCACTCTCGCTTGAATACGTAGGTGAAAGAAAATCTTTTGGTTAAATAAAAGGTAAGATTTTCTTTACATGGGTTTAGCTTTTTATCTTAGGAGATTCGCTGCTCTTGGAATATTTTTATACCTCATTTTTCTTGTTACTTTTCTTGTTAACGTTTTAGTGGCAGGGATTTTTTTTTTTTACATTTTGCCCAGGCAGTGGCCTTGTTAATGTTAGGCCTGCTCTTCTGAACTTCCAACTGCCAAGGAATCTTTAACGTGCACAATGTGCTGAGAAGACTAGGCCAGTGGGTGCCTGATCCTACCTACAATAGGATCAGGGACTGGAATTTTCCCCCAAACATACCAACATGCCTGCACCAACCGGGAACTGAATTGACCCAGTACCTTCGGCATGAGAGGTGAACACCTTGCCTCTAGACTAATGTCTCCCCTGATCTTCTTTACATGAAAGAGGTGTAATCTTATTTAAGGAATTGTGTAGAAGGACTGCAGCAGAGCACAGGAAATCTTTCAGATTTATGATGCACTGAAGTCACTCTTGTCCAAGAATTAACTATAATGTAAATTATGCCCTTTTAATGTAAACCAGATACTAGATCTACATGTTAATTGTTATTATTAGTATTATATTTATATGAATTTCAGGATGTTTTTCTTTTCTTAATCTTCCTGATCAATGCAATGAAGTTTAGTACCTTTTTGTTTTTTAGCATGCCAAAATAAACAGGTAGAATCGAGATGAGATCTAGATCCAGATCTAGGCCTATATGATTATGAAGAAAGCATTATATTAAAATGTTAATAGAAGGAAAATACTTTCGATAAGATAGCAGCAGGCCTACTTTGTAAGACCTGCAGTTCACTGCCTCTCACAAAACTGTCGTGCACTCGTAGCGAAACAGCCCAGATTTTCTGCAGTGTTTGATTATAAAAGCTGACATGGAGCTCTGTTCAGACATACTGTAGTGTTCAGTTCCAGAGTTGTTACACTTTCTGACGACTGCCAATACAAATCGCCCTCTCATGATCTCATCCTAGAATGATTCAGAAGTTGACATTTTCGTTGTCTCAACAGAAGAAATAAAAAGTAGGAAGAAAAATTCCATCTTTAGTCTGGTTAGCGAAAGTCTCTGATTTAGAAGATGTTTCCAAATACATGACTAGTGCCATAATATGTAACGAAACAGCATGCATGACAAATCAACCACCCCTTGAATAAAATATTATTATTTCATTGAAGACAATTATTTGCTTTTAAATATCTTTTCATTAAATATCCAACGATGTGCGAATCCATAATTATTATAGTCCTCATCCATGAAAACGAAAAGTGGACCCGTTGCACCTCTAGGATACTTTCGCTTTCTCAAGGCCATTGTGGTTCAAAGGTCAACAGCTGCTAACCAAGCTTCTGTAAACAACCACGGTCATTTTCCTCTTCGTTTTCCCCACACACGAGCGCGCATGCATGTGAGGAAGAGAGAAAGATCGGCAGCAACAACAATAGGCTACTGAATAACGGTATGGCAGGAGTGAACGGAAAAGTGATCACCGGTGAGTGCATGATAATTAATTTTTTTTTTCATACTTATACTGGGTCTCTAGTCCTCCCGACTAGAGGGAAGGAGTTCCGTACTCGAGCGCCAGTATATAGCTACCCCAGCGGCTTTCCCTGATAATAATTCTAGATCTAGAATCTAGATCTAGATTTAGAAACAGTACAGTGCCTTTACTGACTGCATAGTATCTTCACTGTCTCACTTGGAATCCAGATACAGCAAATCAGAACGGGCAAAGATATGTATTATTCTATTACAATTAATGTTTTTTTGTTCCATGTTGGATTGAATGTTTTTCCATATCTGCGCCCAAAGTTAGCATTATCACTCCCTCCCAAGGCCACGATTGTCGTCTCACCTATGATTAATGGAATTGTTGAAGATTATGCTTTTATTCAATTCCTGTGATGACCCATTTTCAGGAATAAATCATGTTCATGCCACAGTTAAAAGATTTCAACATGATTACTTTCAGTAGTTTCAGCTACCAGAATTTAGTAAATTTTCCTTTTCATGCAGGTAGGACTGTGCTGTGAGATGCAGTCAGAGTCAGCAATATAGTGTGAGCTGTTCAAGAATTATACCTAACCTAAATTTTTCTTTTGCCATTGTGTGAACAGTAAAAGGCATCTTGGATCCAGCTGACCTTGGGGTGACGCTCACACATGAACATCTTTACATCAAAGTTCCATCATTCTACACACCACCAAAGGATGACCTTGGTAAAAAGATGTACCAGACTCCATTTGCCATGCAGAACCTTGGTTGGATACGCCAAAATCCGTAAGAATTGAAATTTTGGAATTTAGAATGTTAGCTGGCTGACCTATTCTTGAATTGTTAAATCTTATCACTGTATTTCATGAGTACCACATAAATCATCAGCCTTTGAATTTTATGTATAAAAGTGTTGACAGTTTAGAGCTCTCACTGACTTAATGTGTGCCATGGAGTCATGGCATGTCAAAGAATAGATAAAAACTTTAGGGAATTATTTGAACTATGTGCATTAGCATATGAAACACTATTCGTTATTGATGCAAATGTAAAGTTTACACTTTCATTATTGTTTAACACATCTGTGGTGCACCCATAAGCCATTAATACATTAATACAGGGATTGGATAATGTTAGTGAATATGTATAGAACACATCATTTTAAAACTATGTAGGGAAACAGCTTGAATATTTTTGTCTTGCTGTGTCCTGCACTTTTTCTAATAAATATTCTTTGCTTCATAGGTACACCCACATTCCTAACCTAACATTAGAAGATGAATATGATGCCATAAAAGAAGAAATGATGTTTTTCAAGGTAATCAACATCAGAACCAATGTAATTCTTCAGTAGTTACGGGAAGGCACCATTCTTGACCACCAATTTTTCTAAGTTTTCATGAGAAAAACTAATTTCACAATAATGTGTTTACAAGTTTTTGTTTCCCACATTTTTTATTAGAAAGATTAATATGTGAGTACACTTATTACATTGCTTTAGGTGACCTGTGAAATTTGAGGAATGCTGATCTCCTTAAAATAAATTTCATACTGTTTCATTCTGTTGTATTAAGGCTCAGATGACAATCTTAGTGACAATAGAAAGAGGTAGATCACTGTTATTTTTTCATAGTTTTGCCCAAAACAAATTTCCTGTTGTTACTTTTTAAGATTTTTTTATGAGCTTCCAAAAAATATTCCCATGTTTTTAACCTCGAACTACTACCTATGGCAGTCAGCCAGGGTCTAAGAAATAATTAGACCTTAAATGTCAGTTAGGTCACTGAGAAAACATTTGTTAGACCTCTTATATATAATATAAATATACCCACAGGAAAATGGTGGCAGAACTATTGTGGAAAACACAACTGTTGGCATCTTCCCAGATCTAAGCTTCTTGAAAAAGATAGCAAATGTAACTGGTGTCAATATTGTCTGTGGCACAGGTACGTAGTATGAGTAATTGTAGTTGAATTACAGACTCATGCTTTGGGAAAGATTTTTATCCAAACAAAAAATGATGTTAATATAGATAATCTTAATGGTCAGGATTGAATTCCAAGCTAATACAATGTTGGCACACATAATACAGAGTTTTATTTCATTTTTTTTGTCTCAAATAATGATGAAGGGAAAATTTCAAGGCTTTTTGCTGAACCACATGGTACACTGAGTAATAGTGATGGACATTGTATGTTCTCTATCTAGTATCAGGCCTCTGTCACTGAAATGTTTTCATGAGGTTATTTGAAAAGGCTATTCAAATTATGTCGTGTTTCTAGTGGCAGCTTTTCCCAAGAACCTTCTGAAACATCTCCAGTATTGAACAGCAATTATCTGATTATGATATAGTATTTAGCTTAGCGCAGCTACTTAAAGTCCTACTCTTCTACTGTTTGTGAACACTAGATTATTATTTCACTTCATACCAAATGATGAAGTTCACTCAGCAAAGCGCCATCATTTGCCTGGGCCTGTATCATGACAAACACTGATATTTTGCATCATCTCAGATTAACTAATACGTAAAATATCTGAGTTAGAGGGTTAAAACAAGAAACAAAGAGCACAGAAGTAACTGTCTCCCACACTAGGATGCAATTTACTAACAATGCATGGGCTATGGCTTAAATACTTTCCCATTATTTTCTCTTGGCCTGATTATTTTATACTGTAATGCTAAATGTGCAGTGGAACACTTGCTATGGTGTTGAATTACAACTGTTACCTCCAAAAAGAGTGCGTTACAAATCATATTGATGGTGAAGAAAACACAGTAACATTGTGGATGCTTTTTTCTTACTAGTGAAAAATCTTAGTTCTGCCCCAGTTTTAGTGCTTTTCATTTTTTTTGATTTTAAGAGTGATGATCTCTGTGACTAGTTTACTATGATTTTTATAAATTTACACAGTAGGTATATTTGTATCAAAAAAGGCAAATTGCAATCCTCCAGTGAGTATACGAAAAGTTTATCTCTTCGATCACTTAATCATTACATCAGTGACATATTACTACGTATTCTAATGTTTTTGTAGGTTTCTATGTTGATGGTGCCCAAACTAAATCTGTGCAAAAATACACCGAGGAGCAGATGGCTGAGAAGATGAGAGAGGATATTATCGAAGGGTTAGAGGGAATTCGATGTGGAATCATAGGGGAAATTGGAACCCAGTGGCCAATTACAGGTGACATGGGCAGTTAGAGATAAACTTTAAAATTTCATGCAACATTACTTAATTTTGTATTACTGTAGTACATAGGCATGTATCGTAGACCATTAGACACAGCACAGAAGTGTTCTATACATAGCTAAATAAATATTTGCCTAAGTGTACATGTGTTTACCTTGCCTGTCCTTGACGTGGAAAAGGATTTTATTGCAAATTATCGTTGTCACTCCAAAGTTTACTAGGAAGGAATCAAAATCATCACTTCTGGTTATGGGTGTGTAATATTTCTTCGATAATGTCAGTCAGCAGAATGTACCTGTTACGTCATTGCCCTATCCATGGTGCATCTATTAATGTAAAAATCATTCAAAAGTGCCAAGCCATTATCCTGGAAATAAAACTTCCTGTAATGGCCTAAGCCTAACTCATTCATAGATGTAGATCATTTTGGTTCTGGGGTTGTTTCAATCAACGTGGATGACGGCCACTTTTACCTAGAGTCATTCTGGCCTAAGTCTGAGTGCATGGCAAAAGAATTTAAATAAGTTTTTTGCGATTTTCTCAGAAGTGCAAAAAATTACTTAGGCCAAAAGGTCAGCACCATGACGATATGTGCATATTTAATGTGAAATTTATTCTACACTTTGTTCCACCTTGCAGAGTTTGAGAAAAGATCTTTACGGAGCAGTGCTGTTGTCCAGGAAGAGCTGGGCTGCCCAGTCATCATTCACCCTGGACGTCATCATGATGCTCCAAATGAAATAATGAGGATCCTTCTTGAAGCTGGTGGAAAAGCAGGACATACGGTTATGTCACACCTAGACAGTAAAGTTTACATTTCTGTCCTTTGAGGCCTATTACAATTACAGTGTGATTTTAAAAAAAAGAAAACACACTTTCATGCTTAAACTGATTATGAATGAGAAAAGTTATATTGATGAAATTATCATGAAAATGTGAAATGCATCAAACAGTTGAGTAGCTCTTATATTTTTCAGTTGTCATCTACTGCTCAAAACCTCATATGATTCTTGTCACCATAATAATATTCTCTGCAAAATAAGACCCAATTGTGTAAAATGCCACAAAAGTTCTTGTTGCTGACATTATAGTACATGTAATAACAGGGCTCCCACTCAACTGAGAAAAAAACATCTGAAATCTATGGGGAGCGTAAATTTTAAATGATTGACCATATTCTGGGCATAAATTTTATGTAATGGACCATACATTACACCTACACACAGAAATACACAACAAAATACTTAAATAATAGTAATAAATGGACATCGGAAAAATTACCGCTGATCTTTTCCACCGCGCGGATTTCTGCGTTTCCGTGGAAGAGTGGGATCAGAGCCCTGAATAATAACCACATTAGAACAATAGCCACCAAGGTCTTCAGATATTATACCAGCCGATTAAGCCACTTTTTCAGAGGAAATAAAGGAATAAAGAACATTGTGTTTATACACGTACTTTGTGATCTTCAGCCTTGAGTAAATAAGAGAATGTGCTGCACTTGCTATATCCAGCATCAACAATGATAAGTTACCAGGAGTCTGAATTGAATTTTACACTATAACATTGATGAGGGGGCTGGGGATTATTTTGGTATTGTTAATGCATAATGAGCTTGTCAATGTCATCAATTGGTTCACAAATTGTTTCACTGTGCATTTTTCATTTCTAACCTGGTTAGCAAGTACAGTGCACTCTCCCGATTACGACATCTCCGAATAACGACATTCTCCCGATAACGACATTGACCCCCGGTCCCGATTTTTTTACTATATGTTATTAGTAATAAAACTCTCTAAATAGCGACATACTTTTTAGACCACTCTCCGGATAACGACATTGAGTTAGCAATAATTGGCTGTGACTTTGCTAGATACGAAAATAAAAATAGCTAAAATATTGTTTCCGGTCAGTTTCATTTCATTCTCTGAGCCAATAAAAACACTTCTTTTCCAACCAATGAAATGTCCTACCAGAGGCACCTCATAGCCAATGAGATTGCTTTGTTATCGGCCAATGAGATCGCTTTGTTATCGGCCAATGAAAACACACCTGTGTCTATTGTCGTCGGAACAAAAAGGGTGACGCGCATTAAATGAGTCAGTCATCACATCGCTGACCGCTGAATCGATTGTATTCACCCGAGAACAATAACGCACCCCAAGATAAATGCACATAAATGCTGCAGTCTATCTGGTATTTTTCTGGATCAGCACCAAGTTTTGATACATGCATGAGGGGAGGCATGTCTGAATAGTCTGTCTGAAGCTCTGGCATCTTTTGTGTCTGGAAATTGAACAAAAACCTGAATGCAGAATGTCACTCTTAACAATAGGGTGAAATAAAGGAAAACTTTTGAATTATAATACATGTATGTACAAACAAACAAACAAAAAAAACAAAACAACACACACAACACACACACACACTTCGTGTATTTTACATGTTTGGAAAGTCCGATCACTGATCACCCACTATGGTTGGTACGTTACATTCTAAGGGTCTAACCACACCCCTTTTTCCGCCATCTTGAAAATCTCCGAATAACGACATGTTCCCGATAACGACATGCACCTCTGGTCCCGAGCCATGTCGTTATCGGGAGAGTGCACTGTAATTAAATTTTTACAAAATGTTCAATTGAAATACAGTCGAGCACGGAAAACTCAAATTCTTTGGGGTGGCATCATCTAGTTCAAGTCTGACGAATTTCGAGGAATACTTGAAGCATTAATCATGAGGTATTATTATTGTATATTCAAGGAAAATAATACAGCTGACAACGTGTATTAAAAATTATCTCCCTCAACCCCCCCCCCCCCCCCCCCTGTTCCCATGGTCAGTTGAAAGAGAAGCAAGTATTCTATTATTATTAAACTGACTTGCATGGCGACAGCGGCACGCGACCTTGTCCCTGAACGCTTTTTTTTTCTCTTCTGGAAGTGCTGCAGAAAGGACCGTTTCCAAGTCAAGCCCAAGAGCAATAAAATGAACTAAAGGGCGAACACAACTCACCATTTTTCTTTGTTCGGCTTTACTCCCGTTTGTATGGCAGCGCTTCCTTTCTTTTTTTTTCTGTTGGGCTATGAGCGTGGGACAAACCAAAAAGGTTATTTCCTGCCAAAATCAGTCATCTCAGGTATTTTAGGGGGAGGGGGGACTATATGCACTATCCTGCCACTCCGAGGCTATGCTACGGCTAACAGAATGAAGTTTCTGGTGTTCGTTTTGTTGTCTTTTCTACCTCTAGGCTACTTGGATCACAATCACAACAGGAAAACTGGTTCGACGAACTATGTCGCAGTTCGAGGTTTGCATGAACTAACTACAAAGAATGTTGAGAAATAAATTGGGGACCTAGATCTTTGTTCATGGGGTCTGTGATTTTGACTTAAGTGTGTTTGAGTTTTGCGTGCTCGATTGTATAATATAATAACGACCTAAGACTTCAATAACTAATTAATTTAATTTATGGACTAGATATGATACTGCCATTGATAATATTCAAAAATTTAAAGTATTTTTGAGCATTGGCATTATATGAATGTACAGTACATCGTGTATGGGAAAGCTTAAATTATATCAATTGTGTCGAGATTTAAACTTTACAATCCATGTACATGTATTTTAATCCTTGATCATCCATTTCTATTAAATTCTAAAAGTAAATATCGGTACTCCATAATATTCTTGTGAGATAATTCTTGGTTAACGAATTCACATTTTTTTTATCCATTGATGAAAATCTTTCTCCTTTTTCTTGATGCATTGATTTGATTGTAATGCATACTTTGAACTGATGGTCTCACCTTCTTGAACAATCATTACATGTTTTCTTGGAAAATGTATATGGTCAGATATTATTCATTCTCTGGCAACAGTTCTTTAATTTCTAACTGCTACGTTTAATGGTTCCATTTGGGAATATTTCTTAATTGTGTGGTGCTCTAGGAAAACCCGCCACATGGGTCAAATTTCACCAACTATTGTGAAAGAGGGACATTTTCTGGGTATTTTGCTTTTTATTTGAAGTCAATATCTCAAATAGTTTTTGAGATATGGCCATTTAAAATGTCAGATGTAGTAAACAGAGAAATTGAGAAAAATTACTTTGTAGGCCTATATCTCAAAAGCAGCCTGTGCGTCATCCGACGGGTTTTCCTGGAGTGCCACACAATTAGTCATAAATATTTTGAAACAGAAAACATTGCGAATCCTGAACTAAAATAATAATGGAAGTACATCAAAATAAATGACTGTTCATATTTTCTCATTCTTTTGCCAGGGACCATCTTTGATGTCAAAGCCCTTCTAGAGTTTGCAGAAGTTGGCTCTTATCTTGAGTACGATCTCTTTGGTATAGAGACATCCCACTACCAGTTAAATGAGGCAGTTGATATGCCTAGTGATGCTCAGAGGATCCAGCTTATTAAAGCATTACTTGATGAGGGATGTGAGGATAAAATTTTATTGGGGCATGATATTCACACAAGGCATCGTTTGGTGAGTGACTTTTATCGCATATAATTTTTAGATTTCTGCTGTAATTACAACTATTTTATGGAAAATATGGAAGCTTTCAGAGCGTGGCTGAGACCATTTGACTTTGTGCAGTATAATATGGCAAAGTTTTTAAATATAAGAATGAAACACATACAAATATCCACAAGGACTCATTGGACACAAATAGCTTTTGGTGCCATGTAAATTATTGTAATCATGGGTCTTTAGTTACTGTGGTTACTTTCAAATTTTCATGCTTCCAATCTTATGGTCTTGTTCTCTTACTAAATTTGTCATCTAAATATTGACTATTTGTCCAACACTAAATGTGAAACTGTAAAACGTTTCTCCCAGGACCTTATAGGAGATTTCTGCATTAATTATGAAAAAGTACTAATTACACTACATTAGCAACAGTAGTATCCTGACTCCATTGTCTCTCAAGTGTTATTGAGAACTGTTTAATTCCTGGAAAATTACTAATTAAAAATATGGTGTCCAAATTTGCAGTATCCAAGTTTTTCTAGATTTTCCTGTATTGGATGAGCAAAAAGTACTGTCTGTCAAGACAGGAATCGAGGTCATGCCAATGCGGTGAAACATGTATGTAATGTATATCAATTCAGGCATTACTCTCCAGCAAATCAAATGCTAATACATGTAGTTTTGTACATTGTTCATCTCATTTGGAATATGCTGCAACATTATTTGCATCAATTCTCTGGTAAAGAATGCATTTTTTTTCCCCAGATGAAATATGGTGGTCATGGATACTCCCACATTTTGCTGAATGTGGTACCCAAGATGCTTAAGAGAGGTATAACACAGGCACAAGTAGACAAAATGTTAGAAGGGAATCCAAGCAGATGGTTGCAGTTTACCAAGTAAAGTCTTCCCTGGCTCATTCATGAATACCTGCAGTTTATTCTTAACACTCAAAATATACTAAAACTATGAAAATGTAGATGGATTGTAATTTAGCAAATTCTGAGTTGATGATAAAATAATAAAGTGATACCAAAAAAAAAATAAAATTCTTTTCAATCTGACCAGAGATGGGCGTAATAACTTATAGATCTAGTGGTGTTGACAATGACAGAGATTTGTGAAGGATTTGTATGCATTTGTCTTGCTAGAAGTTTTTGTGTCAGAGTCTTATCCAAGTAAAAACAGATCATTGCAGTAATCTCATCTGACTAAAAGCTGAGATGGGGGAAAAATAGCATTCATCGATCATTGTAATTGTTAAATAAAGTTAGCAACATGTAGCCATGTAGGTTTCAAGATCATTTAGAAAACTTTTACTGAACAATTAGATGTTTGTGTTCAAATTTGTAATTTGAATTTTGTTACAAAATGATCATGAAAGAAAATCAGACAAAGGTTTGATTGCTGTTTTTTTTTTACTGTATTTTTTTGTTAAAACATCTCTATGTTTAGTTATTATAACAATTCATAATTTTTACAGAGAGATCTAATGCAGTTGCATTTTTAGGTTTGTCATTTTACACAAGAATTGATGCAATGTTTTGACGGTTGTGTACTGTTCTTTCTCAAAAAAAAAAAAAATCATGTGCATATTTCATTTATTGATGGAAATTGATACATGTACTACCCTATTATACTGTAGCCAGCAAGATATAAGATCCTGGCTACTGGAAAACATGTATTAGAATTGAAAATAATTGTTATAGTTGTAGGATTTTAATTGGAATTCAGTATTCCTCTAATAAAGTCCAAAAGTTTGTTGGGCTAGTTAAGTTGGGTATAATGAGATTTAATTCATTAAAAAAAAAAATTGATAAAAAAATTTATGACAGGAATTGATTGAAGAGGGATACTTGTCAAGTTGTGTACATCACTACATGTATACTTTTTTTCTTTAAGTGCACTGAGAATTGCTTGTTTGTGCAATTTTAATAATAACTTTTTACATAGATGTGTAGTGTTATGCTTGTTGGCATGTCCAAAAACAGTTAGGGCATAAAATGCCATAAGTAAAAGAGTAAATCAAATATATGGACAACATAATATTTTTTGTATTGTATATTCATGAGGATCATGAGCCTCAGTACTACAACCCCTCTGTACTAAGGAGCCAAACTGTTAATTCACACAATTTGTTGTTTATTCCCTAACTATTACTGTCTTTATTCCACTTGAGCAATATTATGAATTAGTTTACTGTGAGTTTTCAAGTCTATTTTTATATGAAGTTAAGCTTTACATTTGTACAGATTTTATATTCTGCACTTACGATTTACATGGAATATGTTATGAGTGTTAAATAATTAATCAGCTGAGCCTGATTTACAAATCATGTTTATGCAGTACATTTAATTACGCAACCAAAGGATAAGGCAAATCTTGTTGTTTAATTTTTTTTCACGGCTTTAGAAATCAGTGAAACTTTTCAGGTTGAATGTTTGCTTTGTAAGTTCTCCTTAATGTCTGACTGCCACCTGTTACCCATTCTTACTTCACAGTTATGACATACAGTCATACACACATAAAAGTTCAACTTCAATTATGGATCCCCGTCTGAACTGTATTTTAATAATTTTTAAAAAAAAAAGGAAAGGAAAATAAACCTCAAATAGCTATCTTCACCAAATATCAACAAAACTCACATCATATTATATTCATGGACTTGTTCATAATGATTGTAATGGTTCATTAAGATCATTCACCATTCAAATTTCTACCACAACTTATGAAATATCTTTCAAAAGACACATTCATTAAAGTGGCAAAAGATAATATCATAATTATGGTACTTTACAAGATAATACATTTCAACAGATTATGGTAATGGACGTATATGCATGAAGTAAAAGAGTGTTAAAAAAAACAAAACAATAAATAATTTTAAATAGTGAACAACAAAATTTATCTGCTCTGCAATATGTTCCATCACAGCACAAAAAAAACAACAAAAAAACCCAGAATGGAACAAAACAGTGCTCATCAATCAATACAACTCTAAGTATGCATTGACCAGGAGCTGCCTTGTCACTGAGAATATAATTATGTCTGTAGAGCATATCCCTGGACCCAAATTCTTTACTTTTGAATAGCTACTTTGGACGCCTTTTTCGCTGCAAATGTAAGAACTTTACCTCCTGGAGAGCTTTTGTTAAAGTAAAAAAAAACAAAAATCAGCTACATGTACAGTGTGACATCACACCTAAAATTTTGAAAAAAAACAACAAACTGATGTCATACATGTATTTCAGACATGTAGCATTCTCAGGCATACACAAATCAAAACTCGGAGAAGAAAGTTTGTCAGGGAGTGCAGATAAAAATACATGTAGGCCTACATGTAGTTCAAATGAGATATCTGTACAGACATGAATCGATAATTAAATGGCTTTCTAAAATCAAAAAAATACCTGGGACAAAAATTTTTTAAAATGTAATATGTTTGTAATCTTGCTCCTGTTCTTCATCATCCCCCCCCCCCCCCCCCCCCTGTAACTTTTGAGCAAATTAGGTTTATTCAAAAATTTAAAAAACGAAATAAACGTTGAGTAAAAGATTGTTCTTGCGAAAATAAAAATCTTTTTCTAATGACTTGATGTTCTGTCTTGGACAACTAAGCAACAAGGTTCAGAACTTGAACCTCAAAATTATAATAAACCGCAATACACTGTACATGCACTTGTATTTAAACAGAAGGACAATCACTACCAGATCATTTTGCACAGAAAAAAAAAAAAAAAGATTTTTTTTACCAAAGCATCATTTTGACATGAATTTATTTTAAGTTAAGATGCTCAAACAAAAAGTCATAGCCTTTTGAAAAGACCTGTTCCATATTTACAATAAAGATAAGTCTCTTGAAAAACAGCATATCAAAAAACTTCACAGTTCAGTACCAATTAATATCAGTTACAACTTGACACTGACAGTTCATCAACTTGATAATTTATGTTTGTTGTCTTTGCTTTTGGAATCTCATTCCATGCACGCAACAATGCAGCAGTCAGCCCATAAACATTATTGTTATTGAATTCGAAGAGTTTTTTTAAAGAAGTTGAGCAAAAGGAAATTTCACTGTATTCGAGGTTTCAGCATGTCAGGTCAAGTGTTTTGACCTTGCATGAAATGCACTTATAGATCTATTTATTTACAGGATCAGTTATTTCCAGCGGTACAAAAGTTACACTTACAGCCATTTAGGGGTGGTAGGGACTTTTTCTTTTGAAATTTTGCCAGGGCGGTGGCCTTGTCAGGCCTGCTCTTCTCGATTTCCAACTGCCAATTTAAGGTATCTTAATGTGTGCAATGTTATTCTCCGATAATGTTGACGGATACTGCCCCAAGTTTGTCCGCCAACATTGTCGGCGGATACTGCCTGGGCTGGTAACATTATCGGCGGATGCTTCCCAGGTTGATCCCCCAACATTATCGGCAGATACAGCTTTGATCAGCAACATTATCAGCTGACCGCCAACATTATCACGCGGGGATACTGCCTGGGTTTATCCGCCAACACTGTCGGCAGATACAGTCTGGGCCGCCAATAGCAGTGGGGAATAAACTTTGGATTTATCCGCAGGCATTGGTGTTGACTACTTACAGAAAACAAACGATATTTATTCTTTGTTGTTGTTGGATTAAAAAAAACAACAACATTAAACAGAATTGATTGTTGATAAAAAAAAAAGACTTATAAGAAAAGAGAAAAAGCCTACCCTGTGAGAATCGTACCGTCCCCCAATTGACAGGTGAAGATACAAAAAAAAAAAAAGAATTTATTCCCTATTATTGTTCTTGGATTAAAGAAAAAAAAAGGTTGATTTCTAATAAAAAAGACTTTTATAAGAAAAGAAAAAAAAAAACCTGCCCTGCTGAGAATCGAACCACGATCCCCTGACTGACAGGCAAATATATATGCTAACCACTAAACTACTGAGAGCCTTGAGTAATAAAAATTGTGAGGGAATTCTCACTAAATTAAATAAGCATGACTAAACCGTAAACGAAGAGACCCATATCTACTGATAACACCTGAACCTTCGTATGTACCGTATCCACTTAATCAGTAAACTTCCAATTCCATTATTATTCAGAAAGACTTTCCAATTTTAACCATGCCTTCCTTTTCAACACGTCGGCAATACGAAGGTTGATCGGGATCATAGATCTATGATCGAGACGAACAAAGGAAGAAAACGGAGAAGTGTTCGAATCAGGGGAGATCACTCGCAAATATAGCATTTATGCTGGCGGATAAATTTTTAAAAAATCCTGCGGGAAATTTTATCCGATAGTCACCTCACCTGTCACCTGTCGGCTTCATCGTCATCGATGTTAGCTGCTACAGTGGATGTCACGACAAAATCTCCTCCACCCAATCCTATCCTTAGCTTTCCTAGTTAGTTCACTTATTTCCAGCTGGCTGACTTTCTTGATGTTAACGTGATATGTAATGGGTGGTCTTCCTTGTTTTCTCTTTGTTTGTCTTTCCTTGAAGGATTGATATCATAAGGGCCGTGCTTTTGTTTCGGGCCGCGTGGCCGATGTATGCAAGTCTTCTTTTATTTATTTCAGGTGTTATTCTTCTGGTGATGCCAAGCTGTTCTAAGATGCTTGTATTTGTTCTCCTTTCTGTCCAACTTATTCTGAGTAGCCTTCTGTAAAGCCACATTTCAGCTGCCTCCAATCTTGTTATGTCTGCCTTTTTGAGTGTCCAGGCTTCACAACCATATAGTAGGACTGGCCAGATCAAGCACTTAAGTATGTTCACTTTGAGGTCCGTTGGTGTGCCTCTATCCTTCCAAATGTTGTTTAGTTGAACCATTTTGTGTTTTGCCATTCCTATCCTTGTTTTTATGTCCTTTGAGCAGCTTCCATCTTGCGATTTATGTGATCCTAGGTATTTGAAATCAGTCACTTTTTCTAGTGCTGTTTTGTTTACTAGTATCTCCTACTAGTACGGGCGGATAAACACTTCGTTTTATCATCGCAACAGAAAAAATAAAAAGTAGGACGAAAATTCCATTTTTAGACTGGTCACCTCCATAGATATACACTAGTGAACGGTCACCTCTGATTTAGATAGTGTTTCCAAAAAGTCCCACATTATTTAACCCAACAGCATACTTGGCAAATCAATAACCCTCTTGAATAAATTATTATTAAATTTTATCCGATAGTAGGGTGGATAAACACTTCGTTTTATCATCGCAACAGAAAAAATAAAAAGTAGGACTCCAACTTTCGCTTTCTCAAGGCCCTTGTAGTTCAAAGGTCAACAGCGTGCTAACCGAGCTTCTGTGACCAAAGTTCCTCTTCCTTTTCACCACAAACAAGCGCGCTGCGCGCATGAATGTGAGGGGCGAGGGCTAAAGAGAGAGAAAGATCGACAGCAACAACAGTAGGCTACTACTGAGCAACGATATGGCAGGAGCGAACGGTAAAGTGATCACTGGTAAGTGCGCGATATATTTTTTTTTCATCTAAAGAATGAATCTGGGCCTCCATCTAGAGTCTAGCCTCTATCTAGATTTAGAATTTAGAATCAGTTCTTTAAAACTGCCTGCATATTAATATTATCTTCACTTACTCAAATAATCAATTGGAATCCAGAATCAGCAGCTACAGCACATCAGGACGGGCCAAGATCTCTAGGACCAGTGTCTAGATTATTATTCTATTTGAATTATTTTTTTTCCTTCCATGTTTGATTGAAATTCTTTCCAGATGTGCGTCCAACGTGATCATTATCACACCCAGTGCCATGTCCTCACACTTATAGTAGAATTGTTGAAAATTATGCTTAAATTCATTTCCTGAGACGTCCTATTTTCAGTAATCCAGTGCATGCCACAATTAAAGAAATGATTACCTTCAGCTACCAAAACTCAACAAGCGGGTAGGACTGCGCTGTCAGATGCAGTCAGAGTCAGCAATTTTATGCGAGTATTCAAAAACTGCACATCACCCAACTCTTTTTTTGTCATTGTGTGAACAGTAAAAGGCATTTTGGATCCAGCTGACCTTGGGGTGACGCTCACACATGAGCATCTTTATATCAAATATCCATCATTCTACACATCACCAAAGGATGACCTCACTAAAAAGATGTACCAAACTCCATTTGCCATGCAGAACCTTGGTTGGATACGCCAAAATCCGTAAGAACTGAAATCTTGGAATGCAATCTTAGCAGGCAGACCCACAGACTAATAAATTTATTAGTCTGTGGGTAGACCTGTCCATGAAGTCTAAATCTTATCACTTTATTTAGTGTGTATCCAGGGCTGGATTAACCATTAAACAAAATAAGCACCTGCTTAAGGCATCAATGGAATGGGGGCACCACAGAAGTTTTCATTGCCGGATTTATTCAAAGATTTTGCTATAAAAATGTAGGAAAAAACTTTTCAAATAAAAATAAAGTGGAAGTATACAAACATGAACATGATTTTCCATCTATCTATAGGTTTTGTTTCATTTTGAATATAACATTTTATTTTATGGTTTATTTTAGTTTATGTATTGAATTACATAAAAAAAAGTACTTGGGCCTCCAAAGGTCTTAATCTCGCCCTATGTGAATCTCATAAATCATCAGCCTTTAAATTCAATGAGTCGGGAGGACTTTCGAATGCGTTCCATAGCTCGACAAGTGCATAGGCATTGTCAGATTGATATGTAACGATGTGAGGGTCTAGTCAGTTTGTATCATCGAGGCCATAGGCCGATGTTCGTCTGGGCAGTAGTCAGAGTGACATATCAGGGAAAGGTGCTGGGGTAGCTATGTATTGTTTTTACATGGGCTATGGAACACATTCGGAAGTCCTTCCAATGAGTCAAAAGCGATGACAATCTAGAGCTCTCACTGACTCACTGCTTGTATGCAATGGAGTACATGTAATTGGGTGTCATAGAAGAGAACAAAACTACAGGGAGTTAGAATCTATTTGCACTGTGTATGTTAGCATTTGAAACAGTGATCATTGCTGATGCAAAAATAATGTGTACACTTTCACTATTGTTTAGCACCCATAACCTGTAAGCACAGGGATTGGATAAAGTTAGTGAATGGGTATGGAATACATCATTTTAAAACTACGGGGAAACAGTTTAAACTTTTTTGTCTTGCTGTGTCCTGCATTTTTTCTAATAAATATTATTTGCCTTGCAGGTATAAACACATTCCTAACCTAACATTAGAAGATGAATATGATGCCATAAAGGAAGAGATGATGTTTTTCAAGGTAATGCAGCAGTAGAATCAATGTAATTCTTCTGTAGTTACAACTTACAAGAAGGCACCATTCATGACCACCAATTTTTCCAAGTTTTCATAAGAAAAACTAATTTCATAATAAAGGGTTTACAAGTTTTTGTTTCCCATATTTTTTATTAGAAAGATTAATATGTGAGTACAGTTAATACATTGCTTCAGGTGACCTGTGAAATTTTAAGAATACTGATCTCCTTATAATAAATTTCATACTGTTTCATTCTGTCGTTTTATTGCTCAGATGACAACCTTAATGACAATGAAAAGAGGTAGACCATATCCACTGTTATCTTTTTATAGTTTTGCCCAAAACAAATTTCCTGTTTTTACTTTTTGAAGTTTTTTCATGAGCTTCCCAAAAATATTCCCATGTTTTTAACTCCAAACTACTACCTGTGACAGTCAGTCAGCATCTAAGAAATAAATGGACCTTAAATTTGAGTCACTGAGAAGATGTTTGCTCGACTCCTTACTTTTGACCCACAGGAAAATGGTGGCAGAACTATTGTGGAAAACACAACTGTTGGCATCTTCCCAGATCTAAACTTCCTGAAAAAGATAGCAAATGTAACTGGTGTCAATGTTGTCTGTGGCACAGGTATGTATTATGAGTAATTGTAGTTGAATTACAGACTCATGCTTTGGGAAAGATTTTATCCAAACACAAATGATGTCATGATAAAAAATCTTAATGGTCAGGATTGAATTCCAAGCAAATACAATGTTGACACACATAATACAAAGTTTTATTTCATTTTTTGTCTCAAATAATGATGAAGGGAAAATTTCAAGGCTTTTTGCTGAACCACATGGTACACTGAGTAATAGTGATGGAGATTGTATGTTCTCTATCAGGCCTCTGACAATGAAATGTTTTCGTGGTTATTTGAAAAGACTGTTTAAATTATATGTCTTGTTTCTAGTGCCAGCTTTTCCCCAAGAACCTTCTGAAGCATCTCCAGTTTTGAACAGCAATATCTGATTATGATATATGGTATTTAGCTTAACTTAGATACAAATTCCTACACTTCTACTGTTTGTGAACACTAAATTATTATTTCACTTCATACAGAATGATGAAGTGCACTCAACAAAGCGCCATCATTTGCCTGGGCCTGTATCATCACAAACACTGATATTTTGCATCATCTCAGATTAATGGATAGATATAAAATGTCTGTGTTTGGGGGTTAAAGAAAGAAAAAAGAGTACAAAAATGGCTGGCTACCACTCAGGAATGGAATTTACCAACATTGTATGGGCTATGGCTTAAATACTTTCTCATTATTTTCTCTGACCTAGCTGACTATATTTTAATTTTTATATTGTATTGCTAAATGTGCAGTGGAACACTTGCTAGAGCATTAAATTACTACTGTTACCTCCAAAAAGAGTGTGTCATATCCTTTTTCTTGGTGAAGGCTTGTCATCATAGAAATACACTTTTAAGAAACAGTGGCGTTGTGGATGCTTTTTTCGTACCAGTGAAAAATCTTAGTTTTGCCCGTGTTATTGTTTCTCATTTGTCTTTGATTTTAAGAGAGATAATCTTTGTGACCAGTACTATAATTTTTAAAAATTTATACAGTAGGTATATTTGTAACAACATTTAGTAACAACAGGGAAACTCAATGGAAGAAGAAGCAGGGGACGACAGCGCATAAAGATGCAGGACGACCCAAAGGTCTGGCTGGGAATGCACACCACCAACGACGTCATCAGGGCTACAGAAGATCGTGAGAGATGGAGGGTCATGATCGCCAATGCCTGCCGGCAGGGCACTTAACCCTAGTCCTGCGGGAGGCCACTATATTGGCCTCCCCGCGCAACACGCGAGACACGGGAGGCCATTATTTTGTCCGCCACGCTTAACCGCGGGAGGCCACATTTTTGTATAGCAACGGTGCGCCTCTCGCTCTGTGTATTCGGTTGCCAAGGCTGTCGTTGTTTTTTGTTTTTTTTCCACACTATTTTCGCGTGTATCTATCCTGTCACCCCTACTATATCTAACAAAATGGTATCGTCCGATTACGTTTATTACGATCCAACTATTCGCAACTATTCGTCATACTCGTGTAATAGTACTGACGGTCTGAAGTTTGAACTGGGGAAAATCTTGGGGAAACTTTTACTTTGATGCTGGTTGTCGTCTACATGTGAAATGAGAAGAAAGGGGGCCATGTGCGTATTTGAGACGCCGTTCTACATCTGTAATTATGAATTCCGATGTAATATTAGGGAATGCTGCATAAGGGCGTCTGTCAGTAAGTTTTTCATCAGGGAAAACTGGGAGAAAATGACCGACATTGTTGTTGGTCGTTGTCTTTATTTGATGTGGTAATTAGAGAGATATTGTGTTCCTTTGGTTAAACCGCTTTTCAGTACATGTGTGACTGTGCTCTACGCCCTGGAACTGGAAATCAAATCTCTTGCTAAAACTAACATTATAGTACGTGGAAGCTTTACATAGTAGAGGAGGGAGAAGGCAATGTCACGATACATGTGGTTAGTAAATGAAGCAAATGGCTTAAAAAATAATTTGTTGACCTGAATGGCCTGACTTAGTGACAGAAAAAGCGCAGAGGTCTTGGGAAAATGATAAAACGTGTGTTAAACGGCATGTAAATGCAGAAAATTCTCGATTTGGGCCTTCCATTTCACAATAAAACCTACTGCATATCATCACAAGTACTTTATCCAAATATCTTAGGGGTCCCTTACGATTTATCCACCACTATTGTCGTTATTGCGTCCTGAAGTATATGCGATACAGGTGTTCACAACGACCCGATTGACCCGACCGCCGAGGTTATCGGCAACACACGAACGATCGGCTGACTAGCCGCTGGCTATCCCCGCACGGGACGTTACGTGGACGAGTTCACTCAACGCAGGACGAGGGTTAATAATAATAATAATATTTGTATCAAAAAAGGAAAATTGCAATCCTCCACTGAGTGTTCTATAGTAACTATCTTTTATAAAAAGATGATAATTTTATCTCTTAGATCATCTAATCATCACATCAGTGACATTAATGTACTAATGTTTTTGTAGGTTTCTATGTTGATGGTGCCCAAACTGAGTCTGTGCGAAAATATACTGAGGAGCAGATGGCTGAGAAGATGAGAAAGGATATCATTGAAGGAGTAGAGGGGATTCGATGTGGAATCATAGGGGAAATTGGAACCCAGTGGCCAATTACAGGTGACGTGAGCAGTTGTTTAAAATTACATGCAACATTACATTGTTTTGTATCAGTGCAGGACATAAGTATGTATCACAGACCATTGGAAACAGCTAAAAAGTGTTCTATATACATAGCTAAATAAATATTTGCCTAAGTTTACTTGTGTTTACTTTGCCTGTTCTTGACATGGCACAGGATTTTATTGCAAGTTATCATTGTTACTCCAAACTTTGCTAGGAAGGAATCAAAATCATCAGTTCTGTTTATGAGTGTAATATTTCTTCAGTAATGTTAGTCAATATATGCACGTATTTAATGTGAAATTTATACTACAGTTTGTTCCACCTTGCAGAGTTTGAGAAAAGATCCTTGCGAAGCAGTGCTGTTGTCCAGGAAGAGCTGGGCTGTCCAGTCATCATTCACCCTGGACGTGACCACGAAGCTCCAAATGAAATAATGAGGATCCTTCTTGAAGCTGGTGGAAAAGCAGGACATACGGTTATGTCACATCTAGACAGTAAAGTTTTCATTTCCACCTTTGTGGTCTAGATCTAGTACAGTACATGTACTAATATGGTGTGATTTAAAAGAAGACTGTCATTCATAAACTGATCATGAATTAGTAAAGTTATACTCATGAATATCATGAAAATATGAAATGCATCAAATGGCTGAGTACATTTTTCAGGGTTCCTCCACTGCTAAAAAATATACATGTTCCTTGTCACCATAATAATAATAATATTCCTGCAAAATAAGACTCAGTGTGTGATATGCCCAAGGTCCTTGGATATGCCTCAAAAGTTCTTTTTGCTGACAACATGCTAATAATGACCACATGTTTGGAACAACAGCCACCAAGGTCTTCAGGTATTAATTATTCTACCAGCCGATTAAGCCATTTTTTTCAGGAGATAAATAAAAAACCTTTTGTTTATACTTTGTGATCTGCAGCCTTGAAGTACATGTAAAAGAATGTACTGCATTTGCTGTATCAGGCATCAGCAATGATATGTTACCAGGGGTCTGAGTTGAATTTACACTATAATATCGATGAGGGGACTGGGGTTAATTACGTACATGTATTGGTAATGCATAATAAGCTTGTCATTGAGTTCTTTACAAATTAGCTCTCTGTACATTTTTCATTTCTAACCTGGTTATCAAGTAATTAAATTTTTACAAAATTTTCAATTGAAACATCCTATAATAACTACTAATAAGACTTCAGTGTCTAATTAATTTAACTTATAGACTAGATATGATACTGACATCACCAATATTTAAAAGGATGAAATATTTTTGAGCATTGGCATTACATGAATGTACAGGACATTGTGCATGGGAAAGCCTAAATTATATCAAATTCTGTCGAGATTTAAACTTTACAATTTATGTATATGTATTTTAATCCTTGATCATCCATGAAATGGCTCTATTAAATTCTAAAAGTAAAGACTCCATTACATGTACATACTTTCTTGTGAGATAATACTTGGTTAATGAAGTAACACTTTTTTATTCATTGATGAAAATCTTTCTCCTTTTTTCTTTATGCATTAATTTGATCGTAATGCATATTTTGAACTGATGGTCTCACCTTTTTGAACAATCATTACGTTTTCTTGGGAAATGTGTACGGTCAGATATTATTCATCCTCTGGCAATGGTTCTTTAATTTTTGAATGCTGTGTTTGATGGTTCCATTTGGGAATATTTCTCAGACATAAATATTTTGAAACAGAAAACATTGCAAATCCGGAACTAATATTATAATGCAAGTACACCAAAATAATGACCATTCACATTTTCTCATTCTTTTGCCAGGGACCATCTTTGATGTCAAAGTCCTTCTAGAGTTTGCAGAGGTTGGCTCTTATCTTGAGTACGATCTCTTTGGTGTAGAGATATCTCACTACTCGTTAAATGAGGCAGTTGATATGCCTAGTGATGCTCAGAGGATCCAGCTTATTAAAGCATTACTTGATGAGGGATATGAAGATAAAATTTTATTGGGGCATGATATTCACACAAGGCATCGTTTGGTGAGTGACTGTTATCACTAATAATTTTTAGATTTCTGCTGTAGTTATAACTATTTTATCGAAAACATGGAATCTTTCAGAACCTGGCTGAGACTATTGATTTTTGTGCAGTAGCCCTATATGTGTAATGTGGCAAAGCATTTAAATATAAAAATGAAATATACAAATATCCACAGGAACTCATTAAATACATGTAGTAATAATATTAATAATAATGGATGGTATTTATTTAGCGTATATCCATTTAAAATGCTCTATGCCCTTTACAGAAGCAACATGTCAATCACAGAGCAGAATGGAGCACATGCGAAGCGCTCAACACACTACACTGCTTCTTTCTCTCTCCCTGTCTCGCTTACTCTCTCTCTCTACCTCTCTCTATCTCAGAGCAAATTGTAACGCAGCCTGTGAGGCGCAGTTCACAACTCACAACAGTTCACAACTGACAACTCAAATAATATTTGAATATTTATTAATAAAAATATATATTTAATAATTTAATAATGAATAATAAATTTTGTTGTTGCTGGGCACAAACAGCTTTTTGCACTTTGAAAACGTGGATCTTTAGTTACTGTGGTTACTTTCAAATTTTCATGCTTCCAATCTTATAGTCTTGTTCTCTTAAACTTGTCATCTTAATTTTGACTATTTGTCCAATACTAAATGTGAAATTGTAAAATGTTTCCCCCAGGAACTTATAGCAGATTTATGTATTACGAAAAGTACTAGTTACAGAATTTTAGCAAAAGTATCCAAACAGCTGAAAGCCCCATTGTCTCTCAAGTGTAACTTATTGAGAACTCTGTATTTTATGGAAAATTACTGTTAAAAATGTGGTGTCCAAATTTGCAGCATTCAAGTTTTTTTTTAGATCTTCCTGTACTTGATGTGCAAAATGTACTGTCTGTTAAGATAGGAAAGGGGTCTCTTCAGGGCAGTGAAACATGAATGTCATATATATTATGTTGGAAATGCAAATATGATTACATGTAGATTTATACATAGATAAATTGTTTGTTTCATTTGGTAATACTGCAACATTATTTTTATCAATTCTGTGATGAAATGAATTTTTTTTTTCCCAGATGAAATATGGTGGTCATGGATACTCCCACATTTTGCTGAATGTGGTGCCCAAGATGCTTAAGAGAGGTATAACACAGGCACAGGTAGACAAAATGTTGCAAGGGAATCCAAGCAGATGGTTGCAGTTTACCAAGTAAAGTCTTCCCTGGCTCATTCATGAATACCTATGCAGTTTATTCTTAACACTGAAAGTATACTAAAACTTTGAAAATGAAGATGGATTGCCGTTTAGCAAATTCTGAGTTGACGACAAAATAATATGATAGTCATATGAAAAAAACAACCTCTTTGCAATCTCATTAGGCGTGGGGTTGTAGTACTGTTAACATTGATTGATGTGATTTGTGAATGTTTTCAGCATTTGTCTAGCTAGACGTTTTTATCTCATGGTATTACTACACTTAGTACATGTAAAATCAGATTGTTGCATTAATCTAAAAGCTGAGATGGGAAAAAAATGTTCATTCACCATTACAATAAATTTAGCTACATTAAAATATCATTTGTATTCTACACTATTTTTCCCTACATTCAAGTCAACCTTTGAAGGAGACATTACAATATAAATCTTTTAGCTTACAAGAAAATCTGCTTTCCACAAGGGAAAATTGCTGAATTTTTTGTAAACAAATAAATATTTTAATATGGCAATTTTTTTGAGAATTGCTTTTTCCAGTCATTGAAGTTCGTAAAGTAATCATGTAAACGCAGTAAAGGTCTCATGTTAACATCAAGGTTTCAAGATCCTTCTAACATAATACACGATTCATACAGAGTGAATTGCTGCAATTGTATTTTTAGGTTTTTTTTTATTTCCACAAGGATTGATGTCATGTTTTTGCAGTTCATTTTCAAAAAATAAAATTCATGTGTATTTCATTTATTGGTGGAAATCAAACTACTCTATCATACTACACCCAGCGAGATCCTGGCTACTGGAATACATGCATATGTATGTTACATGTATTAGTTGTAATTCAAAATAATTGTTTTTGTTGTGGCATTTTAATCAGGATTCTGCATGCCTCTGATAAAGACTGAAGGTTTGCTAGGCTAGTTTTGTTGGGTATATTGAGATTTATATGTAATTCATTTTTCTAAAATGCCCATTAAAAATGTAAAAACGGAATTGAAGGGAAATACTTGCCAAGTTGTGTAGACTTGTCTTTTTTTTTTTCAAGTGCACTGAGAATTGACTGTTAGTGGAATTTATACATGTAGTCTTAAGCTTGTTGACAGGTCCAAAACAGGGAGGACATAACTCATAAGCAAGAGAGCGAATCATGTAATGACACCATCATATTTTCAGTATTGGATGTTCTTGAGGACCATGAGCATACGGACTGTAACTAACCTGTATTAAGGAGCCAAAATAGCTTGTTTATTCCCTAGTCATTACAGTTTGTTGTTTATTCCTAAGTCACTACAGCCTAGTTAATTCCACTTGAGCAATACAACGAAGTTAGTTTGTTGTCAGTTTACTTGTATTTTTAAATAAGCCATTACAGTTATACAGATTTTACGTTCTGTACTTACGAGTTATATGGATATCATATGTTATGAGCATGTTCCATAATCAGTTAATGAATTTACCCAGTTTACAACCATGTTTATGCAGTAAATATATTTTACACAACTAAAAAATCTTGTTTAAATTTTTTCTGGGCTGCACAATCAGTGAAACTTTTCAGATGTTTTTCTTTGGGAGTTCTCATCAGTGTACCGACTGCCACTTAATATCCATTCTTACTTCACGATTACCACATATATGCACAAATAAAATTTCAGCTTGCTATAACACAATGCGGTCTGAACTGTATTTTAATACTTTAAACAAAATTGGAAAATGAACCCTAGATGGCTATACCCACAGCATATCAACAAAAATCACATATTATATTGATGGCAATGTTTATTTGAATGATTGTAATTGTCCATCTATTCATTCACCATTCAAATTTCTATCAAAACTTACAAAATATAACACATGCAGACAAAGGGGGAAAAGATATATCATATTAAAGTACACTGTATTTTAAAAGATAATACACTTGTAAAATATTGAATGGGTTGCGGTGGTGGATGAAAATGTGCATGAAGTGAAAGAATCATGTTTAAAACAACAACAAACAAAAAAAATTACAACAGTGAACAAAAATTATCTGTACCACAGCCAAAGAAAATGGGACAAAATGGTACTCATCAATCAAGACAATTCTAGATTAAATGCACTGACCAAGAGCTGTTTTATCACTGAGAACATGTGAAATTCTTTTGGAATTAATTCTCCATGTCTGTTGAGCAAATCTACTGAGCCAAAAACTCTTACTTCTGAGTAGCTACTTTTGACATGTTCTTCACTACATATAGTAGTCTTCACCTTCTGAATTGTTTTAAAAAAAAAAAAAGGGAAAAAAACTCAGCTACAGAAATAGGACTAAACTGAGCAAATTCTTTGTCAATCTGTGGCAGAATACATGAAAAATGTCAGATATAAAAATGCATTTATGTGTGACATCATGCCTGAAGTTTTGAAAAATAAATTGATGATAAATTTCAGACATCAGGATATAGCAGACAGAGCCTCAGGTGTTCACAAATCAAAACTGGAGAGGAAAATTTGTCATGAGGAGTGTAAATGAAAATAGTTGAAAAGAAATAGCTACACACACATGAATCGACAATTAAATGCATTCTAAAATCATAAAAATACTTGGGCCAAAAGTAGAAACTTTACAATATTTGCAATCTTGCTCCTTTTTTTTTTTCTTAACCTGGCTTCCTGTTGTTTCATATCTAAGCTGGTTTTGTGCAAAATACAGTGGAAACCAGTTAAACCTAACAAACTAGCGCTAAACCAAAACTGCCAGATTGTTAAACCGAAAGGAAAATTACTGGATTCAGTGGCCAGTCCACTGTGATTTGCCATAGGCCAAGTCAAGTTACTGTACCATCCCTCCACCCCTCCCCCCTCAAAAATAATTTTTAAAAAACCGAGCAGAGCATGCTTTGTTCTGAATGATCGTACAGACCTACATGGGAGTGGCAGCACTACAGGGGCAGAGGAGAGGGAGGGAGGCCTATAATCTCGTTGATCCGAAATTAGTCAGCAGCAGACAAGACTTTTGGCGCATCCTGGGTGACCTTTCGTGTAAAAAGTATGACATCGGAGAGACAACACGGTGTACTAGCAACCGCTGACAGTGTATTTCATGGCATCATGTATGGTAATGGTAACGAGATCAGCAGGACGGCGTTTCTGTACCGTCCGTCCACACTCATGTGTTAGTCCACACTCACCCGCATATCCATTCTCAGTGTGTCTCTAGGCTGAGCAATTGCCCGTCCTCATTATCAGTTAAAAACACACAGCAATGGAGGATGTGTTGAGTCATTTTTGCTTATGAACACTTGATTTGTCCTCTTTGATGGTGATTTGGGCTACTTATCTTGAAACTGGCGTTTTTCAAGCCTACTACTATCGATAAACCTAACCTCTTTCTAAACCTATAATTAACCCGTGGTCCTGTCAATTTTGGTTTAACCGTTGGCTATTGTATTGTACTGAGAGCAGACTGCTGTGCTTCAGCCAGGCAATGCTAGTTTATACAATGATTATGATGCAAGTAATATTTAATTTGAATCATAAAGTGAAATGTATGCAAATGACAAGCTTTCAACCATTGTCATAAGAGAAAGTCAATATAACTAGTGTCAGTAAAAGTAGGAACATTTCACCTTTTCAAAAAATTATAAGGTGCACCTAATAAACAATGATGTTTTCATTATGATCAAATCTTTTTCTCCACTGATTTTACGTGAAAAACAAAGAATAGGGACCCATCAACTGGTCAATGACACACCTTCCTATTCCTAGGTCACATTTTTTTTTACCCTTTGTACCCTTTCACGTCAGAACACGTCCATGTCTCCCTTCCCAAATTTTAATCTCCAAAAATTTCCAACAGTGTCAGAACCATCCAGTCTCAATGAAAGTATGGCATTTATTCACTATGTGACTATTGGAAGCAATAACTTCTAATGTGAATCTTAACAAAATTGCTTTCTAATGCCTCACAGACTAAAGCGGCAGAATAAATTTTAAAAAGTTATACATAGTTGGAAACCTACATGATCAAACTCAAACTGTGCAGCTTTGTCACTATAATAATGTGTTTGTCTTGAAGTGAACTGGTAAAAAAAATCTTAAGGTGCAAGTATCATCCAAGCTTCCTTATTCACAACAATTTATGTCACAAAAAATTTAAAATTCTATTATCAGCAAGCTTAACAAAATGAAACATATAATTATAAATGGATAATATAGCAGATTAAGCAGTGAAAATACATTGCATAATCATATCCGATATATGTCCATCCATCATTCCCAGAATATTGAAGGTCAGAATGATTGTCATCAATTACAGTTGGATGTCAGCAGTGAGTGTCAAACACAATCATCAACAATACATGATCTTGAAAAATGTAGTCCTGCTTCCTGAATGGATAAAGAAATGCTCCACAAATACAGTTCATGTGGCACACAGAAGTTTCTGATTATGTCCAGACTCCTCTTGTCTTCACATGCTCTTGCTAGATAGGCCCAATAGATCTAGATCTAGTACTAGAGAGCTGGGCCTATTCTTCATGACTTCTGAGGGGAAACCTTGTCCTTCAACCTCTCTGACCATGTCTTACTACCCTCTGCACCTAATTCTACAAGGCCTTCTTCGGATAGAGTGTCCTTCAACGATTCTGCAGACGCACCAGAGGCATTTGTTATCACTGACCTTTCCCATGTCCGCTTGTGAAAGTCTGTGACGATACGATGAAGACTTGTGTAAGTCTTTTCACATTCTGCCTCGTGTACAACGGTGGCCTCTCCTTGGGAAAAACCTTCGGCAATCTTTTTTCTCACGTGTGCTCCTAAGTCACGCTTGCCCATAGACTTATCAATTGGCCATTTCTCACACAGTTGAAGAAAATTTCTATACCTGGACGCAGCCATAATGTTGTATAAACTAAAGTTCGATTACTCTCAGTCTCAGTGGTTTCATAAGGAGCTTTTTCCGGTGTAATGACTGTAATGATAACAAAATCTTCCGGTGTCCAGTACTTTCGTTTGCCCAAGTCAATTCCACCGGGAGAGCCTTTCACATAATTATTAAGAGTGGGAACAAATCACCTTCCACCTTTCGAATTATCGCAGCAGGGTAACATGCTGTTATGATGCTATATTAAGGAGCAATATTTTTCCCCTGTGTATAATATTAAACAAAATTTAAAAACACACACAAGCTTTGGGGTCGGAGTACACATTTGTGAGTTGTGTCAAAAAAAGCAAATAAATAAGCTCTATTTTGAATAGACAATAAATAAATAAATAAATAAGTAAATAATAAATGAATGAATAAAATAAGTAACAAGAAAATACACAATAAATTCTGAAAGAAAAATAATGATGGACCTTTGCCAGGCTTAACAACAACAAAATATATTTAAAGAATTAAAATAAAGAACTTTTGGTATCTACTTCACAGACTTTCATTGTGTGCATTTGTTCGTTTTTTAGTGCAGGGAGTAAAAAACAGGAAGTAAAAAATGAATAAAAATAAAATGAACATAGGAGCAAAAGAAAGAGTGGCAGAAAAAGTGAAGAAAGAAAAATGATTTAAAAAGGGACATAACCATAAATGAGATTGAAAGTGAAATAGAGGAGGGGGTGAGAGAAAGAGAGAGAGAGAACACGGGGGGGGGGGGAGAAAGAGAGAGAGAGAACACGGGGGGGGGGAGAAAGAGAGAGAGAGAACACGGGGGGGGGAGAAAGAGAGAGAGAGAACACGGGGGGGGGGGAGAAAAAGAGAGAGAGAACACGGGGGGGGGGGAGAAAGAGAGAGAGAGAACACGGGGGGGGGGGAGAAAAAGAGAGAGAACACGGGGGGGGGGAGAAAGAGAGAGAGAGAACACGGGGGGGGGGAGAAAAAGAGAGAGAGAACACGGGGGGGGGGGAGAAAGAGAGAGAGAGAACACGGGGGGGGGGGGAGAAAGAGAGAGAGAGAACACGGGGGGGGGAGAAAGAGAGAGAGAGAACACGGGGGGGGGGGAGAAAAAGAGAGAGAGAACACGGGGGGGGGAGAAAGAGAGAGAGAGAACACGGGGGGGGGGGAGAAAAAGAGAGAGAACACGGGGGGGGGAGAAAGAGAGAGAGAGAACACGGGGGGGGGGAGAAAAAGAGAGAGAGAACACGGGGGGGGGGAGAAAGAGAGAGAGAGAACACGGGGGGGGGGAGAAAAAGAGAGAGAGAACACGGGGGGGGGGAGAAAGAGAGAGAGAGAACACGGGGGGGGGGAGAAAGAGAGAGAGATGGAGAGAGAGAGAAAGAGGCCAAATGTTGATGCATAGTGATCAAAAGAAAGGAGACGAAGGAAATTAGACAGTACAACAAAAAGCTGGGGCAGAAGATAATAAAATCAGGAAGAAAGAAGGGGAAAGAAAGGTGCAGGGGAGTAGGAGGGCGAACAGGAAGAAAGAAGGGGAAAGAAAGGTGCAGGGGAGTAGGAGGGCGAACAGGAAGAAAGAAGGGGAAAGAAAGGTGCAGGGGAGTAGGAGGGCGAACAGGAAGAAAGAAGGGGAAAGAAAGGTGCAGGGGAGTAGGAGGGCGAACAGGAAGAAAGAAGGGGAAAGAAAGGTGCAGGGGAGTAGGAGGGCGAACAGGAAGAAAGAAGGGGAAAGAAAGGTGCAGGGGAGTAGGAGGGCGAACAGCTGAAAAAAAGAATGAAACGAGTCGTGATGGGGGCGCAGAGGGGAGGGGGAGTTCAAAGCACATAATGATTTCACACACGTGTTGTTACACCCCCCTGTATAATTTAGTATGAGGGAGAATGGTGGAAAGAACAAATAGTTTGCTGTCGTGGCTGACAGTCACCATGGTTCTTCATGTTATTTGTTAGTGCTGAGCTGTTGCAGTCCGTGTGCCACGCTATCGGCAGCTATTTTCACATTGTTTTCAACTTCCTCTACGTCTTCAGTGGCCAGCAAATGTAAATATCGATAATCCCTCCAAAACACCAGCACCGTGACTATATCCTTTTCCAGCTCTTCCCGATGCTTTTCCGTTTCCAGTAATTGAACCAACATGGCGTCCACGTCTTGGTGGTCACTAATGACGTCGTAGATTAACTTTGTATCTCGACCGCCCGACTTGGGAAAACAGCTCTTGCCGGCTACAGGCTTCATTTCAGAGAGAAGTCGCTTTAATTTCCGTATATTCCTGATCAGCATTGTCATGTAATTGTTTATCGTTGATACCAAGTTTTTCACCACCGCCATCAAACGTTCATTTTGTTCTGGCCCTTGGTCAACCAACTTGGCATGTCGTTCTAAATTTCGCGTCAGTCTATGCACAATGGCTTGGTTATTTACTATAATGTCGTGGAGTCTTTCCTCCATTTCTGAGGCACTTTCATCTATGTCCTCGTCTTCCAGGAAAATCTCGTCAATAGATTCGGTTAGGAGTTGAGCGCCTTCCTTCACAGCTAAACATTCAATCCACAATTCATCCATACTACTAAGTGGTTCAGTGTCCTGATTTCTACCAACGAACTGCTTCGCGCTGGACATTTCAGCACCGGCGCAAGATTCATCTTCCTGGGAAGGTTTATTACCCATACTGTACCACGATGTTATAAAATGGTACTTAAAATCTGGAACGTTCTAATAATATGTTTGGCGCCTTCCAAAAGAACCGAATATTTCTGGTTTCTTCAAGCAGCTCATGCAGATGAAACCTCAAGTTGCCATGTTTTGTCAAGAACTTCACTTTAACTATTTTACTGGAATCCTGGCTGGGAAAATCAAAATTACATTATGAAATTATTAACCCAGTGGCGCCGTGATTCCTCTTGACCTTGTCATGTGCCCATGCAATAACCAAATTTCTAGCTTCTCTTTGCCTAAATACTTTCAAATTTATATACCTGCAGTTGTGTAAAACTTCAGCTCACTGCTTGAAAGGTCCTGGAGAAGACAAAAAAAAACAAAAAGAAGTAAAATTGCCTTTCAAATCACTTTAATTTAAAATATGTACAGCATGAAGGGAAAATAAAGTGACTAGAAAGGTAAAAATGACAATCTCCTAAACACTGATCTGTAAAACATTTTCTAGGGCTACAAAGACACGCCATTTTCTCCTATGGACAATGTAACGCTGATGTTACTCGTCAGTTTCTTACCCTTGTGTGAATGGGGTTGTAGTGACAATCGGCAGTCTATCATTCCTGGTTTTTTAAAACTTATCTAGGCCCGCTTTTCTTGACAGATGGGCATGTAAAGGAAAATAAATCCCTGGTGAAAGACAACAAGTACTGCATTTTGGGTCTGGTATTGTTCAGTTCTTTTCCGATCCAAAACCGGTGTGGGCAAACAGTGTATTCATGAAATGTCCGCTTGAGTTATACCTGGTTATTCTGTTTGAGTAAAAATTCTTGACGTCGATGACTGGCAGTTTGTCAATGTTCTGAGACAGTCATTGGTTTCCTACACGGTAGCGCATGAAACTACCAGAAAGAAAGTAGCTACGAGCCGCCTACTAAGTTTCACATGTCTCAGAGTAAGTATGTGCGAGACTTCCATACATCAGTAAGTTTCCTGCATCAGTGATGTGGTATAGATCACTAGAGGAGGTATATTAGGATGACCTATTGGTAAATTTGCTCGTGTTGTCAAAATTAGACTACTATAACTCATTACGTGCTGGACTACCTCAGGAAAAAATAAAAAAACTGCAAATAGTACAGAATAATATAATGCAGCACGATTAATCCTTAAGAAAAGGAAAAGAGATCATGCGTCACCTCTACTGTAAATTTGCACTGGCTACCGGTATAAAAACAAATAATGTGTAAGCTGGCTATCCTGTGTCAGAAATGTATGTACAAAAACGCAACAACTTATTTAACTGATCTTTTGACTCCCTATGTACCATCACGACATCTTAGGTCATGTGCAGACACTACAAAGTTTAAAATTCCTAGAATGGGTGAAAAATCTTTTTTTTTTTATCAAGAGCCTCAGATTTGGAATTCTCTGCCTGTCTTTGAGAGAGAGACTGAAAATTTAATGTCTTTTAAAATCAGCTGAAGAGTCATCTTTTCACTCTCGATCTCCGAATGTCCATCACACGTTTGTTTTTCCTGGGTATTTTATTAGTCTGTGGGTGTACCTGTGTATTGTATGTGTGATTTACATGAGAAAAATGTTGTAAATCGCTTAGAGCCTGGTTGCTAACGGGATAAAGCACTATTATAAATGCTATGTATTATTATTATTATTATTATTATTATGACAGTTATTTGGCAGGACTCTCCTTCTCTGATGATTTGTTGTAGTCTCGCTCTTTCAATTTTTTAAGAAATTAAAATTTCACATATTGCCTCACAGCGCGTCATTGGACTTGGACTGAACAAGACAGCGCCAGACTAGTGCATGAAAGGAAAAAAACGGAAGCTGATGTCAACAAAGTTGTGAAAAGGCAAAGGGGTCAAAGTCTGTAAAATACTACTACTACTACTACTACTACTACTACTACTACTAATAATAATAATAAAATCAATAAGCGTGGATCTAGGAGGTGAGTGTTTGTGTATTATTGAAAAATAAATAAAAATACCGTACATGTTTCTTGGTCAAAGTAATGGATACACCAATTAATATACATTACAGGAAGATCTATGAATGTTAACGTCAATGAGATCATTTTTTTTTTACCTAAATAGTGATAGATCGAATTGTTATTATTATTAAATATTTGTTTAAACTAAGATAGAAAGCGTGCGGCTCAAGTAACACATCTGGACTATATCCATGTGTCAACCAGGGTTGTTGGAAGCCGTTCCCACAGGAAAATTAGACTTGAGAAGGAAGAAAGGCGCTGCAAGAGCTTGGGGAGAAATTGTAGAAGTAGAAAAGACATTGCAGGGAAAACAATTCGGGGGTGGGGGGCGGTGGGGCTGAATGAAAGAATCCAAGGCTAAAGAGGGCCACAGGCGGGGCGGGGGGTGGGGGGCGGTGGGGCTGAATGAAAGAATCCAAGGCTAAAGAGGGCCACAGGCGGGGCGGGGGGTGGGGGGCGGTGGGGCTGAATGAAAGAATCCAAGGCTAAAGAGGGCCACAGGCGGGGCGGGGGGTGGGGGGCGGTGGGGCTGAATGAAAGAATCCAAGGCTAAAGAGGGCCACAGGCGGGGCGGGGGGGGGCGGTGGGGCTGAATGAAAGAATCCAAGGCTAAAAGAGGGCCACAGGCGGGGCGGGGGGGGGCGGTGGGGCTGAATGAAAGAATCCAAGGCTAAAGAGGGCCACAGGCGGGGCGGGGGGGGGGCGGTGGGGCTGAATGAAAGAATCCAAGGCTAAAGAGGGCCACAGGCGGGGCGGGGGGTGGGGGGCGGTGGGGCTGAATGAAAGAATCCAAGGCTAAAGAGGGCCACAGGCGGGGCGGGGGGTGGGGGGCGGTGGGGCTGAATGAAAGAATCCAAGGCTAAAGAGGGCCACAGGCGGGGCGGGGGGTGGGGGGCGGTGGGGCTGAATGAAAGAATCCAAGGCTAAAGAGGGCCACAGGCAGGGCGGGGGGTGGGGGGCGGTGGGGCTGAATGAAAGAATCCAAGGCTAAAGAGGGCCACAGGCGGGGCGGGGGGTGGGGGGCGGTGGGGCTGAATGAAAGAATCCAAGGCTAAAGAGGGCCACAGGCGGGGCGGGGGGGGGCGGTGGGGCTGAATGAAAGAATCCAAGGCCAAAGAGGGCCACAGGCGGGGCGGGGGGGGGGCGGTGGGGCTGAATGAAAGAATCCAAGGCTAAAGAGGGCCACAGGCGGGGCGGGGGGGGGTGTATGCTGCAGCGTTATAGTATAAATGCCAATTAAAATACAACGCAATGATAAGACATCGAAACGAAACTGATAAGACATCGAAACGAAACTATCTCCTATTCTCCTATTGCGTCATTGATTCAGAGTGTTTCTAACCAAACGTCTGCTCATTTTGTAGTTGCATTGGTGAGCTGGTGGGGGTTGGGTTGGGGGGGGGGGGTAAGGTGTTGATACCTGCTAAGGAAACAGAGGTCAAGGCCTATAATTATTTACGTGACACTGATCTCAAGAGATTTCGAAGACACAGTACCTGAGTCACAGTGAATTTGAAGCGAACCACACTAAACTTCAGCAACCAACGCGGGAAGGGAGATCCGGTCTTCATTTCAATGCCAGATTATTCGCATTTTTTCATTCCGCATTTCTGATTTTGATTGATATTCTATTTACTTCATAATTTTAAAAAATCTTCAAGCACGCTAAATACTTTCCCAACTGACCATTCAGTGGCGTGTAATGAGCAGGGACAGTGCAGTGGCTAACGGGGCTTAGGCCTACACATGTATGTAGTTCCGTGGATTTTTTCCAGCTTTATGTGTCATAAAATTGGATGCTGGCGCTTCTTGGGCAGAGTTTAACAAGGTTAAGTCATCCATAAGGTTCACTATTGTTACACTGAGTCAGAAAAGTGAGTCACTAGCTCCATGATGACAGCCATGCCATACTTGGATTTTGCGGACGGAAATGTTCAGAACGGATCACGGGTTAGGAATGGATCCGGTGGGATTAAACCGGCATGTACCTTACAAATATTTGAACTGAATAAGAATTATGCCGAAATGCAAGTGAAGAAATATGAGAAATATGGGGGCGGGGTTTCCCACATGTCAAAAAAGGTAAAGAAAACAGCCCCAATAGGCATCATACACATTTGGCGTACGGTCAAGCTATAGCAATGAAATATCAAAGTCGGCAAGTCCCCGTTCTATGGCTATGAGATAACTCAGAGTTTATTTCAATATCATGATTTACATGAGATGACCATTACGGGTTAATCGGTTCTGACTGAAGAGGAACAGATCTCATAAGTTTCACATGGGCTAATCCTCAACCTCAATGGAGTTTTCAAAGAGGGATGATAAATTTCACATGTTTGTTCGTCTCACCACTTAGCCTTGTTTTTGCGATAGTCTAGATTTTCAGGCAATAAAACTAAACGTGAAGACATTCTCCATCAACAATTTTGCATGTTGATATCTGAAATTAATGGGCCATTTGTCATTATTGCACCGGCACTTTAAGGACTGCAAACTGCCGTTTTATGACCTCAAAACAAATTAATAAACAACAAGATATTATCTCATTTCGCATTGAAGTCACGTTTTTCGGTTTTCTTTCAAAGCATAAACTGCAGTTCACAACACCTATAAATGTTCAATGCCAGTCATTTTGGCGCATGAAAAAAGTACGAAAACATAACTTTAAAGAAATCTCGATGGGCAATAATGTGCAGCAAGGCCCGTGTTATCCTCTGTTAATTAGGTCACCAACAAGCAAGCCCTGGTACAGCACATTATTGTACACTGTGACAGAGAGAAAACAGCTCTCGCACAATAGTGCCTCTGTCGGCAGCTGTGTTCCTCTTCAAATGTAGGGCAAACACTGTTTTCACTCCATTTTCAGTTTTTCGTGGAAACTCAAGTCACATTAATCGTTAGTTAAGAAACGCTGCTCCAGAAAAGAAGGCAATAGAATTTAAACAGCAACAAGAAGAATGAATTAATAAGTCTAGTTAGTCCAGTTTCGACGGTGATGATTTTCGGAAAGCATTAACAAAAAGTAGAGCAGAAAGTCACTGTTCAGGTTGTCCTCGGTAGTTCCATAGGGCTGATACGGTGTCATCACCATGAATGACTGAAGGTATTACATGAAAAGAAGAGAAACATACAATATTATTTATTTGTCCGCTGCCTTCAAGAAAGCCATTGTATCAACTTCCAAACGCCCAACTCACCTGTTGACAATAAACACCAGGAATGCTGACAACATGTCTCAGATGACTTTAATAACTACCTACGTGCCCACCCTTGGTGACCAAACAGGACAAATCCCACCGTAACATTGAGGACCTCACCAGCCTGTAGCATTTACAATTTACTAAAAATAGTACAATGTAGGCTAAATAATCTACATTGTTTCAAAAATGAATTTTAATTTTCACATGCTGCTCGAGCCCAGACCATTGTCCTCTGCCGTTATCAGGAATGTAACAGGGTCATGCTGACATATGTTTATCCAGCCGTATTTGCCCGCTGCACCATTAAAAGATAATGGGCTTTAAATAATTTTAAGTGTTTTGTCGGCTCCGACTTTGAAATTTCCTGGTTTGTTTGCTTTCAAGTGCTTGAACTTCATTTTAGAATTCGAACCCTTGAGTAACCAGCTCATTCAAAACTGGTGATAGAACCATAGGTGATGAGGACTCAGCATCTGCCACTGTGACTAAGTTTTGCATCACATAAAGATCTACTTAAAATCAAACTGATGTGTACAAAAGCCGGCTTTGACTGACTTATTGCGCCTGCCCGATCAAATTTGAGTTTTGTTTTTCTCCGTCCAACAAACTGCGCATGTTAAGAGCCCCCCCCCCCCCTTCCTTGTATTTTTGAATCTATAGAAACGTGTATAACGTCATGGTTTATAGTTTATAGAAGTAAGATTAGCCTACACGTCGGAATTAAATATAACTCAGTAATCCTACCCAAAAAACAACAACAAAGAGTTAATATTATTATTGCTGTTATGCCGTAGAAATTAATCTTAATTCGAAATGTGCGCTCGTGCGCCCGTTTGTGTGTGTGTGTGTGTGAGTGTGCTCATCCGTGTGTGATTATGTACAATAATGAATGTGTGACAAGAGCAAATCACTTCTAAAATACGAAACTACAGCATTTTTATTCAGCTTGGAAAGAAACCAGTTATTCCTGTAGCAAATGGGTCCTAGTACACAAAATTATAACAACATTATGTAAAATACTGGCCATTTCGAGGCCGTGCGATGTAGTGGAATGGATGAACATGTCATACCGTATTCAAAACGTACAAGCTAGTATAATAATTATGTAGATCCAGAGTCTGGTGCTGCCGACGTTACCAGCACCGTGTAGGTTGAATCTGTTGTGCATGTGAACTTTTTCTTTTTCTTTTTTTTTTGCCCGTAGAATCTGACAGCTGTAGGCCTACAGTTTACTGAGTTACTGAGCCTGGCAGCTGCACAGTTATCGAATATTGACTGATACAGCTGCAAGATACGGAAAACGGAGCTGAATTGATATTATACGTTTTTGGGCAATTATCTTTCCCATAGAAACTTTTCACTGCTGAATGAAAATTAATTTGTTGTCGCACTAGCACCAGCCTGCGCTGGAAATAAGAAAAACAAGATAATTATCATACATAAAGTAATAAATCTCAGAAAACAAAGTGAGCATTTCAAATGTAATTTCTCCGGTGTGTGCATGTTGGGAGAGCCTACTCTTACAAGTTACAATGCTTGAATGTACTCGAGGTCCCCAATGTTATATTTAAGCCTGTACGCTAGGGAATGTGGCGGTGGACAAAGCATTGGAGTTTTCTGGTCTTCTATAATGATTGGGTGTGGACAACGCCAGCGGGATCTGGTGTACCTCAAGGGGGATATCGAATCCCTGTGTATATTATAACGGTCTTTGTCTTGCTTAACCCCCAAAATAAAATAAAATGAAGAGAACTAGCGAGAAACGAACGTTAAATACTTGGAAAAATTATCATGTTATGGGCACACTTTTGTCTCCCAAGTTATTCAGTCGGTGAAGACCCCCCCTCCCCCCTTTCACCCCCCACTTCCGCCTTGCTGCCCTGGATTACTTTGGTTCGATCAAAGATACCAGGCCATATGCCATCTAAATCTATAAATCTTTGTTTTGATTGGCAGGGCTCCATATGTGATTGGGACAATGGTATACCTATGTACGTGCACATGCCCCCCCCCCCCCCAAAGGGAAGAAGACGGCTCTCGTGGGTTTCTCATCATCACCATCTCTATTTCTGAGAACAGTCAAGCGAATTTGTAATGATGTGTGGCTGAGCAGGGAGTGACATACTAATGATATCGGGCACTAATGGAATGGACTCTGTCCATGGACTGATCAGCGTTCGTAATGGGCATTACAAGGTTATCAGTAAACATATTCTGAACAACTTTTACGTTGATCTCTCTCGATATGTACATATCTGAGTTCTTCCTTCGCTCACAATGAGTCCTTCAGTGTCCAATCGCGCTGTCTAAACGTTTTGTCCCTTCCTCAAATATGTTTGCATGTGTGTTTTTTCTGAGATACGTTGTGCTAAAACAATGGACTGAGCTCAATTTAGGCCAGAATTGCCTTGATCTTTCATGTTCGTCTCGAGACGAAGCCCGATACCATTACGTTGTTAACAACACCGGTACCACAACCACAACCACAACCACCACAGTCACCACCACCACCACCACTACCACCGCCACCAACAACAAAAACAACAACACAGATTGCTAGTCCACACCCCTAACAGTAACCTACACAAGTGACCCATAAGACAAATGATAATAATTTTAACTCGCTTTTCTCAAAACAATGCGAAATGAGATAGGCTAATATCTTGGCACAATGCTAATAGATCTTCCTCTCTACTGTCCATCCTTCCTCAAAAATATTTTCTTACCTGACCAGTGTATCCAACTGACGGTACAGGCATTGAAATATAAATACTGTACATGGGTTTCTCGCTGGATTGCCTCATTGGCCAGGTGTATGTTCAACGTTAAAAACGCCCACTCATGACAACTCTGAATGAAACATTCCTCCAGTTTCTGAATGTGTAGACTTCCTGCATATCCGAAGAAGGCACTATGCCTGGGGATCCATGAAAGAATTATTTTCTGACGTGGACCCACAACGCATCCTGTCCTTCTCTGAGAGAGGCTAAGATCTACAACTTGATTTAATAACTTTTATACTCGTTTACAAAACTTTTCCCAGATCTATACAAAACAACTTTTTTTGTTCAGAATTTTACCAATGTGTTAATATTATTATATGAATGTATTTAACTACATGTATATGTTAAGCTTAACAGCTCTGAATACGAAACATTACTAAAGAAAGTGCACCCAAATAGACCTTGAAAGGCTCAAAGTGGCCGTTATCGTGCCGACGCGCCCTAAAAAACCCAAACTTAAACTCAAAGTATTTTCCAGTTTATAAAAATACAAAGCGATGAAAATACACCAGCAATAGCAATGCTGTCACAATGATAACGCAGTAATGATGATCAAAATCAATATTAGCAGAACGAAACTTAAAGTTTCGATGGGGAATATTGTTCTAGCTTATGTCGACCCCTTTCTCTTATCAAACCGAGAAAGAATTGTCACTATATGTCAGGATGTTTTCCAGCTCCCACCCCTCCACTCAATTTTGAAATTACATTCATTAACAAAACCAAGAACTTTGTGTGTGATTTTGTTGATCATGTAATGAAATGACATGCTGGCAAAATAATAATATTATTAAAAAAAAATATTAATTAACCGGAATTTGTGTAAATGTGGGCTTCTCTCTCCCCCGTCGATGCACACGTGGGCTCCTTTCTTGTCCTGTATGAGTGAGTGTGTTTGTGTGTGTGTGAGTAGTAGAAAGACGGCGAAAGTAGAGAGTTGGAGAGCAGAGAGAAGTGGAGAGACAGAGAGAGAGAGAGAGGGAGGGAGAGAGAGAGAGAGAGAGAAAGAGAGAGAGAGAGAGAGAGAGAGAGAGAGGGGGGGGGGGGAGGACAAATTTGAAGGGTCGGATTAACCCTTTCAATTCTGAAACAGCATTGCTGTAAAGTCTTTATTGCTCCATCAGGTACATGTCTTGTTTCTCCATTGCCAGCTTTTAAATACAGATCAGTAGAGTAATTTAGATTCATATTTACCATTCAAAACTACTGAAATAAGTGGCTCTGAATGTAAACTGGATTCGTGAAAATCTAATGTTCTCCGCCTCAGTAGACAAAGGGTTAAGGATAGTTAGGGTATTCGGGGTGGGTGGGGTGGAGGCCAGGGGTTTATGGTGATCAGTTTTGAAAAGGGCCCCAAAATAAACAACAACAACAACAAACAAACCAGAAAAGTTTGAATACCCCTGTATTATATTAGAGACACGGAATCATTGATTGTCCTGGCGGAAGTTAAAGTTGTCTACGACGACATAGGACTTGGTGCTGATCGAAAGTTGGTTATTCAGTCCAAATCGATCGAACATTGGATTAATCAATGTCACGTATTATAGTCAACAGAAACCTTGAATGACCCTCTCTCACGTATTAAATAACTCAGCAGGTCCCAGACAGGGATAATTAATGGCAGTATCAGTGTGTATCACATGCATTATTATTATGGTGTCCCAAACGATTGGATCCCTTGGCTTTTAACAAATGAATTGAATTTTTGTTGTTCTTGGTTTGTTTCAGATCAAAGGCAGCTTCGAATCTACCAAAAGGAGATCGCATTGACTCGTTCATATATAAATAGAGCGAAGTCCAGGGCCGTCAATTAGAGCATTTATTGTAATAAAACTGTTAAATACTTAATTATAGCACATCCAGTAATGTAATAGTATAACAATGATCTTGGCCGTGGAACATCGGCTATGGCACAGCTTGGATTGTTGAATATTTCAATAAAATTAGTTTATCTCCCGTCTCCCCCCCCCCTCTCCCCCGCCCGGTCTAAAATACAAACAACAAGAGAACTCCCCCCCCCCCCAAAGTTCCCTTCGATAAAAAATTGCAATAAAATTGCTTTTATTATAACAAAAAATTAAAAAACAAAACAAAACGTGGTAAACTCAAATAATTATGACAGATTTGCACCCGTTTGTTTTCCTAAAACTAAGCTGTTTTGTATCTTCACGAGGCCAGAGATGTTTAGGAGCTCAACATGTAAGCTTACTAAAACACTGGGCTCAGACCAGAAACACCACCTCTGGATCAGGCCACCTCTGGATCAGGCCACCTCTAGATCAGGTCTATAGGAATTTCATTAAAATTTTGTTCTTCTTCTTTGTCTTTAGATGTACGCTGTGCAGTAAGGAAACGAACGTCCTAGATGTTTGGCCTGCGATTCCTCTATAATAATTCAGATATGTTGCCGGATCAAGGAACAATTCCATAGTGCTGGTAGCCATGCTGCAGTTTCAAAGGACAGCTGGCGTCATGTCTTCGGCCAGTGACATCACATCGACGTTTTCTTCACGTAGTGAGGTCAGTCTTTGTCTCCTAGCAACCGTAGGGCACCGAGTCAGGTATGTTTCATCTCAATCTCAGGGCAGTTCAACACCACATTGCACACTTGTGACAATGAAACAAGATGGTGTCGCTGGTTGATTCGAAGGAAGTTCAAGTCTTCAGTAACAACGGACACAAGACACACCTGTCTCGGTGCTTTTTGCCTCTTACTAGCTGATTTTTGTCTTGTCAAGGACCCCCCCCCACCCCCTCCCCTCCCATATCCGTTTCAAAAACGCCCACTTTCATCGTCTCCTGCCTTACTGGACTGAATGCAAACCGTCCCACCTTACTGACATTGTTGCATTTTAATCTTTTGCAAAATGTGAAGTTCTCCCCGAGTTTGTCCGCAGTAAATATGTACTTGTATAATGTTGGTACATGACGTTAATTTCATAATGTTGGCTTATCTGACAGTGTAAATCTCTTTAATATCACAAGTATAGTGATCAGTAAAATGATACGCGAAGGTAGGTGTCAGGACCTTCTTTTGAGAAAGGTGCTGGTAGTTCTCCACACAAAACGAAACAATGGTAGGTCTATTTTGAATAAAAAGAACTCCAGGCTATTGATTTCGAAGCAGCCTACCACAGAACAGCACAATGCCCACTCGGCTTGGTTTTATGCATTTATTGTTACAGTTGTTAAAGCAAAATTAGATTATGTTAATGACAATAACAATGATAAAAAAAAATGAAAGAGAAAACAACGATAACAACAAAAACAACTGTCCAACCTTGAGACATTATGTTTAATGTCACTTGAGCTGTCTGCACTTACAATTAGGTCTGGATCTTTTGTGCTGACTGCGTTATGAACACAAGGTTATGACCCAAAAAAATTGTTAAGATTAAGCGCAGTTGTTTTCAATTTATGCCGTCACAATGCTCATTGCACATAAAATTGTCGGGTGCAGAATTATTTATAACAAACCGGTTCTGTGGTTTCAAAGAAGATAGTATATTAAGATTAATAAAACAGCGACAGTAACAATTGTAACGAGTCAAGGAGTGGAACAGCGTCTGACTTCCTTGACCTGCTCGAGCAACTTTCAGTCACGCTGGCGGAGAACCTGAGTCAAATCTGTTTCGTCTTGGTTTTAGTGTGAGATGAGGATTGCCGAATTAGCGGGACATCGCTCACTGGCAGGACCGAAACAAACCTGACCTATCAGTTTGAGTGCGAGAAAACTGTCTGGAATCAACGGGAGGGAAAAGAGATCTCGCATTCTCAGCCAAAACAGACACGAAACAATCTTGACTTAGTTATACACCGCCGTGCGCCAACGTAACGTCATTCATTGCCTGTATTTCTGATTGGCAATTTAACTTTAAAAATATATTTGGTATAGTGTTGACTGTCAAGTTTTCGTTACAAATTCCTGAACTCAGCATGATATTTTTTTAAAATTCTTTCTTATTTTCGCACGGCACGAGTCACGAGTCGAACGTCGGCGTGTAGAATGTTGCTGCACGTTACAATAATGAAACGGTATTTTTTGGGGGGGGGGGGGGTCTAATGGCAAAACCAGATTGAGAAATAAATACTGACGTGTGTTCACTGTTCAGCTAGAGCTTACTATGTAAAACACTACGGTTCCCTAACAATGTCCATTTCACAAACTCCTGGAAGCAAACTTGCTGGAACAACCAGTGATAGACATGGAGTATAAATTCAACCTAGGATTGAAATTCCATTTTCCTTATAGGAATGATAATGGTGCCTAGGTAGCTCCGCTGGTCAAGGCATCGCCCTATCATCGGTTTGATGTGGGAAATCCGCCAGTACGGTAATCTTACCAACCCTATAGAAATCCTGTTCAAATCTAAGTCAGATTGCTGTAAGGATGCCGGCTAGGAAACATCCCACCAATCTCTGCGCACCCCCCTCCCCGGCGATTGCCAGAACCGCTGAAGAAATTTGTTGACATCAAGCGTGACTCATTATGCCACATGAGTCATGTAAAATTCCTCTGGTTATCCAGCACTCAATGTCCGTTTCCACAATGTCCAAAATTACCGGTTTCCAGCTCTGATTCTGCGGCCTCGGTCTGTGTTCGTAAATGTCGTGTACGGAGATAAAAGATGGCGAGGACCAAGCTCTGATACGGTCCTTTATATATAATTAGCATCATAAACTGAAACAATGAGCTTATCCCGGGCAGAGCGCCAAAACCTGCATAATTTACAAGTTAACATTATAGTCGGGGATGCAAGCTGCTGATTCCGGTATGCACATGTACAGTGGGGCATCCTGATCCCATATTGCATTGTCAATCTCTATAGACAGTCTCCATGCGATTGATGACCCAATACCCACGGTTTGAGCTGTTCAGGTAGTAACACCCGTTCCCCCACCCTCCCGTCCTGTGGCCTTACAGAATTCATTCTGTGGCAGTAGGACAAGTGATGGCCTTTCTACAAGTGGAATGGCGCCTTCAGTGATGATCAAATGCGAAGTTGTTTCCATACTCCCAAGTCTGTTGTAGCACTGTACTTTCAAATCTATGATGTGAAACAACAACAACAACAGCAACAACAGTCGACCCAGAACTGTTTCAAAGGGAAGTATGTAAGAGCTCGTCCACATGTAGATGGTATCGCAGGAGTCACTGACTTCACGTAGGAAATGCACGGCCTACAGATAGAAAAGTGCATAGCTTACTGAATCAGTTCTGTTTTGACCTCTTTTTTTGTGGATTGTGGAATTAATCGGGACCTCGCCCACTACTGAGACTGGATCAAGTTTATTTCTCTACTTGATTCAAAGTATGTTCAAGTCTAAGTCCAAACCCACGCAAAATTGACTAGAGTGAGTGCGTTACCAGTCACTTAGCTGTGCCATATCTGACATGAAGGAGACAGGAGAGTACCCTGACATCTAATGAGAAAAGGGCGGGGGGGGGGGGGGTTTGGGGGTCGGGGGTTGGGGGTTGGGTGGAACAAAGTCCTTCGGGAATCGAATACAGAATGGAAGGAGTGATGCAGCTTCATATTCTAGTGGAACGGAGGTATAGAAAATTCTCTGAAATCAGTTAAGTGGCAAGAGGGCGTGGAGACTCCAATGCAGTAGAATGGAAAGGCGTAAGGCAGAGGTCTCATTTATAGTACAGTTTATGACATCTACATTCCACCAATGGCCTCACAACACAAAAAAAGGGGGGGGGGGAGGGGGAGAGGGGAGGTATATGAAAGGGAGAAATTTTAGAGAATGCTAAATGCTGCTTGGTGGGTGGTCGTTACTGAAAGGTTTTGTTGACTAAGCATGAGAGAAAAACACACAATGCTGGCCATCAATTACATTAATTTTACTAGATGGAGACATGGTAGTGTGAAGATTAGTGAGGAGATTTGGAATGCTGGGGTGGAGAATGAAGTTCATTAATTTTGCTGTCTACTTAGATTGCTAATTATAACATGCCCATCGTTTGCTGACAGTATTTAGGTAAACTGTAAAGAGGACAAGCAAAATTTGAGAAGCGCCAGAATGAGAGATTGAAACAATAGTACGACCTGCGATCGAACTCTCCACTTCTCACATAAATAGCGAATGCTCTATTTCAACTGCCCAACCTATAATAAAGCTTATCTCCCAATTCAAAGGAGGCCCCTAAGCCACCTACACTCATTTTGCCTGTGAATCTGTAAGGAAACGACAGGGAGCCACGGTTTGCTTAGCTTCCAGATCGCCGCCCCCCTCCCCCCCATCAGCTCAGCTTACAATCAAATCAGAAAGTTTACAAAATAAATCGTACTTCGTGCAGTTGTAGGAATACATATACCTGAAGGGCTTAGTTCTACAGCATGCTCACGCCACAATAACCTAACACTGAGATATAGAGCAGATTGCATTCTATGAGTCTGAAAAGGTAAAATGTACCTTACTCTATTAATAAAACTCATAGGTACCAGGGTTAATGTGCTTTGCACAGAAGACAGTGTCTTGTACGGTTTGCTTTGGAACCAGGGTGGATTTAGGTATTGTGCAGCATTAACCCCTTCAGCTACTATTTGGTCCACTTTCATTTCTACATGAGAAACTTAATCAGGAAAATCCTGTAGTAGTCACTATTCATTTTTCAAATTCCTTTCATAGATAACGCGTCCCTTTAAGCCACAGTCCTTGAGACGTGAATCAGTCAGCACATTTGCAGATCGCACCTAATACTGGCATTGTACGCTGCGGTCAGACAGTTTTCGACTAAATTTAAAAGATGGTAAAATTCGAGCACTGCCACACGATATGGCGATGGAATTTATCATTCACAGGCGAATGACTGTCGACGTCAGTATGGTGAGGCTTTCGACAGTAAAGTATCCATCCCTGCTCGACAACACACTAAAAAGTCCATTTTCATAAAAAGAAAATTAAAAAATGAACCTTCGAAATGGAGAATCCACCCACTTCAAATATGTTGCAGTGAAGTCAATAAAGAACTCTTACCTGTAGGTGCCTTTAGACTGAGAAATATGATTATGGTCATCAAACCTGATTATCCCAAATTGACCGTCGCTTTCAAGCACTCCTAATCAAGATTACACGGGTAGACTGCGCTAGCCTGTGTACACGGCCCTGATATTATATATATCGAGGTGTGATAAGTAAGACACACGAGACGAGATAGGTGTGTGTTGTGTATGTTTCATAATGAGCCAGATGCAAATTTTAATAGTATACAACCTGTCACGTGCTGGTCTCTTGATGGAACATCCGGGTCGATGACACAGAATGACTAACTCCGGGATATGTGATAATGAGTTATTAAAATCTGCAGTCTTCCCCTTGTAATTATAGCACACTCTTGCGTAGTTATCAATGATGCCAATTTTGCGGCACTCTGGGTTATTTATAAGCAAGACAGGGCACGTAATTATAAAATGAATGATACTGTGGTGAGCATGCTGGGATTTCTAGAGAAAGACCGGAAAATAGACCTAATTTGAGAGACAGATCGCGAATTCCTGTCCTGGCGGGGGCTTTTTCCCCTTATCTTTTGTCTCGGGGGCCATCCATGCAGTACCTAAGCTCG
>OZ007571.1:9506443-9571443 GCA_963931925.1 Onchidella celtica | reverse complement strand
TAACTTGTTTGTCTTGTTTAATCTTTTCAATGGTTATGCCCCTTTTCCTTGGCTTAAAAAATCCATTCCTGTGGAAATCTTTGGAATGCGCTCGAAAATTAGTGCCCTTTGTATCTCTTTGGAAAGGTTGTTTACATGGGTGGGGTCAGGAGAGCCGGGGTGAGAGGGGGAGTGCAGGTCTCCGTTTCTTCTGGAAATGTGAGTCGGAAATGCGAGGGTCCCAAAAGTTTGCTCGTGACCCCGCGTGGCGAGAACGGGTGATCAACAGCACGTGAAAGTGGATATTAGTCGCCCTCTTGTCCTCCCACTTCGCGTGCCAAGGGCGGTGTAAAGTAAGTGCTACGGGTTTACCATATCGGCCCCAGTAATTTGGCTTCCATTTTTGGACACTCCAGCGTCTTGCTGTCTGCGCGAATTGTCCACAACTCACGAAGCACTGCCCTCGCGAGAAATGTTAAAGTTTTCGTTGGTGCTATAGGGTCTCGCCAGCCTCACACGTTAAGTCAAGATGACCTTGGTGTAGCTCCTGGTGCCTCCAAGTAAGCCTAAACTTACCTTTTCGTAAAAAGATAACACAGAAGAAAGCTTAAACTTACCAACCCCGTACAAAGACAAGACAGAAGTAATTCTAAACTTACCATCCCCGTACAAAGACAACACAGAAGTAAACCTTAACTTAACAATCCCGTACAAAGACAACACAGAAGTAAACCTTAACTTACCAACCCCGTACAAAGACAACACAGAAGTAAGTCTAAACTTACCAACCCCGTACAAAGACAACACAGAAGTAAGTCTAAACTTACCATCCCCGTACAAAGACAACACAGAAATAAACCTTAACTTAACAACCCCGTACAAAGACAACACAGAAGTAAACCTAAACTTACCAACCCCGTACAAAGACAACACAAAAGTAAACCTTAACTTAACAACCCCGTACAAAGACAACACAGAAGTAAACCTAAACTTAACAACCCCGTACAAAGACAACACAGAAGTAAACCTAAACTTAAATAGTGAAGTAAGATTTCCCATCTTATGGACTATTCAGTAATTCCATTTTTTGTACTCATTTGACGGATATGTGAGAGATAACAAAGGCTGGCGGGCTCAGGTGAACATCACGAACAATAAAAAAAAAAAAAAATGCATGCATGAGTGCGTGATAAATATTTGCATTTGTGTAGCTATTCGCGTGTTGCGGACGTTTTGAATTTAAGGCAGTCTGGGTGTGGCATTTAGAGGGTTAACTTTTCTTTCATCATCAAATCATAAGGCAGTCTGCAGAAACGTAAGCTACTCGTAACACAAGGGTTTCAAAAAACGTAATACAAATGAACTGTTGAATGTTATTTGCAACTGTGTACAACTACGTTGCCATCGGTATCTGGTCCAGAACGGCCAACAGTTTAAACTCATGCGATAACTCAAATAATTACATGCACACATTTGTCCCCTTTACTTTTGAATTATAAATCTTGGATGTATCTTCATTGACACCATACTCATAAATATTCAAAGTGTGTATACATTTGTGAGACAGCCTGCTATGTCAAAATAATATGCCACTGCCTTCCCTTGTACCCATTCATCTTGTGCCCAGGATAGTTCTGCAAAAGGGCTCAACTGCTCGTGATATTTCTTAAGTCGATGTTATCTGTCCCATCAGCCGGGTAATGCTACGTCACGTCCGACTAGTGGAAGATCTCCAGTCCCAGGCTCTGGTCAGTGCGTGACAAGATGGCAAACGTCGCCTTCCAGGGGGCCGGTAATCTCGTTTACTCAAAGCACCTGAGACTAAGGGGAAACTACTATTTCGGTCACTCGCCTGTCCAAGATTTATCTGACCTTGTTTCTCAAATTCATTTTCTTCTTTGTCTTGCCCGTCCTTCCTGGTATTTTATCTGTTGATCTGAGTTTGGAAACTGAAGATGTGAATGATGTAAGGGGTGTTACAGCAAAAATATATAGACAAATGAACTGCTCAATGTTGTCCGTGACACACGATACGGACACGAATCAATTCGTCATTTTCCGTCCGCCGACTTGAGCGCGTATTATCGATGTCAACAGTGCAACAATTCACACCACACCCCTTTATAATTGAACGAAAAAGAGCAGTACTTACCGCATTTTATACACGTGCATTTTGTGGACATATAGTGGATGAAGGAATGGTTCGTCTCGGTATTCTGTGTCTTGGATGTTGCTTGTATCAGTGCCTGCACACACGTCAACTGAATAAATATATGATACTCCATAACTTAAATAATGAACAATAGTTTCCCTTAGTTTCAGGTGACCTTTTAAGCTCGAACCGTAAGTCTTGAATGTATCACTGGATATTTGAAATGTTCAAAGTGTGACTACATCGTTTGTGTGTGTGTGGGTGGGTGGTGTGGGTGTGTATGTGAGTGTGTGCGACAGCCAGTATGTATCGTACTTCAGATTCATGAAAACTAGCAGGAATCAGCCTGTGCCCAATAAATATCGGAGTTTCATTGTCTAACATTGTCGTGCATGTTGAAACGAAAACCCCTGGAGGGGACGAGAAGATTTTTGCTTGTCAACGGAATTTTCACTACAGTTGCTAGAAGTCTATGTAGCTCTCGTGACATACAACAGATGCAACAGATCGCGTATCATCCACCACCATCCGTGCTAAACAAGTCAAAAACACTGGAAAGTATTCTGTGGATTCCGCTGGGGACAGACCCCCTCTCCCCCCGGCTAAGCAAGTCAAAAACACTGGAAAGTATTCTGTGGATTCCGCTAGGGATATACCCCCTCCCCCCTGGCTAAGCAAGTCAAAAACACTGGAAAGTATTCTGTGGATTCCGCTAGGGATAGACCCCCTCCCCCCGGCTAAGCAAGTCAAAAACACTGGAAAGTATTCTGTGGATTCCGCTGGGGACAGACCCCCTCCCCCCCCCCCCCCGGCTAAGCAAGTCAAAAACACTGGAAAGTATTCTGTGGGTTCCGCTGGGGACAGACCCCCTCCCCCCTGGCTAAGCAAGCCAAAAACACTGGAAAGTATTCTGTGGGTTCCGCTGTGGACAGACCCCCTCCCCCCTGGAATGGATAATGATGGGGGTCATTGGAGGCTGGGAGAGACACAGTGGCGACATGGTTTCGGGACGTCTGGGCTAAATACGGCAGTTCTGAATACAGTAGACTGGAGATAGAGGGACGTCAAGGCTAAATACTACAGTTCTTAATACAGTAGACTAGACATAGAGGGGCGTCAAGGCTAAATACTACAGTTCTTAATACAGTAGACTGGAGATAGAGGGACGTCAAGGCTAAATACTACAGTTCTTAATACAGTAGACTAGACATAGAGGGGCGGCAGGGCTAAATACTACAGTTATGATAACAGTAGACTAGAGGAACAAGGGGGGGGGGGTGCACTAGAGGACCCTGGTTCTGATCACAGAGGAAGGTTGGCATTGCTTCAGATTGGCAGTGCTATCAACAGAACCCGATCAAGTCATGGCGCCGAGAAAGATGAATTGCTGGGTGCAATCTTGTCATGCTGGGGACATCATTAATACATTATATATTACTGCAATAGCGAGCGTGAAATGGGTACCAGCAATGTCCTGAACTTGGTAGCATTCAGCCGTACAGCAGCTGGCACTTATGGCAGAGTTTTCTGGCGCTCTGGAATGCAAATGTTTATGTCACCCCTGCTGGAATGAACAAATGTAAGGCCATATTTTTTTTTTCCATATACCGATCATGTAATACGATTGGCTGTAAACACATCAGCATTGAAATCGTTTCTCGAATACTTGGCCGGTCTTATCACAATTATTCTACCGAGGTTTTTCTTAGCTTTTAACACAATTTCCCTTTTTGTCTTACTGAATGTTCATGAAAACCCCGGATGCAATGACGTCCAAGAAACTCCAGTTTTAAACATCAATCATTTCTGATATAAGATCGTGATTTTTTATTTGGCTGCTGTCTAATGATGATTGCTATTCACAGTGTCCTTCTTTATGTTTGTAATTTGTTGAATGGATAGTGCACAAAGGACAGTCGGTGTCGCATGGGAGATAATGAAACTACAAACGTTTTGTTGTAGGTGGAAATCCAATACTCTTGGCCGTGCAATCAACTTTGGAATAGAATATGAAGAATAAAAATACTTTTAACCCCTTTTTCTTCCCGAGGATCTCAGAAAGAAAGTCTAGCATATTGATGCTTCTTTACAATAACCTGATCGCCTTGTACTATGGATTCCTTTTAAAATACATTGAACCTCAGAATACTGTCCCTAGTGAGAGCCTATCAAAATAGCCTTTTACATTTGAAAACATCTCAAATAGTGGTATTTGACAGCCACTTGGGAATGGTCTGGAAAATCTTTAATTATGTATTTTTTGTTGTTTTAATAGGAAAAGAAAAGGATACGGTGAAAAAAAAAATATTCGATAATTATAATGTTACACAATGTGAAAGTGAACCGGCTCGCCCAACTATGATTGTTCTACCAAATTCATAGTTAAACAGTCAGGAATTGTAGGGGGCATTGGATTCTATCCACTTCTTTCGTGAAATAGAGCCGGGCTTTGACATAAGCTAAGTAAACTGTAACTTGCGGTCTCACAATACGCAGTGGCCTGACAACATTTCAGAATTTTGTTTTATGGATTTTTATTTTGTGTGTACATGTGTGTGTGTGTGTGTGTATGTGTTGCTTTAAAAGCTTCATTAATTCTTTATATGTAATTTAGTGATATTTTAAGCTCGTTAAATATAGAATACGATCAAATGTATTTTACCGTTTTGTGGCGCCCGAAGGTCCTGTTTTGGTATGTGCACCTTTGTGAGACTTGATTATGCTTTGATTTTAAACAACGGGCCTGCACGGTTTTGTGGCGTCCGAAGGACCTGTTTTGGTATGTGCACCTTTGTGAGACTTGATTATGCTTTGATTTTAAACAACGGGCCTGCACGTTTTATACAAGCCATTGAAAACTATGGCCTGACCAGGGAGACATCCCATTCCGATTACATATAGTTTCTGCCGTCCAGCTCTAAAGTTCATTAGACGGTTGACCATCTATGCTGTTCATAACCGGGCAATCAGTTCAGAAACCTGAGCTTAAGAAAAGCTGTAAAACCTTTCTTTCTCATGTGCAATGTTAAAACCCACGATTAGTCAATTTCAAATCCCATTCAGCTCTGAACGAGAGGTCCATTGTTAAACGACGTTATCTCCCACACATACTCAGGAAGGAGGAAGGAAAGTAAAAAGTGCAGAAAACATCAGCTCCAATAAGAATTCATTCAGGCAAGGGCACATAACTACCAAAAGGTCAGGCAAGTCTGTAAATGTCACTGAAGTACATCAAACATGACGATTTTTCTGTCTCCCGTCATCGAAACATCAGCCATCGCTCACTGGTGGCGAGACCCGTGGCAACAAGAGTTACAACAGAATGAAAGGGTGTGAGAGACATTATCGTTCTCTTCACAATAATACAATTTATTGAGTTACGAAACCATCCATGGCCCAGCATTGTTGTCAGGGACCGAGGGAGACTACTCTAGTTTATCTCTCCGCCAAACAGTTTTTATTTCCTCCGGGAAAAGAGCTGACCGATTGACCTGGTTTCGTACTGACCATCTGGCTAGTACATTTTGTCCACTGAAGTAGTAAATTCGATCTCTGGTTTGATGATTCACTGTAAAAATACAACGTTCTTGGCACACTTTCGCTAAACAGTGCTATAACTCCTCTTTGACAAAATAGCCTCTAGTGGTAATCTTTGATAGTACCTTAAGTGCTTTTTTCTTTTTGATCTTTCATTTTAACATATAGACAGCTACTGCTTATAAGACGTTATTCGATATTGTCGGCAGGAATTTACTTTTTTTTTTTTCAAACTAGAATTATTCTATCGTTCTATCCATCTATAACAGCCGCATCTTCCTTCCTGTCTACGTCTTGTCTTCCCCTTTCACCTGCCTGCAGACAGGTCCATCGCATGTGTTCTTTCAGATTTATCGTGAAGTTTCCCATTTTTTGGTTCTCATTCATGTTTTGTAGAATGTGAATCGAAACTTTTCCCTGCACTAAACTTTAATAAGTCAACCGCATTCCATAATGTGAGTGGCACTGAACGTATAATTATATACTACTAAAATTCCCATTCTGTTAATCTGTTTATATGTAGATACTCTCAAATTAGCGGAAACGATCCATAACGGTGCAACAGCCGTTTACTCAACGTACCTAAAATGCGCTAACTTAAAGCATGCACAAAAAGTCCAGGTGTGATTCGTCCTCTTCAACCCCCTCCCCTCCTAAAAAAAAACACTCCGTTTCTCCCAGCCCAATACAATTACTTCCTTAGCTGGAGACATTCAAAGGGAGCCAATCGATTAAAAAAAAAAAAGTGATGGTTATTCTTCGCTGTCTCCCCCCTCATTGATGAGCTTTGTCTAGGTGGAATTGTTTAAAATTCGGACTTGTAACTCAAGCCGCCAACAAACAAACAAAGAAGTCCCATCCTAGCCTCTAGAATTGAGTACTTTTTTCTTGAATTTATAATCTCAGAACACAAAGTTGTTGTTTTTGCTGTGGGAAATGAACGTTCGTGTACACGCAAGAAAAGGTAGTCTCACTGGGGGTGGTCCAAAGGACACAATTTTGGTTGTCCAGTAAACAGCTTAAAGTACTTGAACTGAAATGATGCATTTGTGTTTGCATGTGTGGGCATACACTCCGCGCTAGCCCTTGCTGTGTGTGCGACAGACATTTATTGTCATAAGAGATAGTCTGTCAAATGTCGACACCATGTCAGCCCTGTAGAAATATGTGGGCACAATATTGTTAAATAATTCAGACATCATTTTCATTCAGGGCGGATCACATGGAGTCCCCGCAATGAAAAGGCCTGCGCAAATCGACGCAAGTTGTACTCAGTACCTTTACGCTGAGGATCGATTTGTTACTAGCCTGGAGCTGAAGGTCATGCTAGGGAGTGGGAAGGGGGCTGGGAGAGGGGGCATGTGTGAAAGTTGACGAGGATTGTGGAATATCCCTGCAGGGTTGTTCTGCGTCTGATTGCTGATCGCTTCTCATCGATATATATATATTGGTCACGGTATATACCACTGATTATTATTATTATTATTATTATTATTTTATATAGCGCATATCCATTTTTAAAATGCTCTATGCGCTTTACAGGAGAAACCTGTCAACCACAGAACAGAATGGGGTGCCGGCGAAGCGCTCAACACACTACACTGCTTCTTTCTATCTTCCTGATTTGTGATGCAAAAATGCAAAAAACTATAAAGAGAGTTAAATGGGAAACATTTTCAGCTACAAAAATATTGATTTTAACACAAACTGGGATTATTGGAATGTTAAACAAATTTGTAATTTGGTTTAAAGCGTGCCAGCTCACCAAATCCCGGCAGTTCATGTCATCTGGAAAAGTGGTTCTTTGTGTCCCCCAACACATTCCTTCCCTCGCAAACCTCAGTTTTCTTCAATGCATCCCTCATTTTGAATTGTCATCTCATAAGTTTTTCACCATTAGACTTTTACGATGGTAATTCTTGGAACGTTTCAGGAAACTACCGTTAAATCCTGGCTGCAGAACTTTACAGTTGGGCACGTTGGTATTTCATTTGGTACAGATCTAGATCTACACCCTTTCCCAGTTTAGAGTGTCTCCTTGGACTGAAATTCCCCCCTAGTTCCTCCTCTCACTGAGCTTTCTCTCCTGGAAGCCAAATGCCTCTCGTTTGAGAATCATTGTCCTAGACATTGTGAAAAAAGTACTGAATTACTTCGAACTTCAAAAATAAATCCTCCGTCGATACGGATGCTATTTCTAATGTCCAGTCCACAGTAAAATTACCCGAAAATTTATTGCTTGCTTTCTGACACTTGAATTTTATATACCAGGCGATAATATGTTTTTTTGATAGTGAAAAAAACATACAATGGATTTGCAGGTACCGCCTTATTTACGTCTGGAAATTGTGGCTGATCTTGTTTGAAGCGTTGGAATTCAGCCGCATCTGAAGGCTTGGTACTCGTGTCTGCGAAGATCTCATCCTCATTACAGCCGGTATCCGGCATCCGGCAGCTCGGAGTCCAATGACCCCGGGAATCTCTGTCGTCCGTCTGGTTGAACCAAACTGTCGTCTGCTCTCCAACACCTGCGCATGCGCGCCTCCACTCCCGGAAGCCAGCATAGCATCTCTTCGTGCCAGTATTGATTCGACATTTTTCTGTCATGGAAGAGGAACTAAGGCTGCTGGACCCGGCCTGTTTGCAGGCGTTTTTCACGTCTCTGTTTGTTTTATTTTCTTTCTCTCTCCATCTCTCTCTGATCTTGCGGAGAAGATGCTAACGGAAGGAGCATTTACCCAAAGCTTAGACTTAAACCGAAGTGAATGAGGGTGAATGTTTGTTGCTTCCTTTCGAACAGTGAGGGGGATTTTCGTCGGATTCTTCCTTATTGTCAAATATTAACAGTTTCTGCACCGACGTCACAATTTCTGTAAGTTTCAAACTGTCCAAACCTTATTTCCTGTATCCATTTGTCTTTGTACATTATTTCACTTTGATTCATTGACTACTTTTAATTAATGCATTCTGTCTTACAATTCTGACACATTATCAATTTTCATTTCTAGGTTTATTCATTACCATCTTCGTTGACAGGGTGGCGATTTTTTTGACTATTGTGCATACACACGAAACGGCTCATATTGAAGTAATTTACTATATGCCAGTTGTAGATTGAAAAGTAGCAAGAGAATCTGTCTTGCAGTTCAAATCAAATGTTCTTTCCATTTTCTTTCCGTAGGAGATAATAATAGCAATGAATGGTAATTCTGTATAGCCTACATGCTAGTTTAGATCTATCTATCTATCTATCTATCTATCTATCTATCTATCTATCTATCTATCTATCTATCTATCTATCTATCTATCTATCTATCTATCTATCTATCTATCTATCTATCTATCTATCTATCTATCTATCTATCTATCTATCTATCTCTCTATCTATCTTCTTCTGTCCCTGTCTCTCTGTCTCTGTCTCTGTCTGTCTATCTGTCTGTCTGTCTGTCTTTCTTTCACTCTCTCTCTCTCTCTCTCTCTCTCTCTCTCTCTCTCTCTCTCTATCTCTCTCTCTCAGCATTTTGACGATGTTACAGCAACCGCAACTGTCGTGTTTCCCACGTCTATCTCTTGCATGTGTACACTTATGTACATGTGTGCACTCGGTGACCATATGAACAATCCTTAAAGTAAGTGCACTCGGTATGTGACCCCAGCTTGTGAGACTCGTACACGGAGGTGCCCGTGGTCTGAGTAGCGTACATACGCATTTGAATGATGGTAATGAATGAAAAAAATCATGCTTTCATTTTTTTTCCTTTTTCCAGCAAATTAAGCTATGGGATTATAACAGAAAGCATGTTTCTAATGAAACAATAAACGAATCCATACCAAAAAGAATGCTGTTACAAGTACGTACGTCTCTCAAGCTTTTTTTTGCGCTGGGGATACGTATTTTAGAGCCTTTTGTGACTTCAGAACTAGTGAGCTCCTCCCGAAATACTCCTGACAACAGCCTTCATTAATTATTCTTTCAGATTTTCTTTTTGTTTTCATCCTGGTTTTTGGTTGAAATGGTAAGGACAGGGTTAGGGTTTCGTTAAGATTTAGGGTTGAGGATAAGAACAGGATTAGGGATAGGTACGTATACGTGCTCTTCTCGATTTCCAACTGCCAAGGTATCTTTAACGTGCGCACCGTGCACACGGGTCCTCCGAATTTTTCCTTCTTATCCGAGAAGACTAGGTGCTCGATCCTACCTACCATAGGATCAGGGACAGGAAAACATGAGAAAAATCCCAAAATTCCAACGTGCCTGCACCGACGGGGATTTGAACCCTGTACCTTCGGCACGAGAGGCGAGCACCTTGCAAACAATGCTAAACAATGCCAAAAATGGAGCGTGCGTAGTTTATGGATGACCCCTCCCAGGACACCATGCCTATTTTTATACTCCACGTCATATATAAATTTTGTTTCCCTATCATTTTTTTTCCTGTTTTATTTTTTTTAAATCTCATGTACTTTCCCATGTCTCTTCTCAGTAGTTTTTAAACACTTATTTTTCCATGCCTCCCCCCCCCCCCCCCACCCCCCCCCCCCTTTTAAAAAAACTTTTATTCAGTGACATGAATTTTTTTGTCTTCTTTCTCTCCTTTTCATTATTTCCTGTCCTTGGTTCCTTCTCACCCGCCAACACTTCCTACTCCGTTATCTGCACGTGTTGAGATGTTATTGACAACACAAAGACCAGGCACTTCTGCACTCGCTTTAATCTTCTCTGGTTTCACCTGGAAATATCATTCCTTTTGTGGGTCGAATGTCAGTTTAACATTTTGACATCATAAACCATGTGGGACTGGACTGCCTTCCCCCGCACCGCCCCCACTGTGTCCTCAGTGTCTCATGTTAGCCCACCCACGTACGTGCTTAAGTTATGAATGGCACAGAGGTTTTGTTTTCTTTATGCTCAAACAATAATGACAGCTTTGACAGCGGGCCATGCACTTAAGAAGCAGACAGAGGCTCTGGGGAGTACAACTGCACCCATGTTTTCACATGTCAGTGATCTCAGAAAGTAGCGTTTTCCTGATTAATTGATTTTTAAACTAATAAGATTATTTCATAATTTGTAAATAATGTCAATTGTTTATTGAATGCGCATTGATAGAACGGTAATTATGGATTTATCGATTACCGGTATCAATTTTGTACAGTTACTGACTATACAAAAAATTTAGCTCTCACAAGGTCAGTAGTCAACGGGTTAAGCCTGAGACGTCACAGCCAGTTGCTGACAAGAAACTGTACATCCAAGAAATAATGGCAGAGGCAGACTGTGTCTGGCCGGGCTTCGTGTGATAGGGGCTTTTCGGATTTGCTCTGAAAATAATAATATAGGGAATTATGGTATGCAACTTCTAGTCAGCCAGCAGCTAACTGTACCGTTCCGGGCTTAGTTTGATAGGCCCCCTTGGTATGCAATTTTGAAAGGAGGGGGAAAAGAGAGAGAGAGAAGGAAACTAACTCGTATGTCAGTGCTAAATCTATTTTTACAGACCGCCCATTTAATCTTACATCGGGCGAGGGCAGGGGGTGGGGGGACGGGGGGGGGGGCGTTGAGTTGGAGAATCTGTATCCCTCGCAGAAGATATGCCAGGATGCTGTTCAAAAAGACCAAAGTTCAAAAGTTTGCACTGGTCCTGTCCATCTCATTATCTTTATTTCCTTTTTCTTCCTCATTTCTGCTGTAACTTTTTCGTTCCTTTTCCAAATTCCGTCTCGAGATATGAGCATTCCCCTGGACGCCACTGGTCAACACGCCTACCCTCTGTCGTTCCTATAAGTGGAACCCACCAAGGGGGAGAGGGTGAGGGAAATGTCCATCTCTTTGCCAAGTTTATTTCATAGATTTATACCAGATTTAAATATTAATAGCATCCGCCAACGCCGTCTAAAAGACGGTTTCGTATCCCTGGAGATGAACCCAGAAAGAGCTATTTGTTAACTGAAACATTTTGCTTCTGTCAGTCCGATAGTCCCAGCTCTCCAGATGATTGAGCGCGATCGCAGTCGTTGTCAGAAACTATCAATCTAATTTTTCTTTGAGTGAAACTGCTTTGTATTGTGTTATATTATATCATATTATATTATATTGTACTGTAATATATTATTTCACGCTGTATTAAATTATATTATATAATATATATATTATATCATGTTATTTTTATATAATATTAAATTATATTATATTATATTATATTATATTATATTATATTATATTATATTATATTATATTATATTATATTATATTATATTATATTATATTATATTATATTATATTATATTATATTATATTATATTATATTATATTATGTTATATTATATTATATTATATTATATTTTACACTGTAACTAAAGAATTTGGCTTATTTTCAGAGATTCCTTATAAAAAGTGCTTCGTTGAAACGCATGAGGTTGTCGCTGATAATAAGATGTCAATAAACTATTTATAGATCAATGGTGCTTAATGGAGAATTGGATTCTTAAAAAGTTGCGAAGGAAATCCGCAGCTTCACAATCAATTTTCTTTTCAGTCTAATTATTTTTCATGGTAATTTGTGAGTGGATCTGTCAAAATTGGGCAAAAGATGAAATTTTTATACCACTTTAAAAACTCAAAATTAAATATTTCCAAGAAGAGTTCAAGCAAAATATTTTAACGGAATGCAGAAAAAAAAAGGCAAATCTTTCATGTTAGATTCCAAATTCTCAATTTCCATAGAAAATTGTTCCCCTTTTAGAGAGGTTTTCTCCGGAAGTTGGTCTTTTCCCTTAAGCCCGATTTTGTCAGATCCACTCACACATTCATAAATTGGGTCCGTAAAAACCTAACTTGTTCCATTACTTTTCATGTCATCATTGTACGTTCATCCGTTTTTTCCTCTTTAAAAAACAACAACAACAACTGAGAATACCGCCTTAAAGTTACCAAAATTAAATTGTTGATTATATTAGACTGTGACAAAATCAATAGGCTATAAAGTGGTCCGGTTGAAAATAAAACTGTTCAAAACCAACAAAAGAACAAGACTGTTGTTACTTGTACGTACGTACGTATTTACTCCAAGCGTCATGCGCTAGGGGCGCGTACATATGCGTACCTATTCCTAACCCCGTCCTTATCCTCTTCCTTAAGCCGGTCATCATCCTCTACCCTAAATGTTATCGAACCCCTTAGCCTGCCCCCTTACCCTTTCAACCAAAAAAACAGGAGGAAAACAAAAAGTGGATCTGAAAGAATAAATAATTAAGGCTGTTGTTAGGAGCATTTCGGAGGGAGCACTCTAGCTCTGGAGTCACAAAAAGGCTTTAAATACGTACTCCCAGCGAAAAAAAAAACTTGGGAGACCGTACGTTCAGGTAACAACAATCAAAGAACAAACGAAATCTAATGGAAATGTTTGTTATGTGGGCCGCACACCTTTGATATGATTCATGTTGTTGGTAAATAGTCGTCTTTGTTACTGCAGTTATGATGACTAATTATGGTAAAGATGACAGCACTTGTAACTCTGATTCATAGCATGAGAACTTCCTTAATCCCTGGATCTATAATAGGTAGACATTAGACACAACATTGCTCACCGTTCTCTATCGGTTACCGTAATAGACCCACCTCGCCAATCCTATTCAGCTGTGGAACCAGAGCTGATCGAACCATTCTGTCCAGGCCCCAAGGTCGGCGAGTGACGGTAACAAAACAGCCAGTTCAATTTGTTTCACAGCTCATTAAAGAAAGGCTCATTAACTAGAAATGTCATGCTACTTCCATTAGTGACCACCTTCTCATTAATCTCGCTGGTTCTGTGATGACTCACCCTCTCCATACATCGGATTCAAGGGGCCGCCTGAAATCAATTCGTGTGTTTAATTACTAATGTTAAGCCATTAAAGGTTACTCGATACCAATTGTGCATGGTTGGTTGTCCAGTGACATAATATGCCCAACGTTCACATTCATTTTGTACCGATTCAACCCGAAGGAAATGTGTCTTGCAGTACACGCCAGACAGATGGCGTACTCGAATGTCAGCACATAAATCACACACGAATCCACTGAATAACTTATTGAACAATCTGGATGATTACTTGCAAGATATATTTACAAATCATTTTGCAATTCAGTGACTTGTCATTTCTAACGGAGGCAAACTCAGATAATCGTGATTGAATCTGGTGATAAATCATGAAGTTTAATCACATGGGAACCAGACAAATGTGTAGTCTATCTATCTATCTATCTATCTATCTATCTATCTATCTATCTATCTATCTATCTATCTATCTATCTATCTATCTATCTATCTATCTATCTGTCTGTCTACCTATCTATCTATCTATCTACCTATCTATCTATCTATCTATCTGACTTTTCTTCTGTCTGTTTGTCTGTTCAACCGTCTCTCTATCTATGTCTGTTTCTCCGAGGATCTTCAGTGATAGTGAGTTGTGAAACAGTTTACTGAGAAAATAACTATGTTGCTATTTCTGCTTAAAGAAGAAAAAAGGTGGACTAGGTAGACCCAGAGATATCTTACACTCTCTGGGTAGACCAGACAAAACGGCGTCCTTGCCTCGCCCAATGACTTCCTCTGACCCTGCGAAAAATGGTGGAGGGAGAGTCTTCATATAGGACGGCCAGTGGAGCGGATGAATGAGGAAGTAAAGAGAGGTGGAAGGACATCCAGGGGCAGACAACTCCCCGGAGAGTCATGTAATCAAAGCTGAGCATCTCGGGATTCTCCACTGCTTTCCCTCCCTCATTGCTACCCCAATAGACATCGACCCTTCGGCGAAGGTCTTTTCTGGGGAGTTTAGTGAGTCTAACAAACACTGATCTATTGTTGCCCGGATATTTTTGTTAGGTTTAACCACCGAGCGATCTTTCAAAACGAGTTACCATTTCTTTTGTGTTTTTTCCGGCTATGAGATTTTGTAACTTTAGTATCTGTATAAAAAAGTGTTTGGTGTTTTTTTCGTGTTTTTTTTCCCCATTGTTTCATTGATCACTGTCCGGTATTTTTCTAGGTTTGACCAACGAGTAATCCTATAAAAAGAGTAACCAGTTCTCTAGCGTGCTTCAGCCACAAAGTTCTGTAACTTTAGTCATTGTATAAAAAAGTGTTGTGTGTTTTTTTTTTCCATTGTTTCATTGATCGTTGTCATTCCCCGCCTGTTGATTCGGTTAGTTACTCAAATTTGGCAGTGCTAGCCGGGCCTTGCCTTCCCGTTCCCCTCTTGCTCATGCGTCACTGTAAAATCCTAGTTAAGTACCCCCAGGCCCCTGTTGCCTTAGGACAGAGATTATCTACCAGTGACGGCACTGTTTTCCTCTCCTTTCACATTTCCATTCTCTTTTTCTCACTACTACCATCTCTTTCTGCCCAAGCTATCTCAGAGAGTTCCAATCGTTCAAAATATTATTTCAATTATTTCTTATTACCAACTTGTGCCATGGCTTGTTCGACATATTTGGGGAGGGGAGGGCGGTATTCGTTTATTTTATTTATTTATTTATTTATTTATTTATTTATTTATTCAAATTACTTTTCTGCACGAAGGAGAAATCTCCCTCACACGACCTCTATGCAGTTTTGTCAATCGGATGAAGGAAAGTTTCCCTTCCACATAAGCCCAGTCGTCAATGTCCAACATACATAGCCATTCAAAGCTATACTTTTCTTGATAAACGATCTTTTGGCACACTCGCAGGTTGGTCACAAGTGCCTCAGATTATCACAAGCTGGTGGAAACGTTTTCGAAAGTTAACATAAGTCTCATATACCATGGTACCATCCATATTAATACCGGGACAACTGGTGGGAAAGCAAAAACGCGACGGAATCATAATTATAGACGATTCCTGTACCACTGTAATGAACATGATAATCAATGTCTTTCTTTTTTTTAATTTTTATATACAACAGTGATTTACGCACACGACTGTTTGACGCGCAGCCGTACACTTGGTACGTCCTAGTGAGTGTCTTGACGCACGAAGTTTACTGACACCAGAGAGTATAGATGTATAGAGAGGGTTCACTATTGGTCAATTTGCATTGCGAGACACGGGAGGCTCCGCGAAACCATTGTTAGCATGGAGCGGAAAGTAGGTCGCTGCGGTAAACAAAACCGGTTTGTGCATTTCCATGGGGTGTAAGAACTTACAAACGGATCTAAATTGTTTCAGTCAGCCCAAAAACATGAACAAACCACACTAAACAGATATGCACACTATCTTTGGTGAAGAAGGTCTCTTTCAATTCTTCAATTTCTTGTTTACCGCAGCGACCTAGTTTCGCGATTTGGCGGAAGTGAACCCTCTCTATACATCTATACTCTCTGCTGACACCTCAGAATGTTAGAGGTGCGCATTAGACCATAGAGCACTGTCTATCTTGCCTCGATTTGTGGATTTTGGAGTTACACCAGACCTCGCACACTAGCCAGACTGGAACGAGTCTGTCTCTCTAGTCGATTCAAAGGAAGCTCAAGTCTTGAGTTCAAACCGACATAAAACAAACTGAACTCACTGCTCGACCAGCCTTAAAACACTCATCGCCATTGTGAAAGTTACGTTGTTTACTCATGAGAGAAGAATCAGAGGCCCTAGGGATGAAACGGTACAACTATGGGGAAAACCCACTGCAGTTTATTCTGAAATACTTGGTTTTGTTCCATATGAGAATATCGATTTGTTGCCGCAGCATCAGTAGTATTCTTTAAAACTACACAACTACTAGCTGAGTAGGTTTTTTTTGGGGGGGGGGGAGGGGAGTAAAACTTAAGACGCCTGTGAACTAAGAAAGGCATTAATGCTGCATAGATAGCTTATAAAAGAGCTGCAACAACAAAGGACACCATTTCAGAGCGAAAGGAATAAGAACAAAAGCCGAGATGCGTAGGGTCATCCCCAAAACTCAGCGATAGGACAGTACACAGTGTGCAGTGGTGTGCACCGAAAATTTTCAGGAAGTGATGATGTCGTAAAAACCTACAGCATGTCAATGAGCCTGGTGAAAATTGGGGAAACAATAAATTTCCAATACACAAAAACTACACCGATTTGAGACTTCTATTAAAAACTGTGCACTCTTACATCCATTCTGATGTACCATATAAAATTTGAAGTCTGAGAGTTGAGCGGTTCAGAAGCCTTTTGCAACGAAAAATCTCGAGTCCACAAATATATAATAGTACAGATGTCAGACCACGTTACGTCCGTTATTCATCTCCAGCAAACTGGACGGTGCTAGAAAAGGTTACGTTTGTGTACTGCAGTGGGACTTGCCACCAAGAAATTATAAGGCTGGGAATATTGAATCTGCTGGTAATTTTTCGGTAATGAAATCAGGGATCTGGCCAACCTACATGACCCCTTTCATTATTGATGATGTCCTGGAGCTAGGGACGGGTCGCCAAGTGCTGGAAGACTTACGCACGGATGAAGTCTGTGGAGTTTTACCCCCGTTTGACATGGTTTATTTATTTACTACTGCATTGACCAATTTTTGTGAATGTGTTATTAAGTGGAGAAAGTGGGTTGACAACTATAGTGGCCGTAACTCTTTACCACGAAGTTACCTTTGCTCTAAGGAGAAATCAAGAATCCATGGATACACAAATATCCGTAATTTGAATATTGGGATGAGATTTATGGTGAAATTGTGTTTCAGAACTTACATTGTAAACGACACAGACACCAAATATAGCATTTGAATGAGATATGTCGTGCTTTGTTTGTTGTTGTTGTTTTTTTGTGGAAGGGGGGGGGGGAGGGGGTGAACTAAGCATGTCATTGAAAAAACGACTCGGTCATGTTTTTTTAAATCTTTTTTTTTTCTGTTCTTACATAACATATTGTATTTTGGTACAGCAACGTTACCTTTCCATTGGTGCCTCAATAAAACATCAACTTTTGTAATGAAGAATGTCCTTTCTGATTACGTAAACATGCACACTCATTAGCTGACAGGCCTACACAATAAAACATACACTTAACGTGAACATCTGACTGCACAGAACGGATTAATATATACCAGCAGACGCATGCATGATAAAAACAGTAACGTACACATTTTAAAAAGTCCACACGAGCATGGGGTAAATTTGCACATCTATACCTGTACATATTGTATGTAACACACACATGTGATTCTATTATACACATGAATACTTTGTGGCACCAGTATGCCATTCTATTCAGTAGGCGGATTCATGATTCGACCAAAGTTGCCGCTGACCAAATTTAATTTGCCACTGCCCGATGCTTGTTTCCTCTGATCTCCTGTTGACTCTCTCCATTGATTCCTTACCATCTAGCAGCCTCTCCTTTACAGGGTTTTCTTAGCAGGCTGGTAGAGAGGAAGGCAGTGTTAGCAAAGTTTGCCCGGTGTATTGAGACCCCCCTCCCCCCCCCCCCCTCTCCCCTTTTTCTCCACTCCTTCCTTTTCTTTCTTTCTCCATTGTTCTTATTCATGGGCTATCAGAAATAATAGCTGATTTGTCCGCAGTATCGAGAGTTCCATCTGATGCGGCATCATAGTTAGATCCTACAGTAACATTGACTTGTTCACTCTGAAACGTCCTTCTAGCGTGTTTATTTTTCACACTGAAATTGAGGCCAGTTTGAATGTAAGGTTTATCTGTTGGCAGTATAGACCAGGGGACAGTTGATCGCACTCGTAGAGCAGCAACGGTACACAAAGTTTGTTGTGCACTCTTTCATATATTTTCATAACGTTATCCACGTGAAAGACTTTACATCTGTCTGTCCTTCATGGCAGTGCTAAGCGATGGCTTAACGTCACCAAAACTTGGCAACGGTATCTATAAAAGTATCAAGAACATCAGTGCAGAATTGGTCACTTTGTGTGATTGCCAATTTGCTTTCTTGTCTGTCCTGAGTGCAAGACCAAAAACAGTTTGACCGATTCGAAAGCTACCAAAGTAGAATACCTCTCCCAGTGGCATCACCGTACATCGCAGCGTTACTTTCAATTATGTCAACAGTGAAACTTCATGTTGCATACTGCGGTGCAGGGGTTAATATCTACATTATCATACGCCGTATTATGTTTTCTTCCCACTTAATTTTTGCAATCGTTGCATTTGAAAAAGTTGCACATTGTCGATGAGAGACATGACGTTTTATTGCATCCTCTGGTTATTGCGGATCTTGTTTTCGAGGGGGTTGGGGGTCTTGTTTTTTTTATTCATTCACATATTGGAAATAAGAGCGTACTTGCCTGATGCTCCGAGACATATTTTCATTGATTGGTAAGCTGTTTTACAATAGAAGCTAATACCGATCCATATCATACTGGTACCATCCAGTTTTGCAGCTATGTATGAAGTTTTCACCATCATTACTATGAAATTATCTGAGGTCTTGGTATTATATTTAAAGAATCGTGTATGAACTAATAGGGGCAGAAGAATTTTACACAAGCGTTTACCTTAAAGGTTTTCTCAAGTTCCTATTTTTACGAGAAAAACGAGTATGAAGAACTATTAATGTCTGACAACTTTTTCTTCAACTGCAATTTTTTTTTTTTAATTAGCTGTGCGATAATTGCAACTGTTTCATTCGTATGTGTGGGAGGCAAAACGTTCAGTACAGTGTCATAAATTTAACGATCTGCCTTTGACCTACATTATGACAGAACTGGGTCAAGCTGGTGTTGCTCAGAAATAACGAAAGATGGCTCGTGTCAGCAGAAAAACTGGGCGTTTCATCTCAGCCTGTAAATTTGCGTTTCTGGGTGTGTGTGTGTGTGTGTGTGTGTGTGATTGCGTGCGCCCGCGCATGAGGGTGTGGTATAATGATCAATATCGGAAGTGAAATTAAGACATTATCGCAAATGGATGAAGGTTGAAGCCATAATCTAGAACCAGTGGAGCGGACGTGAAAATGAGATAGTCCGATTCTCGTGTAAGCATGAGGAGTGAGAGCGAATATTGTGACTTTATCATGCGTCTGATATTTGTTGATAACGGCTGAGTCTTCTTGGCACATCTATCTATCTATCTATCTATCTATCTATCTATCTATCTATCTATCTATCTATCTATCTATCTATCTATCTATCTATCTATCTACCTATCTATCTATCTACCTATCTATCTACCTATCTATCCATCTATCTATCTACCTCTCTATCTATCTATCTATCTATCTATCTATCTATCTATCTATCTATCTATCTATCTATCTATCTATCTATCTATCTATCTATCTGTTGGTTGATCTGTCTGTCTAACTATCTATCTATCTGTGAGTGTGTGTGTGTCTGTTTTTCTGCCTGCCTGCCGGCCCACCTACCTGGCTGCCTGCAGGTGCATCTGTCTGTCTGTCTGTCCGCATGCCTGTTTGTCTGCCTGCCTGCCTGCCTATCTGTCTGTCTGCTTTGGCATATTTTCGATTCAGTGCCATGGTCATTTTAACAAAAACTTTCTTACTAAAGTGAAAGCCTTCCTTGTACTCGTCCAACCCGAGTCGTAGTCACCATACTACTCCTTATCCTGTGGTAGACACTTAGAGCCAAGACCTGGACAGCACATCACCTTCCTCAAGACTGAACCTTGCACTGTACTTTCTTGTCCCCGAACGATAACTCGTCTGTGGTAGTCACTTAGAGCCAAGACCTGGACAGCACATCACCTTCCTCAAGACTGAACCTTGCGCTGTACTTTCTTGTCCTCGAACGATAACTCGATAAAGCAACCAATCGCGGTTATGGAAGACCAGTGTTGTCATTTGATTGTTGTTTTTTCCGATTTATTTTTACCACTCACATTCTTTTTCCCATTGCTGGCGTCTTTTCCTGGATTCTCTGGGAACGAGATCAAAGTTTGTCTTCTTCCATTGTTATCTGTTCCGTTTAGTTTGTTTTTGTCATGGTGTTTTTTCATTCAGCCGTGTTTTCTTCAAACTTTGCCAGCTCCTTGAAAGAACCAGCTCGTTAATAAAAGTTGGAGAGAGAAAAACATCTTCGATTACCATCGACATCAAGACTTGCAGAGATAAACCTTTGAAGCAGGCAAACAATTCTGCGTGATTAAAAAAATCCATGAAAAGAGAGAGCGAGGGAGATAGAGAAGGCGAGAGAAAGATAGAGAGAGAGAGAGAGAGAGAGAGAGAGAGAGAGAGAGAGAGAGAGAGAGAGAGAGAGAGAGAGAGAGAGAGAGAGAGAGAGGGTGGGAGGAAGAATGAAAGGGGGAGTAGCAGGGGGCAAAACAACCAGGACTTGTCTGCAGAATTATCGATCTTAATTAAGCCTTTCTAATGAGCGCAGCCCACATCGCTCGTTCACCAATGCAATAAAGCTAAAGGAGAAACTCACAAATCAACCCGAAGCTTACCAGCATAACTAAAGTAGAAAAGTAAAGTCGTTCATCGTAATTATTTATTTTATTTTATACTATTATTATATATTTATGGACTTGAGATTTTTCGTTGCAAAAGGCTTCTGAACCGCTCAACACTCAGACTTCAAATTTTATATGGTGCATCAGAATGGATGTAAGAGTGCACAGTTTTTAATAGAAGTCTCAAATCGGTGTAGTTTTTGTGTATTGGAAATTTATTGTTTCCCCAAGTTTAGATCTATTTCGAGTCATGGTTCGCCATTTTAAGGTTTCGTTATCACTTCCTGCGATGTGTTCACTATCAAACACACTAACCCGTGCGCAAACCATGCTGTTGTACGGGATGCGCAGGGTGTCAACTCACAAAGGCAGAGCAGTAAGACTTATTTAAAAACAAACAAACAAAAATAAAATAAACAAATAGTAACAGGCCAGATGAAGCAGGTCCATAATAACCACCCAGAACTGAAACCAATATTCAAACCGATTTATCCCGGGCAGGACTGGGGACCTCAGCTAGTTTATAATAAGTGTTCACGCAGAAATGAAACGCAATTTGTCCTGTAGTATGTCAGTACGCTGAAAAGATAAGGTAAAACGATAAGTAATCTACTCTTACAAATCATTGAAAAAATAATAATAATAGAACATACCACCTTTCAAGAAATTGAAAACATGTAAAAAAAAGTTATCTTCCTCGACGAAAAGAAACATTACTTTTTCAACAGTATCAGCGTGAACAATAACACAATTTTAAACTCTTTCATATTTATAACACACGCAAAATATTTCTGTGGAGACCTTTGCTTGTGGCCAAACAGAATGTCAAATAACTAATTGATTAATTACAGAAGTTTTACAATACGCGAGAATTCTTACTTTATATCTCTTGTTAAAGGCTAACCTTATTATAGGTCCGATTTTCTCGAAACGAACTGGGCGTTTTTGAGGGTTTTTTTTTTTTTGTTGCATCTTACATAGAGAAGAAATTTTAGGTGCGACATGAGATAGTGATTTTCGGGAAAGGTAAGGGCATTTTTAGAATAAATTGTATAGAAATTATCTAGCGAATATGGTTTTTGTCTATCACATGATATCTGTCTTCGCTTAGGTAGCTGAAACTTGGGGAAAGCAGTTTAAAGGAAATGTATTATTCTGACTTTGTTCCTCGACATTCTGTCCATTCAAACATTCTGTTTATGTGGAAAGTAATGGTACAAAACGTAACTTAAAGGCTCACAGCTTGTATTTATTTACATACCATCTGGTTTACAGGTCAAAGTATCTGCTAACTACCTACCTACCTATCTACCTATCTATCTACCTACCTACCTACCTACCTACCTACCTACCTACCTATCTACCTACCTACCTGCTAGCCTGCCTACTTACCTACTTACCTGCCTGCCTGCCTACCTACCCATCTACCTACCTACCTTCCCATCTATCTATCTATCTATCTATCTATCTATCTATCTATCTATCTATCTATCTATCTATCTATCTATCAGTCTATCTATCTATCTATCTATCTATCTATCTATCTATTTTGTCTGTCTGTCTATCTGTATGTCTATCGGTTGGTCGGTCCGTCAGCATGCGGGTAAATACATGTACGTATCTGCCTACCTATCTGTCCATCTGTCTATCGGTTACAAAGCAATATCAGTGCATGTCAGCACACATAGACCCTTGAACAGAATAACTGCACGTCCTCAGTGAACAAACGTGTGGTGACATCAATGACACTGATCAAATGCACAGAATCAATAGACATCTCTCTCTCTCTCTCTCTCTCTCTCTCTCTCTCTCTCTCTCTCTCTCTCTCTCTGTCCACCCGATCATCGTACAGAACTGTCCTTGGGGCAGGGGTCAGCCGGCGTCCTCCAAGGAGATCTGCTGCAATAAACAATCAGAGCGCTTCCATCTATCAGAGCTGGAGTGGGTGACGGAAGAGTGGTGAAAGGCTGACTGAGGGTTAAAGTGAGAGAGAGAGGGAGGGTGGTGAATGCCGAGGAAGGAGGGAGGAAAGGATGGAGGGAGAGTAAGTCATAAGCAGATCGGAACTTCAAGGACACGAAGATGTACAGAGAGCTTTTTGTGTATGTGTGTGTGTGGAGGGGGGGGGGGAGAGAGATGCCTATTGTGAAAAAGAAGGACAGAATAACCAGATAAGAATTTTATTGATCTTTGGAGAGAAATTTGCCTCACTCAATTCAGATTAAAGAGCAAGATATTGGGGACAATGGGATGATCTACCTGAAAATGTCACATGCATAATTAATTAGGCCTTTCACTATGCAGCGCACACAAACCAGAGCACTTGTCCCTATGCTACATACCAATACTCGCGATGACACACATTTGCGGTAAAAGGTCAGACGTATCAGTCACTGCTACCAGAGAGGTATTGCTTTGTTATGTCGTAGAACTAACTTGTTTTGCACTGAAAATGTGCTGAGAGTCATGGCATATTGGTCGTATCTCCGCGCGAGCTGACGGCATGTGAGTGAACCCTGGCATTGAACCCAAGCTCTGTTCGAGAACATGTTAATTCGCTCGTCATGAACTCGTGAAGGTATGTTATTGTGTATTTATTTGTATTTTGTATTTGTATACTACTCTGATCCCATTTGGGAAATTTGCCTTAGTGTCATTGCAGCCCAGTTACAACTCTAGCAAACATGTTGTCCCCACAGTGCGGCGCCGGCGGCGATTTTTTTTTTTTAGGGGGTGGAAGTGGAAGATTAATTCTTTTTTATTTTTATTTTGCCGTGCCCTTTTTCGTCTTCCAACTGCCAATGCAAGGTATCTTTAACTTGCGCGATTTGCACACGGGCCATCTCCATTTTAAGACCTTATCCGAGAAGACTAGGTGCTCGATCCTACCTATTACAGGATCAGAAATAGGAAAATATGAGAAAAAATCCCAAAAAATTCCAACAAGCCTGCGCCAACCGGGAATCGAACGCGGTACATTCGGCGTAAGAGGCTTATGGTAGCCACACAAAGGCCACCGAATTCGGTCACCGAGCCACTAGGCGCTTTAGGTGAGAAGAATTGCACTACATAAACGGACCGAATCTAGGCGGGCTCTGTGTGCAGTTGTTGAAATTATATAGTGCAATTCTTCTCACCTAAAGCGCCTAGTGGCTCGGTGACCGAATTCGGTGGCCTTTGTGTGGCTACCCTAACACCTTGCTTGTAGACCAACGTGCTCCCGGTGTGTTTGTAGCTCTTTGCACCTAAATATTAAGCCCTACAAGGAAGTCACTGTGCGGAAAATCCGTGAAACATAAATGAAAGGCTCAAGTGAAAAACTAGAGAAGTCAAATTTAAGCTCTGTTATGCTCGGATATTTTAAATCAATATAAATATCTTCAAAATACTGATGATTATCATCACCATCATTATAAACCATGTTCACTAGTGCACAGAGAGAGCTTGCAACTAATCAAATCACATGCATAGGGTTTTGAAAAAGTATGTGGGTTTGCGAAAAATTTTTTAAACATGACCCAGCTGGTACTTCATTGGAACCTTTCAAATACTTCATGGGTGGGATTCAAGGTCGTGAGCTGCATGTCTGTAGACATTCTGTGAACGCATCTGTGTAGGTCCATCATAGAATGATTTCCCGGCGGCTTTCAAATAAAAATTTGTCATGGTTAAGGCCTGTGTATGATTGCTAAACATGGTCGATTACCAAACAACGTACGAACAAATTCAGAACTACCCAGAGGGCAAATGGAAAGAAGAATGCTTAACATCAGACTACAAGATAAAATTCCCCTACGCTGAAATACGCAAACAAACAGCATTAACGGACATAGTAAAATTCATGCTACAACAAAAGTGGAATTGAGCTGAACATGCGGGAAGGATGAATGATAATAGATGGACAAAACGTTGCACTAAATGGCAACCGCGGACAGGAAAAAGAACACGAGGACGACCAGGAAGAAGATGGCAGGATGGTATTAAAAGGAGTGGGAGAACAGTATGGATGAGGAAGACATCAGACAGAAAGGAATGGAAGTAATTGTCGGGGGGCTACACCCTGCAGTGGATGGACAATGCCTTGGTGAAAAGTGAAACATCTGCGCAGCTGGCAAACGACAGCAATTATATGAGAAGCACCATCGTTGTTTTCACTGTCATGATCAGTTTCATCATCATCATGAACAACAGCAACATTCCAGAGACACAAAAACGATGTCAGAAATGAATGAAAATTGACTCAAAACTACTTCAAAATACGCACCATTTATGGCAATTAAAAACAGGCATCAGGAACGAGTACCGCCCATCACAATAACTGCAAATACCACCCATCATAATAACTGCAAATACCGCCCATCATAACAATTGCAAATACTGCCCATCACAACAAATGCAAATACTGCCTATCACAACAATTGCAAATACTGCCTATCACAACAATTGCAAATACTGCCTATCACAACAATTACAAATCACGCCCATCACAACAACTGCATATACCGCCCATCAGAACAACAACAAATACCGCCCATCACAACAACTGCAAATACCGCCCATCACAACAACTACAAATACCGCCCATCACAACAACTGTAAATACCGCCTATCACAACAACTGCAAATACCGCCCATCACAACAATTGCAAATACCGCCCATCACAACAACTACAAATGCCGCCCATCACAACAACTGCAAATACCGCCCATCACAACAACTACAAATACCGCCTATCACAACAACTGCAAATACCGCCCATCACAACAACTGCAAATACTGCCCATCACAACAAGTGCAAATATCGCCCATCACAACAACTGCAAATACCGTCAACCACAATAACTGCAACAACGACAACAAAATAGCAATAACAGCAATGAAAACAACAATGAAACCGGCACATTTTGGAGTTATTGATTCCTTCCTACAGGGGAAAACCTCAACAACGTCGCGAGGACAGAATATTCGACGCAGTTGCAAATTAATTTATCCCACAGCAGCGGTTACAACCCTCTCCCCTCTTCTCTTCCACGTACACACACTCAGTGATATGCAAATTAGTGAAGATAGAATACTTCATCAACAAGAGCAGTGGGGAACAGCTGGGTCTAAAGAGCAATATCAACACTCATTTACATACTGGTGGCAATATGAATTCACCGTTTGGACAGTAAATAGAGCTTATCTCTCTATCGGGAAAACACGCCATCGTTCAGCGAGAACTACCAAAGCGGTATAGTGGTAGCTTCAGAGAGTGCTGGAAAGGTGCAAATGGAAGCATGGTACTTTCAACGTCGGTCAAACTGTTTAAAAAAATTTTTGTTTTTAAATAGTTGTCTGTGTCGCCTTTTGCCTGGAGTTGTCAGTTGCTTTTTAAATAATTTGAAATAATGGATGTTGCAAACAGTATCCAAAACAAAAAGGCTTTCTGTATTATATTAGATGAGCCACCCGGCATTGTCCTGGATGGACCTGTGCTCCCATCCTTCTGTCTGTCTGTCTGTCTTTCTGTGTATGTGTGTGTTTGCCTATCTGTCCGTCTGTCTGTCTGTCTGTCTCTGTGTGTGGGGGTGTGTGTTTGCCTATCTGTCTGTCTGTCCGTCTGTGGCTCCCTCTCTCTCTCTCTCCCCCCTCTCTATCCCTCTCTCTCTCCTTTCTCTCTCTCTCCCTCTCTCTCTCCATCCCCTTCTCTCTCCTCTCTCTCCTCTCTCTCTCTCTCTCCCCCTCTCTCTCCCACTCTCTCTCTACCTCTCTCTCCTCTCTCTCTCTCTCTCTCTCTCTCCCTCTCTCTCTCTCTCTCTCTCCCCCTCTCTCTCTACCTCTCTCTCCCTCTCTCTCTCTCTCTCTCTCTCTCTCCCACTGATCTAGAGACGGGGCATATGGTGGGCGCTTCTGATTGGATCTTGGTCTGTCCTTTCATTCTGCTACATTCTGTCTATCATCTGGCTTTCTTCCTAACACCGTGTGACCTTGATCGGGTTGACGTGCTGTTTTCAAACTCAGGTGCATTCTCTACTGTCATTATTTTTGGGCGGACAATCCGTCGTAGTTGCCGTCGAAGACGTAGTAATGGCTGACCAAAGTCCTGGTCTTGCACACAAGGCTGAGAGATCAAAGGTAGCAAGCCAGTAGAGAAGACACCGTTCGCGGATATCTGGTCACAGTGACATTGAATGCTACAACTGTTATGCATTGCATTTAATTCCGTGCTGGTATATCGTGCTAATATCGTGTATAATGGAAATAAAGATTTGTGCATGCGTCTATCTATTCATCTATCTGTGTGTCTATGACTCATTTCAATATTATGATAAGAGGCGCATTGTGTGTGTGTGTGTTTTTGTGTGTGCGTGTATGTGTTTAAAAATATTTCTGACAATGGGGACAGAGATAATGGCATCTGCATTCCACTGCGGTGGTTCAAAATGAAAATGCTGTCGTTACTATTGTTGTATTTAGCTGACATTAACTGACAGTGCACGTTTGTGCTCAAGTGCTCTATCGTTCATACCAAGTGCAGCTGTCTTGCACCTGTTCAAGGTTAATGTCACCTTAAAAATGGAATTGCTGCCAATGGTACTCACTTATCACATGCTTACAATATTACACTTTGTGCTATTTAGGGCTACGTCATCGAGCATGATTCTGGCCAGAAGATGTAAAATGTTCTATCTTTTAAACTGAACATTTCTTTGTGCCGGCTTCATGAGGATTTTTCATTCTGAAACACACACGTCTATCTATCTATCTATCTATCTATCTATCTATCTATCTATCTATCTATCTATCTATCTATCTATCTATCTATCTATCTATCTATCTATCTATCTATCTATCTATCTATCTATCTATCTATCTATCTATCTATCTATCTATCTATCTATCTATCTATCTATCTATCTATCTATCTATCTATCTATCTATCTATCTATCTATCTATCTATCTATCTATCTATCTATCTATCTATCTATCTATCTATCTATCTATCTATCTATCTATCTATCTATCTATCTATCTATCTATCTATCTATCTATCTATCTATCTATCTATCTATCTATCTATCTATCTATCTATCTATCTATCTATCTATCTATCTATCTATCTATCTATCTATCTATCTATCTATCTATCTATCTATCTATCTATCTATCTATCTATCTATCTATCTATCTATCTATCTATCTATCTATCTATCTATCTATCTATCTATCTATCTATCTATCTATCTATCTATCTATCTATCTATCTATCTATCTATCTATCTATCTATCTATCTATCTATCTATCTATCTATCTATCTATCTATCTATCTATCTATCTATCTATCTATCTATCTATCTATCTATCTATCTATCTATCTATCTATCTATCTATCTATCTATCTATCTATCTATCTATCTATCTATCTATCTATCTATCTATCTATCTATCTATCTATCTATCTATCTATCTATCTATCTATCTATCTATCTATCTATCTATCTATCTATCTATCTATCTATCTATCTATCTATCTATCTATCTATCTATCTATCTATCTATCTATCTATCTATCTATCTATCTATCTATCTATCTATCTATCTATCTATCTATCTATCTATCTATCTATCTATCTATCTATCTATCTATCTATCTATCTATCTATCTATCTATCTATCTATCTATCTATCTATCTATCTATCTATCTATCTATCTACCTACCTATCTATCTTGTCACAAATCCCAGACTGGGAGATGTAATAAGTTATGACAGGACAACAATCACGAACAAACAAGTTAACACTTAACAGAACAATCCATCAGACTCACACATTTATTAAACATAATTATACAAATAATAGCGCAATTACATACATTATATTATTGAAATCAACTGCCGTACAACGGCCTTATTCTCACACACCCTCTCCCTCGGATCCACAATCCAGTAGTTACTCCTAAAGGCACTTCCGCCTCAGCCTCTCCCCTCAGGGTCTTAATAGCACATTAATAATTCACTGGCACCGCAGTCTCTCAATATCACCTTCCTATTGTCATACACCTCAGCATTCCCCTAGCACCTCAGCAGGGCAATAACACATTATCATTTCAATAGACATTATCATTTCAATAGTACATTCTCCCCTCAACATGGCAATAGTGCATTATCACATTCACGCTCATATCTACGTCCCTGTCCGTGGCCTGACTGCCACGACTTTGTGTGCCTCTACTGTCCTGCACTGACAGCCTCACTTCTGGCCTATGTGTGGCCTCCGGCCCTATGCTGGCCTATCCCCTGTGCTCATCGAGGTGGCTCTGCGGCCCGTCCTCGACACCTACAAGAATAACATTACATTGGTATAATACCCTACCATTTCTATTCACTCCACCTCTCCTTACAACCCATGAAGCGTACACACACTAGTTCACCTTTCACTCACCACACATCTTACGGTAACACACTTCGATCGGAGTACACACTACTCACTCGCGCTACAAATCCATGAACTCACTTTCATCTATCGCTCATGACGCACATTGCTATATCCAATATCAAGGACTTCCACATTCCTCACATATACTTATTTACATCATGGTAATTAAATGACTACAGAGTCTTTGCTCTTTAAATTGAAATGATTCGTTTATTAACAGCAATGAAATAAACAGTCTTCAAAGGATTATGAACTTGCAGTCGGTAACTGCCATTATTCTGTGCACTACGTCACTGACCAAGGAATCCTTGAATGGTGCGTTACGGTGCAAAGCTGAAATAATAGATACAAGAACATACATAATAAATGGTAATCCTCTATGCCCCCCCAAGTCTTTGAGAGGTATAAATACAAAGACTGAAAATGAACGATCCTACATAATCACATAACTTATTTTAGGTATAAGAAACATTTTGATTATGTCAACATAGAACTAGAGCCATGGAACCATAACAACTTGTAGACATCCATGATAAAGTAATGCTCCTTGCACTAGTGAACGTAAAAGTATAATAGCGACAACATGAAACTGCTTGTTTGACTGGTAATTGTCCATAAATAGCTCATGATGATCTATTAATAATTGGATGAATGGCCATTGACTTTGCAAAGCTATAATTGTCTGTGCTAATGAAGGAACAAAATGTATCTCAAGTGTGACCTGAAAGTGATGTACATGTATTATTGTATTATACAGGTTATTGGGGATAATAATGTACTCTATGAGTCCATAGCTTTGACATGTTAAAGTCAGAGGGAGAGAGAGGTTGTGATGGTTGTTATAATTTGCGCCTTAAGCGAGTTGAAGGTAATGTTTCTACTTTGAGGCCAGCTTTATTGAAAGTTTTCAGTGCTCGCAAGGCTCTGGGCGTGCGGTTGGGTGTCTTGCTCGGTGATTTATCTGTAATAGGGGGGCAGACAGGTTGCGGTGCATTAGCCTGGAATGGGTTGTCATCAGGGCTGCCACCATCCGGTTGTTGGTGCTGCAAGGGTTCATCGGTTGGTGATGGGATGCGGCTGTGAGGAGTGGTTGGCAACGGTGTTGTTAGTCTAACCTCTGGTGTTGAAAAAGGTTCTGACATTTGGGGTGGTGCTACTGGATGCACTGATGGTCTGCCTGTTTGGGTTGTGGTAGCTGGTGAGGGCAGAGCCGCCAGTGGTGATCTGGGTATGACTGGCAAATATTTCCTCAAGAACTTCCTGTTGCGAAGGCTCATCCTGCCTGAACCGTCCACTCTCACTACGTATTGGTCAAATTGGCGAACCTCGATGACAATGCCTGTTTTATCCCATTTTGTTGGATATGGTCCAGTTTGATTCTGTATGCGCACACAGTCACCCACTGATAGTGCAGGGAGGATTCTTGTGTGAGCTGACAATCTCTCTGCATCACGCATGTGTCTATTTCGTAATGCATCCTCTCGCAAGGCCAATGTCTCCTGCCATGTCTGGTGGGGTAGGTATTTCCCAGGAAATATTGGAATGAAATCCCGCACAGGCCGACCGAATATGCATTGGGCTGGCGAGATATGGGTATCCCTGTCAGGTGTGTTGCGGTATTGGAGGATGGCTCTCTGAAAGGCATTAGTGTTAATGTCACCATTCTGACCACTATTGTCAACAATCAAGCGTTTGATCGTTTTGACACCTATCTCTGCCCTACTGTTGCTATGAGGAAAAGCCACGGATGATATGCGGTGGTGCACTCCCCAGTTGCGTAAAAATGTCTTGGTAGCAGTAGAGGTAAATTCAGGTCCCCCATCTGAGGATAGCTCGTCACTTATTCCGAATGTGGCAAATGTACGTCTGAGGCTTGATATGAGGCCTTTGGAGCCGTCACTTGCTCTCTCCACAATGGGCCAGTTACTATATCTGTCCACTATTACTAGGTAATTGTGTCCTGCATAGTGGAAATAGTCTGCACATATGGATTGGAAAGGGTAATGTGGCGAAATAGGTGGTGTAGGTGGAGCACTGGGTTGTGACGGTGTCATTCTGTTGCAGGGCGAGCAGCGCAGACGCATTTCGGTGATGGCTGTGGCCATGCCTGGCCAAAAGAATGAGGCGTCTGCGCGTGCATGCATCTGGGAGACTCCCTGGTGCGCGGAGTGCAGCGAGTACAAGACAGCCTCCCGGAGGCTGGGTGGCATGACGATACGGTCATTGTATAGGACCACACCATCAAAGCTGGTGAGCTTATCTTTGTATTGGTAAAAGGCCCTCAGCTTTTTCGGTAGATCATCCTTGGATTGTGGGAATCCGTTTTCTACATAATCAATCAGCTCTGAGTATTCACTGCTTGTAGCTACACGAACATTTTCCCATGTGAGTGAACTGGCACCCAACATCTCGTCTTCACTTGAGCTAATAGTTGTGGTGTCCGATTTAGCTCTTATTGCCATGAGGAAATCATGATGTCCCGTCGGGATATTGTGATCCACCTCCATCACAGTAGTAATGTCGTCGGGCAGGAATATTTGGGTGGGTGGCCCGACTGGGTGACGTGACATAGCATCAGCAGCAGCATGGCGAATCCCTGGGATGTGAACGATTTGGAACCTGAATCTGAGGGTCTTTTCTTTCAAGTTCCTTAGGCGTGGGTTAGGAATGGCATCTAGGCTCCTGTCACCAAACACTTTGAGGAGGGGCTTGTGATCAACAACTATTGTCAAGTTGGGGCATCCAAGTACAAAATGGCGTGTCTTCTCGAGGGCGTCTACCACTGCCAGTGCCTCTCCTTCTATAGGCGCATATCTGGACTCAGCAGATGAGGTAAAGCGACTGCCAACCAATGTCATCTTCCATCCTGTACGACAGCAGAATGGTTTTGTAGATATGCACGCACAATGTTTCTGGAAAAGCCAGAAGCCAATACCTTCCTTGCTGTAATCTGTTGCAAGGCATGTTGGTTTGGCTTTGCTGAATATCTCCACACCATGTTTGATTTCCTCGATAATGATGTGCTTTGTCTCTTCAAATAGATCATCCATAGTGTTTGTCCAAGTGAATGGCGTATTTGGCTTTAGGAAGGAGCGGAATGGTTGCATTCTCTCAGCAGAGGCAAATGCGTATGCAACTTGGTTCACTAACCCAAACCAGCTCCTGATGTCTGTCACGTTTCGAGGTTTGGGGAAATTCTTAATTGCCTCAAGCACTTGTGGGCATGGTCGAACGGAGGTGGGGGTGATATCAAACCCTGCAAATGTAACAGTGTTCTTAGCGAATGTGAATTTGCTTGGGTTAAGGGTGATACCGTTTCGGCCACAGATGTCCAACCATTCAGCAGCCTGGAAGAAGCTATCCTCTATGGTAGAGGACCACATTATGGTGTCGTCAACAACTTTTGTTTTGTTTTGAACGTCACTGACAAGTTCATCAAATCTTCTCGTGTAAGCGTCTCCTGAGGCTATATATCCTTGAGGGCAGACACAATACCTGTACCGACCCCATGGTGTGATAAAAGTGGTCAAGTGTCTGTCCTTCTGGTCAAGGAGAATGCTGTGGTAGCCATTCCAAGCGTCGAATGTTGTTTTCCGGGTGTTAGGTGGAACTATGCGAGCCTGGTGGAATGGTGATTGGGTGTGGTGTGTCTCTCTGGTGGCGTGGCGGTTCAGAGCCTGAAAGTCGACCGTGCGCCGTGGCTTGCCAGACTTCTTAGCGCATATGACCATGCGATGACACCATGTTACCGGTGTGCCCACAGGGACAGGTTCGATTACCCCGAGTTGTACGTCTTGATCCAAACCAGCTTTTACTTCATCTTGCCAGTGAACTGGTACTGGGATGGGATTATGGTATGCCACAGGCTTGGCATCTGGGTCAATCATGATTTTCATTGGAGGGCCTGACATCATGGGTAGGGGCTGATGTTCACACACATTAAATGTGCTGCTTTTGTAATGTTTCAACAGCCACTGTTCTAGTTTTTCCCTGTTTTCCTCTGTGGCGGGGAGGGGAAGGGATTTCGGAACAGTTGGAGGAGCTTGTCGTAGAGGGCATCTGCATTGATCAGTGGTGCCAGGGTTGTCTTGATTTTCATTCTCCAAACTGGAGGTTGAGCCAATTGAAGGGAAGTTGGTAGACAGTAGACCTAGGGCAATGCACGCTTCCATGGATAAAAATATTTTTTCTGTTGACTCTGTAATGTACACTATTTGGCGGGTTGTGCATGGTTCTTTCCCTCTTTTGTAGCCGGTTATGCGGAGGACAAGCGCACCTATGATGCCGATGGGCTCTGTATTTGCTGCCTTCATCCTCATAGTAGTGGGAAGTAGATGGCTCTTGGTCAGACCAAGTTGGTGAAGCAACGTGGTCCCGGCGAGGCAGGATTGGCATCCTGTGTCTGCCACAGCAGGTGACCTGACTGTTTTTGATGCAAGCTCAAAGGTGGGTTTGATTCCCAAGTCCACAGCATCTTCTGGGAGCGCCTGAACGCTGATCATGATGGTGGGTTGGGGGTCAGAGGGCCGTCTTTTCCACAAGTCTTGTATAGAGTCATAGATATGATGATCAAGGGAGATGGATTCGGCCATGTGCTCTGAGGGTGTCTCGTCGTAGATTGTACAAAGGGACTCGAATACCGCAGTCGCTGAATCGTTTTGTGGTTTCTTGGATTTCCTGCATACACTTTCAAAGTGGTGGAGTAAACCACATTTGGTACATGTGTGGTTGTAGGCCGGGCAGTGAGCCATTCGTTCTTGTTGTCTTCGGCCATGGCCAGTTTTGCCACAATGGCCACATGGAGGAGTGTTAGGTTTTTTATCCGGTGGGCGGGTTTGAAACTTTCTCTTTTCATACTGTCTGTATGTGCTGGTGGCATCAACTGCTAATGGGACTGGAGACGGTCTGATGCGTCCAGCCGAGCGCTTCCCGCTTTCTTTTGCTTCCACATACCGAATGGTCTCCTCGACCGTCATGTCCTGGTTAGCCTGTCCTAACACATCCAGGCGAATGTCATCATCTGCCAGGCCGACAATGATTGTGTCCCTAACCATTTGGTCGCTGTAGCTGATCTGGGCACCACACCCGCAACCGACCGAGTATTGACAAATGCCGGCCTGTCCCTTTAATCTAGCCGAGAAAGCCCTTATTGGTTCATCCCTGTCTTGTTTCATCTGCTGCAGTTCAAGCCGTGCCACCATGACATTCTCCTGGCGCACTGCCAGGGACTTGATGAGCTGGAGGAGTTTGGGCTCGTCGTTTGATGTGAGGGATTTGAAGCTTCGTGTGAGGTCTCGCCTGAGAACATCGTCACAGCACTCAAGCAGTTGGAATATGATGTCCGGGCCAGAGAGTTTAGTGGCCTGTTTGTAGTCGGTCCATCGTTGAACGAAGTAAGCCCACTCTTCGCTGGTACCCGAAGCAGATATTGACGGCCTCCTTACTTTTTCTGTCTTGGCCCCTGTGGCATGGGGTGTGTGTGCAGTGACCGGATGAGCTGTACGCTCGTGAAGGTCCAACAACCGCACCAGGACTTCAGCAGCCAGGGACGATGGCCATGACGCTGTGCAACTGGGGGCAGGGCATTTGATCTCTGGCTTTGACATTCCGTTCCGTTTATTTCATAAATGACTACAGAGTCTTTGCTCTTTAAATTGAAATGATTCGTTTATTAACAGCAATGAAATAAACAGTCTTCAAAGGATTATGAACTTGCAGTCGGTAACTGCCATTATTCTGTGCACTACGTCACTGACCAAGGAATCCTTGAATGGTGCGTTACGGTGCAAAGCTGAAATAATAGATACAAGAACATACATAATAAATGGTAATCCTCTAGTAATAGACGAATATAATATAATACATCAATCGTAATAATCAATCAACGTTCTACATACCAGTCATCACTGGAAAGACTCTCTCACTAGTCTTCTCGACTGCTCCCTTTATGTCCGCCCGATGGGCTCTTATTCACAGGTCCGTTCCGTAGGACCTTCTAACTTGCAGTGATAGTAATACAGCGCTTTCGCCTCCTTCAGACCCCCCCCCCCCCACTACTCACGACAGCACGCTTATCTTACTTGTCTACCGTGAGTCCTTCTTACTCTACACCCGCTCTGTAGCAATCCCCTTAATTGCACTCACTCCACTCGTGACATCATCCCCCACCCCAAAACAATTAATGCAATTAATTTCAAATCGCATCAAGATGACTGTCAACGAGTGAGCGTGAGCAATACGTACACTAAAAAAAAAATGACCTGGCAGTTCCCCTAGTATATAGAATACCGAAATCAGGGGAAAATATGGGGATCAATATGGCCTGCAATATGCATATATGTGTCACATCATGAATAGCTAACTAATCACAATACTTAATACAGAATCAAAAACCACTCAACCTATCAACTATCCTTCATATCATATTTATAATGTCAATATTTTAAAGTCGACTCATTCACACAGATCCTGTCAATGTTCCTGTCCTCTGATGTATAAGCTCCTGAACTCTTCCCCTAGGCTCGACTAAGGTAGTCGGCGATATGATTGCTGGTTCCTGGAATTGGTTGAATAACGAAGGTATACGGCTGCAAAGCCAATGCCCATCTAGACAAGCGTGGGCTGGACGAACAATTCTTCGACAAAAATGTCAGTGGCTTGTGGTCTGTCTGGATACAAAATTCTCGTCCCATGAGATAACGTCCTAATTTCTGGACGGACCACACAATGGCAAGACACTCACGCTCTATCACAGAATACTTTCTTTCTCTCTGCAATAACTTCCTACTGACATAACATACAGGATGGAGACATTCGTTCTTCTCCTGTAGAAGACAAGCGCCGACACCAGAGTCCGACGCATCCGTTCTGAGGATAAAATTAGATCGAAAATCGGGTAATATCAGAATGGGTGACGATGATAATGCTGTCACCAAATTATCAAATGATGTATGACATTCAGACGTCCACTGGACCTTATCGGGTTGTCCCTTCTTAGTAAGGTCAGTAAGAGAAGATGACAAGGAGGAAAAATTTGGAATGAACTTTCTGTAATAATTTAAAATTCCCACTAAGCTTCTGACTTGTTTCTTTGTTTTAGGGATTTGCAACCCTACTAACTTGTCAATTTTTGTTTCTTCAGGTCTCTGAACACCTCTACCCACAATATGTCCTAAGAATACTATCTCTGGACATGCCAAATCCATCTTTGCGGGTTTAGCAGTTAACCCAAAATGACGTAATCGTTGAAAAATTACTGTTAGTGTCTGAATATGATCAGACCATGTCGACGTATGGCATGCTATATCGTCAAAGAATGACACGACATTAGGTATGTCCTTCAACACTAGTCTCATTAATCGTGCAAACGTCGCTGGCGCGTTTACCAACCCAAATGGCATGACCTTAAATTGGAATAATCCAATGGGCGTTTGGAACGCCGTGTATTGTTTAGACTCCTCAGTAAGCGGGATTTCCCAATAACCTTTCGTTAAATCTATCTTGGAAAACCACGTGGACCCGGCCAATGAAGCTATTAATTCCTCCTGGAACGGAATAGGCTCCCTATCGCCTACCGTAATAGTGTTCAATCTTCGAAAATCAATACAGAACCGCACCGATCCATCAAGTTTTTTCACGGGGACGATGGGTGATGAATACGGCGATGTTGATGGTTCTATCACATCTAACTTCAACATTGACTCAACTTCCTTCATAACTCTATCTCTCGAAGAAAAAGGCAACGGATACGGTCTAAGAAATACTGGCTTATCCGAAGTCAACTTTATTTGGTGCTGGATCACCGTAGTGCGACCCGGCAAATCCGTAACAACATCCGGAAATGACGCTAACAGGGTCTCAAGTTCCCTACTCCTTGAACTCGTAAGGTCAGGGTTAATTTTTACGTCCCTGTAACCTTGTGTCGCAGTTAACTCCGGCAATTGAATTTGTAACTCTTCCTGCGCCTCGGTGTCGCTTACGTCACAGTCCAACTGGTCTACGACCCCCGTACAAGCAATAGAGAAGACAGTCTCCTCTGGTCTTGTCTGTGCACACAGATACTGTGGTCTCTCATAAAATCTCTGTAGCATATTAACATGGAAAACCTTACTCGCTCCATCAATGTGGATAGCGTAATCTACCTTTGAAACAACTCGCTCAATAACATAAGGGCCTTTCCATGTCATCAATAACTTATTATGGTCCGGAGGTAACAACAACAGAACCTTGTCTCCTGGCTTAAAAATTCTCAGTTTGGAACCTCTATCTTTATAGTCTTTTGCTCTTTTCGAAGCGATACCAGAAGCTTCTTCCGCTATAGTGCGCGCTGAAGATAGTCTTTCTCTTAAATCAACAAGGTACTGAAACACCGAAATCTGCTCATCGTCTCCCGATGATGGTGACGTCATCATGTCCCGAAGAACATCAGTTGGGCCCCTAGGACTACGACCGTACATCATTTCGAACGGCGAGAATCCCGTTGACTCCTGCCGTACCTCTCTGTACGCGAATAACACTGCAGGGATATATCTATCCCAATCTTTAGGGCGATCAGCAGCTACCTTACGCAGCATCGACTTTAACGTCGAGTTCAATCTCTCGCACATGCCATTAGCCTGCGGATGATAAGGGGTGGTAGTGATGGGTTGTATGCTGAATAAGCGGAACAATTCCTTCATCATCTGCGACGTAAATTGCGCGCCCCTATCAGACAGAATTTGCTCTGGTATTCCTACCCTAGCGAAAATTGCAAACAACGCTTCCGCGACTGCCTCAGACGTTATGGTCCGCAGAGGAACCGCCTCTGGCCATCTCGTAGCATTACATATGACCGTTAAGAAAAATCGATTCCCCCTATCGGTCGCTGGGTGAATGGGGCCAACAAGGTCTATCGAGACCTTTTTAAACGGTTCCGAGACCGTGGGGATCTTCTGAAGAGGAGCCTGGGGTGTACGACCCTTATGCGTCGTCTTTTGGCACGCACTGCACGTCTTACAATAGACTTGCACATCTCTGTGGATCGATGGCCAGTAAAAATTTTTAAGAACCCTTTCTTTGGCTCTAGCTATCCCCATATGACCCGCTAATGGGACATCATGTGCCAAGTGCAATACTGTTGCGATCAGCAACGCTGGCACAACGACCTGCTTTAAAATTGAGGACACCGTTACATACTTACGGAATAGAATGCCCGCCTGAACAACAAAGGAGGACGACCCGTTCTTATATCTCCTCGTTTTCTCGGTTCGCGCTTCCCCAAAGCATGGGTTTAATGATGGGTCCTCCCTTTGTAATCTCGCCAAGCACTCTGGCGTGATATCTAGGTTGACCGCTGGCGTAGCCAAAGGTCTAATCTTATCTTTATCAGCTACCCGTCGACGTGTTTCGACCGCGGCGCAAAAGTCAATACCTTTTGATTGCGACCATGCTTGCACGTTCTCATCGGAAGGGGAAACTACCCGTGATACATTCCCAATGATGAGCTGGGCGCCTGGAAAACAACCAACGACTGCTTCGACTTCCCCGCTAAGGAAAGGTGTATCTATCATTATTCTTGCCATGGGTAATTTCTCAATGGCCCCCGAAAATTGGATGCACGGGACAGTCTCACCTGTAAGCTGTGAATCCCGAATGCAGTCCCTATGCACTCCCACAACGGTAGATCCTGTATCTCGTAAAACCGAGACCGGTTCGTCCCCAACAAACCCCGGATAAACCCTAAGACCACCTCCTGTATGACATGAATTTATAACGGGGATCTTTCTCCCACAAGGTAAAACACCGGAAGATAATAACTTCTCACAACTGGGACACTTAGAATACTGTCCGCCTCCGTTGTCCGATGTAACACACGCAGCCGCATGATGAAATTTATTTGGGGAACATGGACTGGAGTTACTGTCCACGTTCGCCGCTATCCTACCTGCAGGGCAATTCACGCTGATGTGATCTGCTCTACCGCAGTTCCAACACTTCGCGGCCCTACACTCGCGTGAAAAGTGACCCACGCGTCCGCAAGTCCAACACTCCGCTCCCTGTGCTGCACTAGGCCTGGGTCCCCGTGACCCATCGCGACCGGAACTAGAGTCCCTATGCCGTCGGTCATCGGCAAAGGTCACAAATCGCCCCCGGCCATTACCGCGACCTAGCCCTCCTGCTCGGTCAAACTTACCGGATCCATATGCCGGTGATTGGTGATAGCCCCTACGCTGCCCCTGGGCTTGCCCGCTATAGGCACCACGCTGACGCGACCTGTCCCTAAGTCCTGCCGGCGACCCCTCGACAACGGCGACGTACCCAGCATCTTGGACGTACGCCCTGGCGACTGGTTTGGACGGATGTGCCGTACGGTATGCTTCCGCCAACTTAGACGCCTCCTGCACCGTCGCGGGTTCGTTCTCTTTCAGGAAAGCCACCAGATCTTTGTGGCACGACGCGTACAGCTGGTCACGGATCATTAAGTCTTTCAGTTTAGCAAAATCCGCGCCCACATGCGCCAAGTCTACCCAGTTCGCGAAATACTCCGTTAGTCTCGCGACGAAGGCAGCAAAGTCCTCCCTGGTATCTGCACGTGCTCGCCTAAACTGCTCCCGGAAATATTCCTCGGTACGCGCAAATCGGCGAAGCAGCAAAGCCTTCAGCTTATCGTAATCTTGCACGTCTTCGCGCTGTAGCTCTTTAAAGTAGGTTAACGCTCGCCCCTGCAATAGCGACGCCAGGTACGTGGCCCATAATTCCTTATTTTCCACCCATTGCAATTGTGCGTTCAGTTCGAACCTGTAAAGGAAGGCGTCTATGTCGTCCTTCCGGTCGTCGAACGTAGGGAGCTTAATCCTAACACCACCTTTATTGTGTACCTGCCGCTCAACTGCTTCCGTTGGCGCATTCTTTTGGCTTTCCAACTCCGCGATTCTCATTCGCGTCTCTCTCTCCTGTTGGTTATCCCTAGCTTCTATCTCCCTTAACTTTAACTCCCTCTCCTGCTCCCGTTCCTTAGCCTCTCTTTCCTGTTGCTTAAACTCCCTTTCCTGTTCCTTATCCTTAGCCTCTCTCTCCTGTTGCTGATGCAACTCCTTTAACTTAAACTCCCTTTCCTCTTCCTTATCCTTTTTTTCCTGCTCTCTATCCTTAGCACGCTCATCGCGCATTTCTGCCTGCTGTTCTTTAATCCAGCCGCGTAGCTCCTCTCCCTCCAGGCCAAGTTCCTTACCCAACTTCATTAGTTGTTGGAGTTCCGCCATTTCACAGATTTATGGTTATGGTATCTATTATAAGACGACCAACCTGTCGGTATGATCACTAACGATACGACCAGAGACCTGAGATCACACCAGATATAACAATACCCAGTTGTCTCAAATACAATTCAGAAATTTACCTTTACAGCACAACTAATTCTATATCTATAAAATGTATAGCACTATTAATTATAAAAGAAAATAGAAACGACAAGAATGAAGAAATATAGTAGAAGGACCACAAGTACGTCAAGGACAACGAACCAGACTAGGACAAGGACGTAAAAAAGAAAATATAATGGAAAAAAAAAATGCAACCTAACTACGCCGATTACACAACAAGGTACGAACAAGAACAGAGTCTGAAAAAAAAGAACGTATCTACAGAAAGGTAAGAGAGGGACAAGAGAGACGTCTTCCTAAAACAACGAGGAAGATGGAACGGCACAATCTAAACAAAAATACAGGTCCCTATAGAACTGTTCACTGTGATGAACGAAGTTCCAAATTTAGCCCACCTCCCGAAGAGGACAAACTACGCTCACCACAGCAAACCCGCGCCACCGCCCGTATAATCAATTACGACAAAAACAGCAAAAACAGGGAAACAGACAGATGAAAAGACAGCCCTCAATCCAGGGTACAAAATTTTCACTTAACTTTCAATTTTTGAGTTTAACTCCTCCCCTTAATCGGAGCTCTGGCCGCTTGACTCCTCAGGCTGGCACACACACTCTGCAGAAATTTAAGTACACATTAATACATATTCATCAAAATACATGCATCAATACATATTATTATTCATAAACATACCTAAATCATATCATCCTGAAATTTCCATTCATCCCACGAACAAGGACAACAGCACGAATTCCTAGCACAACAGAAAAACAACTAGATATAACGAATACACAATGTCAAAATGACCACAGGTAAACAGGACGAGCCCCCAATGTCACAAATCCCAGACTGGGAGATGAAATAAGTTATGACAGGACAACAATCACGAACAAACAAGTTAACACTTAACAGAACAATCCATCAGACTCACACATTTATTAAACATAATTATACAAATAATAGCGCAATTACATACATTATATTATTGAAATCAACTGCCGTACAACGGCCTTATTCTCACACACCCTCTCCCTCGGATCCACAATCCAGTAGTTACTCCTAAAGGCACTTCGGCCTCAGCCTCTCCCCTCAGGGTCTTAATAGCACATTAATAATTCACTGGCACCGCAGTCTCTCAATATCACCTTCCTATTGTCATACACCTCAGCATTCCCCTAGCACCTCAGCAGGGCAATAACACATTATCATTTCAATAGACATTATCATTTCAATAGTACATTCTCCCCTCAACATGGCAATAGTGCATTATCACATTCACGCTCATATCTACGTCCCTGTCCGTGGCCTGACTGCCACGACTTTGTGTGCCTCTACTGTCCTGCACTGACAGCCTCACTTCTGGCCTATGTGTGGCCTCCGGCCCTATGCTGGCCTATCCCCTGTGCTCATCGAGGTGGCTCTGCGGCCCGTCCTCGACACCTACAAGAATAACATTACATTGGTATAATACCCTACCATTTCTATTCACTCCACCTCTCCTTACAACCCATGAAGCGTACACACACTAGTTCACCTTTCACTCACCACACATCTTACGGTAACACACTTCGATCGGAGTACACACTACTCACTCGCGCTACAAATCCATGAACTCACTTTCATCTATCGCTCATGACGCACATTGCTATATCCAATATCAAGGACTTCCACATTCCTCACATATACTTATTTACATCATGGTAATAGACGAATATAATATAATACATCAATCATAATAATCAATCAACGTTCTACATACCAGTCATCACTGGAAAGACTCTCTCACTAGTCTTCTCGACTGCTCCCCTTATGTCCGCCCGATGGGCTCTTATTCACAGGTCCGTTCCGTAGGACCTTCTAACTTGCAGTGATAGTAATACAGCGCTTTCGCCTCCTTCAGACCCCCCCCCCCCACTACTCACGACAGCACGCTTATCTTACTTGTCTACCGTGAGTCCTTCTTACTCTACACCCGCTCTGTAGCAATCCCCTTAATTGCACTCACTCCACTCGTGACATATCTATCCATCCATCCATCGATCTATCTATCTGTCTATCTATCTATCTATCTATCTATCCATCCATCCATCCATCCATCCATCTATCTATCTATCTATCCATCCATCCATCCATCCATCCATCCATCCATCCATCCATCCATCCATCCATCCATCCATCCATCCATCCATCCATCCATCCATCCATCTATCTATCTATCTGTCCATCCATCCATCAATCCATCCATCCATCGATCTATCTATCTATCCGTCCATCCATCCATCCATCCATCCATCTATCTATCCATCCATCCATCCATCCATCCATCCATCCATCCATCCATCTATCTATCCATCCATCCATCCATCCATCCATCCATCCATCTATATATCTATCTATCTATCCATCCATCCATCCATCCATCCATCCATCCATCCATCCATCCATCCATCTATCTATCTATCTATCTATCTATCTATCTATCTCTCTATCTATCTATCTATCTATCTATCTATCTATCTATCTATCTATCTATCTATCTATCTATGAAACGAGCTGTGTGTGTGTCTGTCAGCTCGCCAGCCATTCATCAGTTAATTAGAACGTCATTCCGTGATTCAGTTCAAGAACACGCAAGTCTTCTAACCTATTAATTCTCACCACCGTTCTTTCCCCCTTGTTCAGTAGTCAGTGTCCGTTCGTGGTCACTCACGTCACTGTCTGTGAGTGATGGCTTTACCAATCATCTTGACGTATCCGCCGGCACATTCCCTTGGGAGACAACGAGCGCTGCGCGAGAGAAATGAGAAGACAAACAGAGAAAGAAAAGTGTTGGAAATGCCATAGAAATAAAACAGAACGAGGGCGTCATGAGTGACACTCGCATATTCGTGTGGTACCACAAGGGGCTTACAAAATGCCAGCAGGCCAACGCAGATAAAATGCTAATACTAGACATTAAGAGCGATGTTCAAACTGCGAGCAGAGCAAATCAGCAGAGCAGTATGAAATCAGGGGAGCTACATGTATATTTCCGGTCATTCTGATCGAGCACTCAGTAAGAGACAATAGTTATGTGTGCATTGGGATCGGTCTAATTTAGTGTTCCGCTCCGCTCTGATTTACTCTGTTCGCAGTCTGAACACTGAGACTTTCTGCTTTGCTCTCCTCTGTTTGCAGACTGAACGCTGAGACTTTCTGCTCTGATCTCTTCTGTTCGCATTCTGAACACTGAGACTTTCTATTCTGCTCTGTTTGCAGTCTGAACACTGAGACTTTCTGCTCTGATCTCCTCTGTTTGCAGTCTGAACACTGAGACTTTCTGCTCTGATCTCCTCTGTTTGCAGTCTGAACACTGAGACTTTCTGCTCTGATCTCCTCTGTTTGCAGTCTGAACACTGAGACTTTCTGCTCTGATCTCCTCTGTTTGCAGTCTGAACACTGAGACTTTCTGCTCTGATCTCCTCTGTTTGCAGTCTGAACACTGAGACTTTCTGCTTTGATCTCCTCTGTTTGCAGTCTGAACACTGAGACTTTCTGCTCTGATCTCCTCTGTTTGCAGTCTGAACACTGAGACTTTCTGCTCTGATCTCCTCTGTTTGCAGTCTGAACACTGAGACTTTCTGCTCTGATCTCCTCTGTTTGCAGTCTGAACTGAGACTTTCTGCTCTGATCGCCTCTGCTTGGCACTGCTCTGCTCTACTGGCAGTCTATAGCGGTCTATAGAGGGTGGGAATTTGTGAACTCTTGGCTTTTGGAGAAACATAAAGAGAAAAATAAATAGAGGACAGAAGAAGAAGAAAACAGTTTACATGCAGCCAATAACGTTTGGGGGACAATTAAGTTTAAGTTTGCATTTGACGGCGCGCGCCAGCTGGATTTGGCCTCAGTTGTGCCAAACATTGCTTATTGATGAAAGAGAGAATATGAAATGGAAGAAAGAGGAAGGAATCAAATCGGTCCCCGGGGGTAGAGATCACTGCAGACTGTCAGTCAGTCAGACATATAAGGATGACACACAGCAGAAGCGGAAGGAAAGGAGACATGAGAGAACAGACAGAAATAATCTGGATTAAAGAAAAAAAAAAAGAGTAGAGAGAAAGCCTTGCATGTGGTGCGTGAGTAAGCCGTGCCAGCAATGACTGGTATTGAGAGCTGTCGGGCATCCGTTAGCAAATTATTAGTTCTCGGCTTGCTGGATACTACCAGCTTCATTCGTGTGGATTCCCAGATTCTCACTTCTGATAGCGTCTCTAAACCATGGCCGTGTCGTGCCGGCCGCCTGATATTCAACTCTCGACAATCACACGTTCACGTTTTTCACATTGCAATCCTATAAGGTATAGTGTTCGGGCATTCGCGCCCGTCATGTTTTCTGACGTTACAGGTCTGTGTCAAGTGACATGAGAGATGGCAAATGTACGAGCGCTCATTTTTGGCTTATATCCCGCTCTCTTACCTCTGGCGTCCCCAAACTTTCAACTCTCTCGGACTATTGGTACTTGTTTTTCAAATTGGCCTTTTCTTGTGTCTGTGAAACAAAGTGCAGAAAGGCCAAAAGTCGCCCTACAACATTAAGCAGTAATATCACATTCATCAAAGAAAATAATAATATAATAAAAATATATTATGTTTCTAGATGACGAAAGAAAAATGGATTGAAATAAAATTAACATATTATTTGGCCATGAATTCTCAAGTAATCTGAGAGAAAATAAACAAATTACAGCGCATAGAGACTCGTAGCCTACAGCTTGTCTTGGTACTAAAACCTAAAAACGACGCCACAGAACATCTATTTTATAACAATTGCATTGGCTACCAGTTAGAACTGGAATAAAATATGATATCGCATTTTAATGTCATGGTTCCTCTGCTCCATCATACATTTCAGATCTTGTTTGTATTTATAAACTGACTAACCATTCATAACCTTAACTAACTGTTCAGATCTAGTACCAGCAATAATTTCACAAAGCCAAATAATGTGGAGACATTCGTTCGTTTTCAATTTTTTTTTCCTAGTGTCTGGAATGAGCTTCCATCGAACATCAAGGAGCTGGAATTCATCACCAGGTTTTAAAATAGTTTAATTAAAAACCCTTTAATTAAAATGTATTTTGACTGGTGATGGAATTTCTGTGTCATGTCTGGTAAATAGGGCGAGTGTTGTGTATGTGTGTGTGTGTGTATCCAATCATGTGTGTGTGTAGTTGTGTTGTCTAAGCGTGTATGCCTTTGAGAGTGGGTGATTACTTTGTTTGTCTTCCTGAAAAATGCATTGAGCCGTCAGGAAAAGTCCGCTATAGAAATCTTCTTTAGTATTACTACCCAGGACACAGCATATCGAGACGGACCAATTCATCGTTTTCCATCCGCAGGCTTGTGCGCGTACCATCCATGCCAACAATGCAACAATTCGCACCCCCCCCCCCATTAATAATTGAACGAAAAAGACTAGTACCACAGAGCTCTGTGAATAGTACTCACCGTGATTATACGCGCACAAGCTGCGGACATATAGTGAAAGAAGGAATGGTTCGACTCGGTATTCTGTGTCACGGTTACTACTACTCTTGTTATCTGACTTCACCATTCAATTAGAGAGGCAGCTGTTGTCCATCAAACTACTGAGTTACAAATGCATTTGATGGTAAAGTCATATTCTTATTTTGTATGCATCTTCGTCTCTCAGGTCAATTAAGTGTTGAAGTACGTATGGCTTTGAAGCATTATCCCTGTGGAGAAATAATTTTCCCGGACCTAATCCCGGTAATATCACTTGAAAGTCACTTAGATCTCATGCTCTTCGGCTGCAGTTTTATTACTCTACTATAATTTTATTACTCTGGGTGTCAAATGCACTGAAAATTATTGTTTCAGAACGGAAAGAAATGGGAAAATCCATATTGCATGCAACATATTGCCCCAACTTTGTTCAAGCTGTCCTGTTTATGTGAGATATGCATAAACGCAAGAATTGAGATATTAACACGTGGATGCAAAAAATAATCAGAATGAAACTTCTTATGCACGGAGCGTATGGGGACACCTCCTGTGGCTATTGAAAATCTGGGAAACATGTTCGCATGACTATGTTTAGATCATATTTGCCATCGCAGTAAAAATACACCAGGTAGATCAGTGGATGTTCCAATTAAATGGAATTTTTACGTCCGGAAATAAAGGACAGCATCAGGTTTGAACCCCGAGGTTAGCGTGTCTCAACGTTCGGCGAAAGAATTCCTTTTCTACTAATTCTTCTGCGTTTCTGAGATCATGCTTCTACTTTTGCTCCTTCCTGGAAAGTCGGTTCTGCCGAATCCTCCACTCCCGCCATCCCCCACCCCTCCCCTTGAAAAAAAAACAACCTGACTTTTTTTTCCCCACACAGTGCCTGACACCTCAGAGATCGAAGGGCGGAGTTTCCTTGATCTGCTGCTTGAGACTTGTCAGCAAAAGCATTAAGACGAGGTGATTATAATTATGATCAGTTGCCTGTGAGGGGTGGGGGGGGGGGGGGTTGTGGTGTTTCTTTCAGTTCATGACAGTTTTGCCTTGAAGGGGCTGGGGTGAGCAATGGCCTGTTCTTAGGTTAACTCTCGTTGTTTGCTGTTACAGATGACGATTTGCATGCCACGATATGGTAAAAAATCTCCCCCCTCCCCTCTCCCCTCCCACCTGAAAAAAGTATGTTAGAAGGCTGTTATATAAGTACCAACTCACCCCAAGCGGTTTGCGCTAGGGAAGCGAACATATATATACTAGCTGAGGTCCCCTGCCCTGCCCGGGATAAATCGGTTTGAATATTAGTTTCAGTTCTGGATGGTTATTATGGACCTGCTTCATCTGGCCTATTACTATTTGTTTATTTTATTTTTGTTTGTTTGTTTTTAAATAAGTCTTACTGCTCTGCCTTTGTGAGTTAACACCCTGCGCATCCCGTACAACAGCATGATTTGCGCGCGGGTTAGTGTGTTTGATAGTGAACACATCGCAGGAAGTGATAACGAAACCTTAAAATGGCGAACCATGACTCGAAATAGATCTAAATGATGGCGAAACAATAAATTTCCAATTAAAAAAAAAATACACCGAATTGAGACTTCTATTAAAAACTGTGCACCCTTACATCCATTCTGATGCACCATATAAAATTTGAAGTGTGAGTGTTAAGTGGTTCAGAAGCCTTTTGCAACGAAAAATCTCAAGTCCACAAATATATATAGTATAGATAATACTATGCTTAAACCCGTCCTTATTCTCAACCCTAAATCTTATCGAATCTCTAACCCTGCTCACTACCCTTTCAACCTAAAAGCGGGAGGAAAACGAAAAGAAAATCTGAAAGAATAATTAATCATAATTATATAAGGCTGGTGTTAGGAGTATTTCGGGGGGGGGGGGGCTCTCAAGTCCTGAAGTCGTACCCCTGGGCTTGTGGGAACGTACGTACTTGCAACAATAGTCATGTTATAAAGCCCGGCGTTTGAAACAATAGAGAAACCTTACTATAATCACAAAAGGAAAGAATTTCTAACTCGGGGATTTACAACATACAACTTTGTCTTGCTATACCATTTTTCAGTTTCTTCCAAGCCGTACTGCAACCCTATAGATTTTCTGGTGTTTTTTTTTTTTTTTTCATATTATGCCCTTATTTGTGTCACTGATTATAAGATAAGATAAGACAAAACTTTATCATCCTGTTGTCAGGAAATTTGTTGTCACAGCGCCAGTAATAGTACTACAGTAAGTACAATATCTATGGCACACAGGTCTTTGACGCATACCGCACACACGCACATTGCTCACACAACATTACCTGCAAAGAAGAACATTACTCACACACACGTGACACTGTCAGGACAAATCCGTTTGGAAAACTCACAACAGCATACCGCATCAGGAAATACTATTACTTCGAATGGCGGAAATAAGAAAGATCACCTACAACGCCCTCTGTTTATTTTTTAAATACAGTAGTCGTCCACTTCTTTGAGATCGGACTATCTGATGGAACAAGAGGTGGGAGCAGTCATTTAGAATTGATTTCAATTTTTGTTTGCACTAATGCATAATATTTCATCAAAGTTCATGTATTTACTGTTAGTTAGATAGTAAGATTTTTTATTTTTTTTTGGTCATCGAGTTGTTAATTTTGTTCTTGTCGTGCTCCTTCGCATTTCCTCCCAAGCCGTAATACTAAATAGAATTATCCTTTGGACAGTTAACTTATAAAACACCTGGATGAGTGTTTTACCTACATTAAATGATCTTAGTTTCCTCAAGAAATACTTACGTTTGTTTGCCTTTGCTTGAACTGAGGTAGTATGAATGTGCCAGTCGAGTTTGGCGTCGACGTGGACTCTAAGATGCTTGTACGAGTCAACTCTCTCAACATTTTGATCATAAATGATTTTAATAGGTGGGAGTGATGTTGCGTTTGTCCTGAAATCAATTACCGTTTCCTTTATTTATTTACATTTAATAGCAAGAAGCGATCTTCACACCACTGGGTAAACCATTGTAGAGTATTTAAATAAGCGCCAGAAATCAGACCTTATATGATGGTGACATCTACAAACTTTATCAAGGGACTTTGCTTGTTCACTTTGGCGCTGTCTTGTATAGGTAGTAAAAAGGTCAGGTGACAACACGCAGCTCTGACTTGCGACTGCATTCGTGGACATAATTAGATGACATAGAATAATGTGTATCTGTACCCTTGTGGCTGTTACTTGCCTTTGATTTAACGTACTGGGGTCGAAGAATGAGAAAGTCCAAAATCCATGCCACAAGATTCTTGTCCACCCGCATGTTTAAAAGTTGTGAAACAAGTTAGTGAGGTTGGAACATATTGAAAACACTTGAAAAATCCACGAATAGGATCATGACATAGTTCTGGGGTGAGTCAATATGTCTGTACACATTCTCTAAAACGTAAAGTAAAATATGGCATCATCAACACCTCTGCGCTCACAGTAGGCAAACTGCTTTGGGCGTTGAAATGATTTAGCAAAGGACAGCAGCCTAGACAGTACAATTTTCTCCAAACTTTTCACTGAAACTGAAATTGAACAACAGGACGTAAGACATTCATTTCAGACACTTTTTCCTTTTTGGCAAAGGTATAATCTCTGACGTTTTCCAATAAAGAGGTACAATATGGCTCAGTAGTGACATGTTGAAGACGGGTGTAAACGCCGTTGCTAACTAACATGAGCATATGTTAAGAACTTGACCTTTCATCAAAATTTTGTTTACATTATTTTAAGCTGGAGAAAAAGTCTAACTACCTCAAGCTCCTCCACGATAATGAGCTCCTCATTTAAAAACTTGTTCGATGATTTTGTTTATCTCAGTGGCATTTTTTTTGTCTACATCGGATAGTGTTGACTGAATGTTTAGTTGCTAATTGCGAATGTCTGGCCGGATTTGTCTGAACTATCTGTCTTGGCTAATTGTTCTTTAGTTATTTTCTTCTTCTCCGGATTCTTCATTGTGGTGGTATCGATCCCCAATGGCACTTAATGGGAAGAGCGATGAGATTATGAAACAATCTGTTGAAAACCTAAAAAAAAAAAAAACGCCCTCTCTCCTGTCCCGGAGAGATATTTGCATAAGGGTCAGTAATGTCGTTTCCAGAATCGTATCTTGAATGATACTTCATTTTAGCTTGATTTCTTCTTTTACAAGACGCGATCGCGGCACGAACTCGAAATATTAAACCGTAATCGTTCTGTGCAAGTACAGTATGTCAAAGAATTTACCTCAGTCTGGAAATTATAAACTGAGGAATCGAATTATTGTCTAGACATGTAATGGTAAAGGATGATGGTGTAACTTGTAGGGATGATGGATTGGTGGTGGCACGCGCGGCCACGCAAACAGCCAGTAGAAACACAGGAAAGCTTGCTGGCTGCTACGTCTCTCAAACTTTCTCATTTTGGAATATGATACGAGTACTTTTCGCCATAAGGATATCGATTTGCCAAGTGTTGAAATGCACCAATATTCAAACTCAGTACTGTAAAGATCATCCTTACAGAAAATCAAAATTACTTACAAACTTCCAGCTGGAAAAAAAGGAAAAATCGTAAGTGAATTCAAATAGAAATTTGGGAGAAATTACAGGAGGATTCTTCACTCCAAGATGGTGGAACACTGGACAACAAGATGAGAACCACTGATTGTCTGGCATGACACTGTGAAGGCGTCGCTTACAAAAAGCTGAAGTCGGCGAGGCCAGACGGTCGTGAGAGGGTGACATTTACTCCGCGAACCCAGCTAGAGAGGTCTTGTATTTATAGTACATGTATGCCAGTGTAACCAGTCGAGGAAGTGACGGGTTTACCAGATGAGTGCTATGATAAAAGAAAATCTGTCCTTGCCCCATTCATTTTTATCATTGATTGATCTTAACTGCCCTACATTCTACAATATATGATATGGAATTCAGTGTTCTTGTTTTGCAACCAGTGTGCAATACACATTTATATTGTCTACGACTGGCAACCCCATCTACCATTCTCTAAAAAGAAACATCTGCCGGCAAGGAGAGAAAATATGTCCGTTATACATTATTTTATCTTTCAATGTGCCCGTTTTTCAAGTTGCCCTGTCAGTACTGCAATGGCCTCTTGTCCGACTTATTTTTCCTTAAGAAACTTCAGCTCCGATTCTTTGTTAGAATATCAAACTCAGAGGCCCAGAGGTTACGACGTCAATCGATATGGACCATGTCGTTTTTCATCCTATACATAAATATTCTCGAATGGCCTGGACCTTTTTTTTCTCTCTATTTGGAACGAGAACAAAAAGTATGAACTTCGATTATCTGGGCCTGTGTGAGGAGTTTTCCAGTTCTGGCAAATAAAAATCAGATCTGGTAAGAATAGAAATTTTTTTTTTCAGAGTATGCCAGAAGATGATTTTAGATATTTAAAGGATCTGCCGACTCAGTCTGTCAGAAAAGTTTTTTTTTGTGTAGATTCACCAGTCAGAAAAAAAATAGACGCGTGTTATTTTGTCCTGCCAATGAGCCAGCCACAGACGTCAATGCATATAATATAGTTCATGCGATATGATCTCTGGGCTGTGAGTGAAATTCTCTAGGGAAATTACTGCTCACAAGACTTGAAATGTTTGGTTTTGGAGCAGTTTATGAAATATTTGGAAAACAACTTTGCTGTGGTGAAAGAAAAAAATATTGCAATTTATATTTAGAAAGCATTGTTGGCTGGAAGATTGTTCCATTTAGAAGATTAATAACTCAAAGACTGTCAAGCAAAGTCCTTGAACAGTGAAGAAATTAACACATATATCAGGGTTGTGTAAGAGAGCAGTACATATTACAATTTATCTTCCTCTGCGTATCTAGTGAAACTCTAAATCGATGCCAGGTGTCTGCCCTGTCTGGAAGTCTCAGTCGGTTATTTAGGGTTATGCAAGGGATGTCTGAAAAACTTGATAAGAGGTCGATTGGGGAATTGATTCGAATGTAAGTGTTGCACTCCACCAATCATTATAGTCTCAAAAGAGTCCGTTATTCTACTCGCCTCCCCCTCCCCACTCCTTTTTTCTCTTCAACGAGAAAAAAAAGAATGTTGGGAAATATTTCAATTTCTATTAATAACTGGGATCGGCCGCAAAAATACTTGGCTACTTGATTGATGCTTCTAACTGGAGTCTGAAGTTTAAAAGAAAATCCATCAAAACTGCTGACTTGTGACAGAGATTATGAAACACAAGTCACAGCAGTTTACTCATTTCTGGTGCACTAGTCACAGCAGTTTATTCTGTTCTGGTGCACTAGTCACAGCAGTTTATTCTGTTCTGGTGCACTAGTCACAGCAGTTTATTCTGTTCTGATGCACTAGTCACAGCAGTTTACTCTGTTCTGATGCATTAGTCACAGCAGTTTATTCTGTTCTGGTGCACGAGTCACAGCAGTTTACTCTGTTCTGGTGCACTAGTCACAGCAGTTTATTATGTTCTGGTGCACTAGTCTCAGCGGTTTACTCTGTTCTGGTGCACTAGTCACAGCAATTTACTATGTTCTGGTGCACTAGTCTCAGCGGTTTACTCTGTTCTGGTGCACTAGTCACAGCAATTTACTATGTTCTGGTGCACTAGTCACAGCAATTTACCATGTTCTTTTGCGCATTTTCATTTAAAATTATAAAAGACTTCTGAAGGATCTCCATAATATCCCCAATGATGTTTTATATTATTTTATAATAACAACGGGCCACTGTGGTGGAAACATTCCTCTTTGTGCAGTACTTTCCTGAAACGATGACAATGAGATCTGTAACAACATTTGACAGCTTAGTGACCCAGTTGGGTATAATGGTTCAGATACTATTAGGACTATTTCTCCCTGGCAGAGAAACGGTATGGAAACACAAAATTCATTGGTCCACACGGAGATGAGCATCAAGAGAGTTTGGGTGGTTGCTTTTTAAATCATCTTCTTTAGTGTCTACTGGCCAAAGCTGCGGGGGTGGGTAGAGTTCAGTGCCAAGCAAAGCTTCCTGCAGTGCCACTTTGTCCAGAGGTGGCGAAATTGTGTAGCTCAGGACTATCAGATTTCATAGTGTTGTCCTAGATATAGCAAAGAAAACAGGGGGATTTTAAGACAAGTAAGTGTGTCAGTTGTGAAGTAAAAAGTAAGTTTATAAAATAGATAATGTTACAACGATGCTGAGATCTATTTCCTAAATTCTTAAATGCGACTTTTTAACTATTTTTAACTATAATTTTCAATTATGGTGATTTGTATGTGTGCCATTCCACTGGCACTAGATAAGTTAAGAGTTGAAACCAGTAAAGATGCAATGCAAGCATGTTAGGCTACTCAAATGTTATTTGGCATGAATAGGCTACATAGATAATGATGATGAAAGATTATGATTGAAGCAGACCGGCATAGTTGTGAAAATGACCATGCCGTGTTGAAAATCGCTAAGTGACTCTAAATGACGACATCCACACCATTACTTAAAGTTAATGGATGCCCCACACAGTGTTCCTATGATTCCCCCCCCCCCCACCCACCCCCCACCCAGAAACATATTATACAACCTTTAATGTAAGCATTAAACATCAGTTTGGCATACTACGAATTATGATTTTGATGAAACACGAACTGCCATAGTCTTGGCGAGCATGCTAAGATTTTGTTACCAGATTTCTAAACTTACAGCTATTCGATAGGGCTATCGCCAGAGGACCGTGACATTTACATAGCATACATAGCAAGCTATAGGGAACGGGATTTAATGACACAGTTACTATATTTAAATTTACCGATGACGTCATGAGACATTCGAACTGTTCAATGCATTTGAACACAGCACAGTTGTCATGGACATTGTAAGGGCGATTCGAGGCACAAAGACCAACTGCATATGAAAAGTATGTACAAAGTCCATAACTGTGCTTAACCGTCGCGTTGAACAGTTCGAATGTCCCATGACGTAAATCTAAATATAGTAACTGTGTCATTCAATCCCGTTCCCGATAGCCGAATTGTGAACACGAGTCAATAAATTATTTGCTATGTTGGGCTTTGTAGTTAGACTTATGTCCCCCAACATCAACCACTTGGATGACATTTTTATCAGAAAAGCGAAAAAAATCATAAATTATTCTGAATGTTCCGTGATGCCAGGTAGTGTTGGGCCTAATAACATATTGTATTACTTGAACGAATCCAGAATATTCGTTAAAAATTACTCGAATATTCGACACTGTTTTGAATACCCGAGCGGCTCCACACCAATAACTACAACACCGTCCAAAAACACTATTAAAAGACTATAAATTTCTTCTTTTTTTTTCACATCGGCTGTTTATCAAAACAAAATAATAAAAAAAATCCCTGAGTGTCGAATAATCTCCAAACTATTTGAACTCAAATTCGACACAGGTCACCATTCGAATAACTGTGTCGAATACCCCAACACTATTGCCAGGTTACCGAAACCCAAGACGGGCAAGACGAACGTTGAGATATCATCTGGAGTCCTCTGGCTTACCGACAGGAACATCAAAATCTTGCATAGGCTGTAGACTGTTTTTCACTTATTCAGGGGTTATGAAACTGGCAGTGGTGACTCTGTGGGATGCTTCCTGTAAAGAAATGATTATAGGTAGAATGCGCATATCCACCATCTTGTCTGTCCGGACCCACTTAAGGCGTCGCGAACCAATCGGCGGCGAGTTCACTACTGTAGACAATGACACGTGTGTATATGCACATGGGAGACGTTCGGTCAGTTCTTTCACTTCCTTTCTCTTGTTTACACGGATGGTAGGGAATCCGACCAGTTTGGATACATCCTTTCCACCCCTGTCACAACAGTCAACTGCAATTCAACCAGCAGGCATTTTAACTGCTTAGACACATCTCAAAGTTACACTCATCAGCTGATCCACCGGCTATCTTGTTTGGCGGAAGTACAAAACAAAAACTCTGTGACGTCATGCGCAGTCTACCTATAGCATGTGATACAACTATCTGATTGGTGAAATAAGTAATGACATCTCATGATATTATCATTCCCTTGTTCATGAAAAATTAGTAGGGCGCCAGAATCCAGCAAAATACATTTGTAATGGCGGAGGAATGAGTTCTTTGAGTTTGGGTTTTACAGTGCGTCGGCACGATAATGATCACTTTGCGCCTTCCATATTTTCTCGGAGTACTTTATTTAGGTTTGATATTCAGAGCTTCATCAATCTAAATTCCACAAATAGAATTCCGCAGTTTCATATGAAATTGATTAGATTGGTAAAGTTATCAAAAATCGTTTTGTTTGGGAATTTTGCAAATGTGTACAAAAGTTTCTAAATCAAGTCGCAAATCTTAGCCTCTTTCAGAAAGGAAAGACGCGCTGCCGGTCCACGTTAGAAAATAATCCTTTCGTGGATCCGTGGGCTGAAACGATCATTATAGGTAGAATGCGCATGGCGTCATAGAGTGCTTTTGTTTTGTTCTTCCGACACTAAAGATGGCCGGTAGATCGGCTGATTCGTGTTATTTCGAGATATGTCTGAGGGGTTAAAATGCCTGCTGGTTGCATTGTGGTTTTTTTTAATGACGGGGTGGAAAGGATGGATCCAAGCTGATCAGATTCCCTATCATCCGTGTAAACTAGGGAAAGGAAGTGAAAGAATTAACCAAAAGTCTCCCATTGAACATGTACTCATGTGCCATTGTTTACTATAGTGACCTATTTTTAGCTCGCCGCGGGTTGGTTCGTGACTCGCGATGCAAATCAGCCAACGAATCAAAATCAACGCCACAAATCGCCATGGTGATGCGTGGATCCGGACACTTAAGATGGTGGATATGCGCATTCTACCTGTTGTCATAGAAATTTATCGTACACTGTCTTGGTCAAGTAAATGCGTAGATCTACTGTACATTTTTGTAGTCCCATTTCATAAATGTATCTTATCGGAAATAAAGTATAATGTGTCAGGGTCTTTATTTTCAGAGAATCTCTGTCCTTAGCATGTGCACCTCGAATAAAGTATAATACTTAAATGGAACTTTAAATATCCCTTGTCCCGTTTTCAGTACAGGTGTTAAAACATGCCGTACTCCGATAAAATACTATGCTAAAAGGCAACAATTCCTTTCGTCCGTCTTTTGTTCACAGGGATAACCTCTCGATAAACAGATGATTTCATATTTGTACGCATCAAACCGAATTTGATCCGACACGACGTTAACATTAAACGCATCCTGAAATAAACAACGGTGTGGACAGGGTCCATTATTTCAGCTCTTTGATGAAAATAATATTTCAGACCACCTGTGTAAATGACACTGCAAAATAATATATTCTGGAAACCTCGACAGGCAGGCCAATTAGAATGTCAGGTAATTACTAAGCAATATCGCTGGCTTGTAGGTAATACACCTCCGTGTGCGCGCTTTAATGCATGTGATTGCCTGTCCTCACGCATACGGCGGGTGCTCTAGTGGCGAAGCGCTCGTGAGAATTGACCCAGGCAGTGTAGAGAGACACGGGAGAGACAGGCGAAAAGAGGAAATACGGGTGAGGGTAGAGGAAAGCAGAAAGGAAGCCTTAGGGAGAAGAAAAAAACCTAGGGAGAGGGGGGGGGGAGATTGAGAAGGGAGGCGATGTCTCCTGGCGCAATGAATGACTCATCGTCTGTTCACACGCACATACAGGCTGAGAGCCGCACACACCGCGGAGGATTCAATCACTCAGACCAGAGCAAATATCGATCTCGGTGAGTCTAGCGAACACTGCTCACCTCAGCTCGCCGTTCGGCCCGCCGCGCCACAGTAAATAACACCGTAGGCTGGCTGTCTATTCCACGCCATCTCTCTTTCCTCTCTCCCTGGGTCTACTCACCCACTCATTCACTCATTCAGTCTATCTAAGTCTGTGGCTACTCATCCAACTGTGTGTTTATTCCACTAACCAGGAATGGGTTTACGGGTACCAGGTCTCTACGTGTAGATCAGGTAAGCAAACGTATCGATACACCCGTGTACACCTTGTCACCAGATTTTTATTCGTATTGAAACTAAATGGAATCCAAGGAGATGGGCTACTGGTGAACTGTTACATCATTGACGCTTGGATAGCAAGTTGTGCTGTGCTAAATCTGGAATCATTTCAAGGAAATAAGTTCAAACAATTCGTGCTGTACTGTTTACTTAAACATGAGGTTGGATTTTAACGTAGTATTTCTATAATGCTGGACTTGTGCAGTGTAAAGTGCCATGACTCAGTTTTTGTGACATGTGTCATCCACAGTCCTTACAGAATTCTGGATATCATGTGTCTGGTTACCACAGTGTTCTCGTGCCCTATCTCTAAAAATAACCATGTTCCTTGCGTCATATACCTTGTTACCGTAATGTTCTCGGCGTCATACCCCTATCTACAACAATGTTCTCGGTATCATAATATTTCTAGTTACAACATGTTCAAAGTATCATATCCTTAGTTACACATCCCTAGTTACTACATGTTCTTAGCATTTAGTCCCTAGTTACAGCACAATATTCTAGGTGCTATATCCCTACTTATCACAATATTCTCAGTGTCATACCCCTAGGGACCACAAGTTTCTCAGTATCATGTACCCAGTTACTACAATGTTCTCGGTGTCAAATGATACATAGTTACTATAAAGCTCTTAGCATCGTATCCCCAGTTGCAAGATGTTCTCAGTGTCATATGGCTTGTAACCACCATGTCCTCACCGTCATATCCCTAGTAACCACAGTACTCTCTGAATTCTATGCCTGTTTGTCACATGCACAACGCTTTCGGTGTCATAATACCCAGTAACCGCGATGTTTAGGGATACATTCCATCGCAGCTTTTTCGAAGTCAAATGATCACAGGTGTCTTTAATGTCTAATCGAACATTGCAACATTCTCGGTTTAATACTAAGTCATCACGATGTTCTCAGTGCCATTATCATGTCACCACAGTAGTTTCAGTGCCAGAACAAGTCATATGATTATTAAGCCTGTTCTATCATTCAGCCCCACAATTACTCGGATGGCGGCTCTGGTTTACTTTCACCTTTACAATGGCTGTTATGGTATGAATGTCATCGGAAATAATATGACTATTGCATGTTTGACTGGCTCTCTCCCTCGCTCTCTTCCTCCCCCCCCCCTCTCTCTCTCTCTCTCTGTCTGCGTGGCTGTGTATACATCTGTCTGTCTGTCTATCTGTATGTATGTCTGTCTGTCTGTCTGTCTGTCTGTCTCTGTCTCTCTCTTTTTCCCTGTCTCTCTCTTTCTTCTCTCTCTCTCTCCCTCCGTTTCTCTCTCTCTCCCTCTCTCTCTCTCTCTCTCTCTCTCTCTCTCTCTCTCTCTCTCTCTCTCTCTCTCTCTCTCTCTTTCTCTCTCTGCCCTTGCAATACTGTTAATGTTCAGCAACCACCCAAGCTAGACCATCCATGTCTACAGAGCTAGAGATAATGTTCACATTGAAAGTTCAGCTCGGTAAGCCAAACCTGGTCGTCCATTTTCAGCAAGTCCATCTAATTATCTGTTGCTATTCTTTAATTGTGTGTTGTCTTTGTCACAATGGTGACAAACAGACGGCGCGCGCTCTCTCTCTCTCTCTCTCTCTCTCTCTCTCTCTCTCTCTCTCTCTCTCTCTCTCTCTCTCTCTCTCTCTCTCTCTCTCTCTCTCTCCAATAAGCGGCGGGGACCATCGCATCGTATTTATCTCTTGCAATCTCGTTCATTTCATATGGAATTCATATCCAGAGACCACGTGAAAACTGTGGTGATCTATCATAATGTGACGGCAGCAAATTAATGTATACCAGCATTTTAATTATGGGCAGTTGGAGACATGCTGATCAGAGTTGCTTACACTGTGTGCAGCTTGTAGCAGTAAATTTTCATATAACTCAGAACGTAATTTCGGGCGCAAAATATGCTGTTGCGTCTCGTTGGTGTTGTAATATAGTGGTACTAACCTTTTTTTAAACAGTGGTCTGTTCAGACATACTTGTTAGCTTTTTTTTTCTTTTCGTTTTTTGTCATCTAGGAAAGGTTATTTGCAGGAATCTGTCTACGGTATCAAATGGATGGAAGCAGATAAATTAAATCAGATTTTGGAGACCTCTACACACAAAAGTATGACTGTGAAAAGTAGATTTGTCCACGAATTTGTATTTAATTGCATGGGAACGTGAATGTGGTGTATATAGATCTCTCTGATGTCCTGAAAACTGATGTTCTATCTCAGCTGAACAGAAGATTTGGTATTTAAGTTGTAACTTGAAATTGAGACGTTTTGCAATATACTGCAATATGCAGTTCCATAGACCTTTCTTCCTGTTGCCATCAGGTAATTCGTAAGTGAAAGTTATAAATATTTCAAGGGATTTCTTTTGACGCTTCTGGTTGGAAATCGCCAGCGATGGCTAGCAAATTATTGATAGAGTGTTGTCACTCACATCTTTTCTGATAAAACTTCGTTGTGACTCTGACAAAAATCAAAGTGGTGTTTTCTTTACGAAACAACCGCAGTTGCACAATGTGCTTTTCGACTTTATCCCCCTGAAATCAAATCTTTGACCATCAGCGTTCACTCTGCAAAGCCAAATCTGGGAAAAAGAGCTGCAGTCATAAAATATTACAAAATCAGCCTTTCAGTTCAAAGACAAAAATTGTGGACTTTCAGACTTTAACAATCGATTTTCTCAGTTTCACATATTTGTGATTTGGTTGTTTTTCCCCGTGGTCTAAACCGTTTAAATGCGAATGTTTGCAACAGGTGTGAATGGACCTGGTGAATCTGTAGTGGAATTTGGCACATTTCCAGCTTCACATTACACGAGCTGTCTCTGGGAAAGTTTGAATGGGTTTTAATTAGTCAACATTGCTTGAGCACGACAATTTCAAGGCTTGGAACCTTTTTCTTGAAAATCACAGTTTGATTTCTACAGGAGAAAGCAAGTACTAAAGTCATGATGTTACTGAATAGGAATTGGTGTCTAGGAAATCACTTCTTGTCTTTTCGTAACGTTTATACTTGAGGATCCCCGGTTTCCACTTCTCTGGGCGTAGTGATGGACAGTCTACCAGCCACTGACAGCAATACACTATAAATTCCTGACAGTTTCCAGGTGGAAAACCGACAAAGGATCTCTCAAGTCATTCAAGGATGTCTTTTTTTTTTCTTGTGATAGTTGTTGCCTGTGTATTCCGGTTGACACCTGAGAAAGGAAAGGATATGCACCCCTTTACTTTACGCCATAAATTTAGATTATACCCTATTCAGTATGATTGACCGTGGACTAATTTAGAAGATGTGTAGCAGTTCACGTTGTAAAATATTACAGACATTATTATGTTTGTTCTGGAAATCTCCAGGTGGTCAAGTCAGTAGGGACTGCTGTCGACATGTGGCTGTGTGTTGTCAAATCATATTATTACGCTAAGTCTAGTGTCACAGCATTATTTGCTTGTTCACTCCAGTCGTGTAAACCCGGCCTGGTTCAGTTGTCGTTGTATCGCCTACAGGATTATCATAACCTGTGATAAACATTTGGCTGTTGCCAGCAAAGACCCATCCCTTGGATGTTTGGATACAGGTGAATCTTCGTGGAATTCTTGGGGCTGTGGGAAAAACAACCAGATTATATCTTCTGTGTTAAATCATGTTATTGTAAAACGTCTGATTATGAATGGTGACAGTGGTTTGCAAAGCAGGTAGGTATGTACCGAAGCTGTTCTGTCTATCTAGCTGTGAGATCTTTTCCCTTCCAGCTATACTTATGACGCCAATGAACCTGTTTTCCAACCACGACCGGAATGAAGCCCAATAGCATGTACCAGTACCGTGTCCTAGAGTGTCCTCGCGTCTAAACTCATTCTTTGCGTTTACTTTTGTGGGTGTGGACGGGAACTCTCAGTACTGTTCACTTCGAAATTTAAGGGTGGTTCTTGCTTTCATTCAGTGTGAACACCAGACATAATAATTATATCATACATTGAAGTAAAGGAAAATTAATGAACCAGGACAGGATTTAATAACTTATAAAGTTGGCTTAGATATTACATGTAGTGTTGGAAAATCAGGATCCACTCGAGCCGAATATTCGGCTTTCCGTAGAGAATGAGTTCAACATCATACTTCTGATTCTTAAACACCTGAATTCTGATTTGACAGACAGTTTAACATTATTCTGTCCGAAGATGACGAAAATTTAGTTCTTTGCGTTCTTAACCTGTTAAACTTTACTACGTCAACTTTTTTTGTTGTTGTTGTTGTTTTTAAACAACCACCAAGACGAGTTTTCTCGAGTTTGTGTACACAGCAAGAGTGTTTCCATTATGTTGTTTCTTCACTTCTGTTTTCTCCGCTCACGACATTTTGCACCTCATACTGCACTATTCTCCAGTCTCCTGTTTCGAAACAATTTCATTGAAGTTTGTATGTGGCCCGTACCAAGTTTTTTGTTTTTTTTTAATGGGTTAAACTAAGTTACCAAAAAAAAATTAAAAAAATGTGGACCTGGCTGGCCCGAGAATTAGTGCCACCCTTGAGCACTTTGTTTTATCAATATTTTTGGTGAATGGCCCATGAGCTTCCTGTGTCTGGAAAATACGGCGACAGAAATGATGTTTAGTTTGTTTTTATTTGATTTCTCATATCCTCGGCGTATGAATTTCATGTGGCCGCGCGACCATCTACCACCACAAACCGCGGATAACCTGCACATGCCAGATTGGCTTCTTCATGCCCACATTGGTAGAGAGAGAGAGAGAGAGAGAGAGAGAGAGAGAGAGAGAGAGATAGCTGCCTCTGTTTTGTCGTCGGCATGGGAATCGAATGTCTTGATTTATCTCAAGCCGATCAATCACAAATCTTTAAGTAAAAGCACTGGTTTACCCCAGCACTGTAACAAACGTCCCACGCAATTCTTGCACAGCCGTACGCAGTTGTTTTAAATGTAAATCTTGTTCGCTTATTTGAATGATAATAATAATATATAAGCAATAATGATAGGCTGTGCGTGCACACTAAAATGGTAATTGTAACAGTTGGATATCAAGTACAAGGTTATTTGAACCTAGTAAGTGTATAATGTCTATGATCACCAAGAGTAGTTGACTGGTAAAACACAGCAGTCGCCAGAGCCTATAATTTACTCTGCCTAGACAAACCCCAATGCTTTTCCATTTTCCATAAGTGAGGCTGGCAGTGTACTTTGTTTCATTTAAGTTATCCACATTACTGCATTATTTCTGGAAAGGTCTATGCTGATATCATGGGCCGACACTAAAGAACAAATTATCGGGCCTTGAAAAGTTTGAACATCGATTAAAACTTACTTAGGGGTACTCTTAACTAATCTTTCGGTACCGCGTTTTAGAGTAACTCCCATGAATTACAGTGCGAAGTGCAGATCTTCAGCTGGTCTCTTCATATGGCTGTTTACATACAATGATTTTGCTCTGTGGGTTCCAGAATGCCTGTTGTAGTGACACATGTAAATATATTTAAACATTGTGCTGTAATCTTATTTTAGTGCAAATTCTTCCCACTCCAATGAAATCTTTATTGCCAGCCATTGTTGTTTTTTTTCCACCAGTTTAGTTATTATGTTATTGTAAATTAATCCCACCCACGTCCCAGCCTGGCGCTCCCATCGTCGTGTTTCTAGGATGCTTCAAACCAAATGTTACTACATTATAACTTCAGAACGCCGATTTTCGCACCTAGTTTTATGAGAAAGTCGAAGGATCGAAACTCACTGCTGGTTGACAGAAAAAAACCTGACCTGATCGCAAGAGGTGCCACTCGGTCTTTACTCTCTTCGGCGACATGGTGACCTTGACCCACTGGAGACTCGGCTAATTGTTGCCACTTGACTCATTGTCTGTCTTCGCCATACAAGCATCACTTCAGATGTCTGCCCATCACAGACAAAAATAACTCCAGCATCGCTCAGCTTATTTCCAGAAAATCGACTTCTTCGGGTTTGCATTTAGCCGTACTAGATCAGTATTATAACTACGAGTTGACGTGTTCGGTAAAATTTTGCTTTCAAAAAAAAAAAAATAGGCCAGATATCTACACTGGTTTAAAACAGAGTAACTACTACCGGCACGGGTGTACTTCAAAGTAGACAAAGGGCTGTATCTATATTTATCATCATTATTAATTAATATAGGACAGTGGGTGACCGTTTTGGTGTTCAACGTTTACATGAGTTAGTAGCCATTGTTACTTTTTGAAGCACTTCATGTCCCAGTGTTCTATCTGTGGAAAGTTTGTAATTTACGACAAATTAATAAGTTTTGCAATGGAATCTATGTGTGACCACTGTAGGTTTAATTTCAATACTATCACCATATTAAACTAGAGCCAGATGGTAAACTTGTTAGCAACGTAGACTTCGTGATTACGTGAACAAAAAAAAAATTGAAACGTTGGTTACTGCCTCAGTTCTTTCAAATAAATTACGTGGACACAAAGACTGTTTTGGCATTTTGGACAAAGTTCAGTCTTTAAGATAATTTATTTGCCAGCTGCAAAGACGAGACGCATTTTCATCGAGTATACTCGAAAGATATAATGGGAAATTAAATATTTGGCCTCGCTTTCCACTCGGGCGGTCTGAAAACAGCTTTAAATATCACAGTTGTGTATTCCGGAGGCAGACGGAGCTACTTGTTTTGACTATGGGTATTTCCGATACTTAATAATGTATAATAATGTATAGCATTTATATAGCGCATATCCATTTAAAATGCTCTATGCGCTTTACAGAAACAACATGTCAACCACAGAGCAGAATGGAGCTGCCTGCGAAGCGCTCAACACACTGCACTGCTTCTTTCTCTCTCCCTGTCTCGCTCACTCTCTCTCTCTCTCTCTCTCTCTCTCTCTCTATCTCTATCTCAGAGCAAATTGTAACGCAGCCTGTTAGGCGCAGTTCACAACTCGCAACAGTTCACAACTCACAACAGTTCACAACTCACATCAGTTCACACAACACACAACTCAAATAATATTTGAATATTTATTAATAACAATATATATATGATTTTGTTGTTGCTGGTTTGGCGGTGGGGGGGGGGGTGATATGGATAAATTTTAATCTATTAATTTCAATTGTCAATTTTGCCCGGGCAACGGCCTTTCGGCCTGCTCTTTCCGATTTCCAACGGCCAAGGTATCTTTAACGTGCGCAACGTGCACACGGGCCCTCCGAATTTTTTCGTCCATATCCGAGAAGACTAGGTACTCGATCCTACCCCCCAATAGGACCAGGGACTTGAAAATATGAGAAAAATCCAATTTCCAACATGCCTGCACTGCCCGGGTTTAGAACCCGGGTACTTGAAGCTGACATCATTTTTTAGTATTTATTTGTGAATGTGTGAATGTTTACGCAGTAAAAGTGACAAGTTGGGATATTTCTGTACCAGCGCACGGCGACCTGGCCTGATAAATCTGCGTTTCTGTAAACCACAACATTTGCATCCTAGCAAGCCACGTTAATGCATTCACACACTCACGCACGTTTTCGTGCTCTCTCACACACGGACACACACGCACACGCAATGTTCTGAAGCCCGGGTTTGGAAGAGCTAAAAATATATCGATTAATCCAAGCCGCATACAAACGATGGGAGTGAATG
>OZ007571.1:9498943-9503943 GCA_963931925.1 Onchidella celtica | reverse complement strand
CGCCAAATTGCGAAACTAGGTCTCTGCGGTCAACAAGAAATTGAAGAATTGAAAGAGGCCTTCTTCACCAAATATAGCGTGCATAATTATCTGTTTACTGTGGTTTGTTCATATTTTTTGGGCTGATTGAAACTATTTACAACCGTTTGCAAGCTCCTACGCCCCGTGGCAATGCACAAACGGATATTGTTTACCGCAGCGACCTACTTTCCTCTCCATGCTAACAATGGTTTCGCAGAGCCTTCCGGGTCTCGCAGTGCAGATCAACCAATAGTGAACCATCTCTCTCTATATATATACTTTCTGGTGCTAGGAAAAAGCAAGACGATTGACAGAATATAAGGGATTGATGGGACAGAAGCAGACCCTACCAGAAGCGTCCGCCAGTCATCCGCTCCCGTTTCAAATAATTATTCACCCCATACTTTTAACCAATAGCTATCCTTCTGAAGTGTAAGGGCTAGCTGAGAGGTTCTCTTGTTGCCACGAAACGTGCTTGGCACTTCTTGCAATCCTTTGTTATCAACTTATCAACTAGCAATATGTTTGTAGTCATCGGTACGTGTGACACTCCTTTTATAGATATTAATGTGTTAGTATTTCAGATTTGACACAGGCCACTTCTCGCAACACGGCGCGTTTTGCCCCTAACAAATTTGTTCATTTCATATCATTACTATCATTTCGATCACTACTACAAAAGCAACAGCTACTAGTGCTGCCTCTGCTGCTGTTGCTGCTGCTGCTGCTGCTACTACTACTACTACTACTACTCTATAACTACTACTACTGCTGCTGCTGCCACTACTACAACTACCACTACTACTAGTTTTTCTTCATCTACTACTACTACTTCTGCTGCTTCTACTACTACCACTATTACTACTTCTACTACTAGCACTACCACTACTACTACTTCCACTTCTACCGCAGCTGCTGCTGTTACCACAGCCACTGCTACTGCTACAACTACTTCTACTACTACTGCTACTACCACCATAACATATTATTACTGCTACTACTGCTACAACCAGTACAAGCACTCTTTAACTCTTTACCTGTTTTGACGGACGGGTTGCTATTCCAGCTGCTTCATCCGCCACTTGGACTACCACTATACTGTTAATACTACTTCTATTGCTGCTTGTTACAAACTGTTACCACAATATTAAAAATTGCATCTCCCACTATACCATTATGTCCATCAGTCCCACAGTTTATTATTGCAATTAAAGCTCTGACATTAATTTTTTGATCAACCATCCCACCTGCCTTACTTGTTCTGTGTATCACCACCACAGTGACACAGTGACAAGGAACGTTGATGTCACAGAGTCAATGGGACCACTTTACATAAAATTCTATTTTACATAAAATTCATGAAAGATCAATATAGATAAAATATAGACATACAGTAAATAAATGTAGATACAATAACTGAAACCAGCTTTTGTGTTCTACATTTATTATATGTACTGTTTCACTTCATTAATTTTTTTTTAAAAATACTCTTAATGAGCAGTTTGACATTGGCCTACATTTCCTATTTCGCATGTGTCAGTTACCGGTTTTGAACTGGACTGGATTCTCGCCTGTTCCTTCCGAGAGAGGCTAAGATCTACAACTTGATTTAATAACTTTTATACTCGTTTACGGAACTTTTTTACAGATCTATACAAAACAACTTTTTTAAAAAGAATTTTACCAATGTGTTAAAATTATATGAATGTATTTATTTCTATGTTGACAGCTCTGACTACGAAATATAAATAAACAAAGTGCACCCAAATAGACCGCGAAGGGCGCAAAATTGACTGTTATCCTGCCGACGCGCCGTAAACCCAAACTTAAACTCAAACTCTCTCGTTTACCAACCAGCCTGTCTTGAAACTCAATGTGTGGAATAATTAACCTCCTTGTATGCAGAGTACGCCTAACCTCGTCGAACACTGAAGGCGTTGCAGTTTAATGCGTGAGCTGTTTTATTATTTTAATATTGTTCCATTTATTAACTATCACACTGTTAAGTGTTATTACACATTAAAACAGTTTGTCGGTTAAACGTTTCCTACGGTGCGCACAATGAAAATATCGATATTGCTACAGCAGTTGGTATGTGGTTAGTAACTTTTTTAGTATTATTGACGAGTGGAATAGTCGATAGTTCAGCGTGAAGTAACAGCATATTCAAGTGCTGCAAATTACTGGAGACAGAAATTTGTATGTGTTTAGGTCTTTATTTTGGGAGGTTCGCTGCCCTCGGCATTTACACCTCACTTTTTCTTCTTTTCATTTTTCTCTTTCGTGTGTGTGTGTGTTTTTGTGGTAGGGATTTGTTTGTGGGTCGTTGGTTTTTTTTTTATAGAATTTTACACCGGCAGCGGCCTTGTTCTGTCTGCTCTTCTCGAGTTTTAACTGCCAAGATATCTTTAACGTGCCCAACGTGCACACGAGCCCTCCGAATTTTTCGTCCTTATCCCAGAAGACTAGGTCATCGATCTTACCTACCATAGGATCAGGGACAGGAATTTTTCCCAGCCAAAAAAATTCCAACGTGCCGGGACCGACCGAGGATAGAACCCGGTACTTTCGGCATGATAGGCGAGCACCTTGCCACTAGACTACCGTGTCCCCTTGACAGAAATGTAGATGTTATGATGCCATCTGTTATAAGTGTTCAGCACTGTCTGCTGGAATAAGGAGTGAAATAATTGTACAGGCTTGTTTCACTTACATCACTCAAAATTATTATGTTGATCGCACGGCAGCTGAGCATGAGCAATCAAAAAGTTAAGCTATAATCCAAAAAGAATTGAAACTCTTTAAGAGAGCGGAATATATGGCTTTAAAACTTCTGGCGAAAGACAAAATTTTAATTAATCAATGCAGATTTTGTCTAGATTGATAACATTCAAATTTTATAGGAGCACAAATTTTGTGACGTCAATTGAAACAAATCAATTTAGGTTGAACGCGTTTAGAATTGAAATTTGACACGGCAGCCATTTTACACCTACTCTACTGTCAACGAACACGGCGTCCGATAGTGGAGAGTCGCTAGATCCCGTTGTGAGAATAAAAAGGAAAAACGATAGAATCAAACATTACAAAGCATATAAGGCGTTGATCTGTACAAGCTGCCAAAGGACAGATGGCAGGCTAACGACCGACCGAGCTGCCAAACATCATATATCCTAATATTTTTCATTCTTTAGTGCCGACCGCAGTGCCTACACATTTGATCAGTTCAAAGTGAATGGATTTTTCCGAACTCTGGAGCTGGAAACGCCTTTCTGTCCGTGACCTGGACCCACAAACGCCTTCCTCTCTCACACAGTTCTTGCCTTCTCCTCGCGTGTACGTATCTCAGGTACTGAAAAAAGAGCTTTTGCTTTTGTCCGACGTTCGATGTCGACAACCAAACTAACACAAATGGTAGGCATTTTCCATAGCATTTACCATTGCAATGGCGGGCGGAAATAAACAAAGCGTTCGTGTGACGCCATGTTCGTTCAGGGTACACAAATCTTTCATGTGCCTGGCTGGACTCTGGAATTGCATGCCAGCAGAACTTGTCAATTCATTTTTCATGCCTGGGAAAGTTCTTGGGGCAAAATGCTTCTCCTTTCGGCATGCAATAATTAGATTTGCAATACATTCTAAGTCAATTAAATCAGTTTTATGTCACGAATGTGAGTATTGAAAACTTGACCGTGACAAACAAATCCTGTGGTGTTAAGTGTAAATTTTACATAAGGATTAAAAAATATCTTGAGCAGTCAGAAGTTCTTCAACCTAATGGGCCTGATTACTGAGAGGTCAGTTATTCTACAGTCTAGAAACGGTGCCATGGCTGGGCGCTAGAATTGTTCCGTGCTGGAGCAGTGCGAGATTTAAAAGCAAATTGCATTTTCTGCTAAGGCTGTTTGACTTCATCGGATGTGTCAGTTTGAGTATAGACCTTTGTATATTAACCATCACATGGGTTTTTCCCTTCCTGTTTTTTTTAATCTGTCTGTCTGTCTGTCTGTCTGTCTGTCTACCTGTCCATAACTTTTCATTTCAGTTTGTATCATTGTCTCTCTCAATCTTGCCGTGTCTCCTTCGCTTAAAAGTTTACAGAGCTTTTAGTAAGGACGCCTAACAGCATTGGACATTCCATGTATCCTGTCAGTGCGAGTGTGAGGAACTGAAATCGATATTTTGTTCACGGGTTTTGCCCATTTCATGTAAATAATAAATATTCGTTGTAGTGTTTTCTTCTCGACAGGCAATCATTTAAGTCCAGGGTGTACGGTCTGTACATATGTTATTTTACGGTCGTTGAACTGGTGAGATCTTTGGTAGGGCATTACAAAAATGTGTCCGTAAAACCTACAGAAACAGCTCGCGAAAAGCCAAATGTGTTTTGTGAGAACACAGGAATATGAATGGTCATGGAGAAAAAATGCATTTCGTCATAAAAGCAACAGCATGACAGTGTCTTTGATCATTTGGTCTGAGAACATTAAACATTTGAGTTCATTGTAAAATAGGTTAACACGAAATGCCACGCGTCGTTATGTTGCATATCTATTATAATTGGAGTCACAGAAATGTGTCTGATATTTTGCTACACTATAATTATTATGGGGGTGGACAAAATTATTTCAGATAATACATCAATATTTCGTGTTTTTGTTTCTTTAATGACTGACGAAACGAAACAAAAGTCACGCTGGTGGTTGCATAAATACTAGTCATGGCGTGCAAAATAGTCACTGCAGATAATTATGTGGTGAATCATCTAGGTCCAGTCATGTTCTTTATGAACAGGTTAGTCCATACATTTCACTTGGAGCCATGACTCAGTCGTTTTCTATTCTCTGTGAATACGATCTGGCTTGTTGGTTTCATTAGCTGTCTTGTTCAATAAAGGCGTACAAATAACGCGAATTGGCTCTGTACTTTTAGAGGAGGGACCGTTTTTAACTAGTGTTCTAAATGTCAAAGAGACATGG
>OZ007571.1:9478943-9493943 GCA_963931925.1 Onchidella celtica | reverse complement strand
GAGAAAAGTCCCAAAAATTCCAGCATGCCTGCACCAACAGGGATTTGAACCCGGTACCTACGGCATGAGAGCGAGAACCTAGGCCACTGTGACCCATGGTTATTAAATGACAGATTCAGTTATTTTTCGTGAATGTGTTTAGACGTCTAATCTCGTTTTCTCAGAATTTTAACCTTGGATCAAGTCAATAATACTAAATCGTCTATCTTCCATACTATATTATTTATACTTTCCTGCCCTGTCTTTCCTAGTCTGCATTTTCATTACGTGAAACATTTTAGTAATGCTTGGCGAAGAATTAACCTTGATATCTATTATTATAAAAGTGAACTTTGGAGACTATGTTAGCCTATTCCTCCGTTAATACTTAGCCCAAAAACGCTTCAAATTTTGCGGATGACGACAGTATCTACATACCCAGGTTTTTTGTCACATAAAGCATATGAAAACTCTTGTCTCCGAATTGATCAAAATAGATTTTTTTCGGTCATTCTATTTTAATTCACCATTTTGAGTGAACCGGAAGAATGATACCATTGTCAATAAATCGGAAGAGCCACAGACTAATAAATTAACCAGACTGGAAACACGAACTTCGGGCTGTGTCGTTTTTTACGGAATTACCCGAGCGGCGGCCGTATAATCAACATGGCCGCCGCTCGGGAAATTCCGATTCTAGTTCTCTCTGCAGTAGAAATTTCTTTTTATTTGTCAAGATTGGTTGTACATGTATTAATTTCTTGGTGCAGAACCAAACTTCCGCGTTCAGTAGGCGCGTCAAAATGGTGTCATTCAAAATTGTAGCTATGCTGAAGCGTCGGTCGTTACCGTAAACCTAATGTGGCGGATGGTTCATGACCTTTCGCTGTTTTGTGACGTCCCACAATGGGATCATCCAGTCTGGTTAATTTATTAGTCTGTGGGAAGAGCGATCTAATTTTCAAAACGAGCAAGGTTTGGCGCGCCGACTGAACCAGGAAGTTTGGTTCCACACCAAGAAACGAAACACTTCGTAGAACGAGTAATTAAATTAAATAATTCTGTGTGAAATTGTGGTGTAACAGTAAGTTCTATTAGTCATAGCATGGAATCCAAATGCCATTTTAATGTAGCCTAGATCTAGATATATACGGTTGCGCTTAGTACATGGAAAATTTGCAAGATATTATCTGGCGCGGGTCGGCTAGTCATTTATAAAATTCGGCATCTGGTTTCATTCATCCTAATGCTTCTAAAAGAAACCAAAGATTCTTCTGCTTATTAGTTGTTCCAAAGTGCGGCTCGGTAATTAACCATCATATTTATTATTATTTCTAAACAATCTAGATGCCTGTGGTTAAAATAAAGACTTGACTTTAAACGCTTGAACCCCTAGTGGGGCATAGGTAATCCACCAAGGTCATCCACCTTGTTCTGTCCTGGGCTGTGGCTTCAATCTAGCCCCACGAGAGTCCCAGCAATTTTGCTTCGCTTGTAGTTGATCTCAGCCATGTTGTCTTGGGACGCCCGCGGTTTCGCTTGCCTTGGGGGTTCCATTTGAGGGCCTGGCGAACAATGCTACTTTGGGGTTTCCGGAGTGTGTGTTCAAGCCACCCCCACTTTCTCCATTTGCTTTGAATTTCCGCTGGCTCTTGCTCTGTCCTTTCCCACAGCCATTCGTTGGGAAAAATTATGATATGTATAATGCTCATAACATAAAAATTATTTTTCCCATGCTCATAATGTTTTTTGTTGGTCTTTTTTTCCAACATTTTCCATTTCCTATTGCCGGAAATTGTTAACCTGTTTCTTGTTCTCCGTGTCTTTCCCAGGGAGACGAAGACCCTCGTAATTTGGACGATCCCAATCGCGCTCCTCCATCTACCCGCCCCAACAACGAGGATCAGCCTGAAGACCTTACCAGCAGCAGCAAGCTCCTCCAGGTAGCCGAGAAGGAGGCCGAGCCAAACGCGGCAAACCAATCAGAGCCACAAACACGACTTCTTGATTTGGAAGAGCCGGAGGCAGAGCCAGTCTCAGATCCACACCCTGTGACCACTGAAAGCGAGCCATGTCCGCCTCAGGATTCAACATTGGAAGTCAGGGCGTCCCCTCGACGGCACAAGAGTAGTCGGCCTCTGTCTGATCCAGCACCTGGAAGACTTTCAAGATCTCGGGGGCGTCCACCAGACGCAGCTGACGCAGAAGGGGAAGAATCTGAAGGCGGGGCTAGACAAAAGGATGCCCCTACGTCAGTTTCCAGCTACGAGGCAACAAAGAAGGCACCAGCGTATTCCAGATCCGCTTCTCACGACGAAGGAAGGAGTCGAGAGGCAGTGAACAGAACTGCAAACCATGACGAGGTTCTGAAAGAACTAGCATCTCACCCTCGTCTCCAGGCGTCAGAACAACGAATTCAGTTTCACCACGATTCGCCTCAACAGCCGCTACTACATTTAACTCAGCAACAGCAATATCAACAGCAATATCAGGTTCAACAGCAACAACAACTGCTGCAGGACAGATTTCAGCAGCAACAGCAACAGCAGCAGTATCTTCATCAAAAACATCAACAACAAAAACAACAACAGCAGCAGCATCCACAGCTTCCACAACAACCACATCAACAGCAACACTCACAACAACAGCAACAACAACAGCATTATTTTCAACGACGACATCAGCATAGTCATTCTGAGCCCATTCCCTTTCGATCTGGAGAACATCAACAGCAGCAACTTTCCCGTCTCTACTCATATCAACAACAACCCTCGTACTATCAAATTCAACAGCAGCAACAACAACAACAAAAACAGCAACATTATTATTTTAGACAACAGCAACAAGTCCAACATCAGCCCCACTACCAACAACAGCAACAGCAGCAGCAGCAGCAGCAGCATTACCATCAACCTCCGCACCAGAAAAGAGGTCATGACACATCCGTATCTGGAACTCCCACATCTGATCGCGTCCACTTTCAGATTCCACGGCCCACCGAGGGAAGTCGACCAAGGCCAGTTCCTGCAGCCCACTCGGTACTTACCTCGACAACCACAGCAGCAACCCTCATTGCCAACAACAGCAGCAGCCACGTCTATGCAAACGTCCGAACGTCCAGCGGGGGAGGCAATGCCCTGGGGCCCGTGGGCCTTGAGATGGGCATAAAGAGTATGGAGGTGGAGGACGATAGTTTTGTGGTAGAGACAGTAGAAATCATTAAACGGCCTGGCCAGACCTTAGGATTCTACATTCGTGAAGGCAATGGCTTTGACCGTTGTGATGGAGTCTTTATCTCTCGAATTCAGATGGGCACAGTGGCCCAGACCAACGGACTCCTTCATGTGGGAGACGAAATCGTTACTGTCAACAATGTCAAAGTCGGGAATATGTCCCTGGATGATGTGGTCATCCTCATGTCCATCCCCAAGAAACTGGTTCTTACCATTCGAACCAGGCGTAACAGCAGTAAGAATAAATCATGCCCGTCTCTACCCATGGCAGAAAAGCCTGATCCGCCCATCGTTGTCCTCAAGAAGGGCAGGTCATCTTCAGCATCGGCGCTGGAAATGACGGAGAAATGTCCAGATATGTACGAACCTGGACAATCATACGCTCAGTATCCATTCCAAACTGCAGATTATCTACCCCGCCGAGATCTCAGCCAAGAACGGCAAGCTCAGAGTTCTTCCAGGTACGCAAGCATCTTTATCTCGCCGCACAGGGCAGAAGCTAAGCTGATGAACGAAGATGGAATGGACAGCAGTAACTCTAGCGACGGTTCATTACCAAGGAGTGTCGATTCCAGCAAGGATAGGGCGTATCTTGGCCAGGAAGTAGTTGATTCCTCACACACGGGGTATATGAGTGTGACGAATCCAATCTACGATCATTTCCCCACTGTGTCTGAAAGAGAATACAAGCATCATTTGATACCCGAGGGCATGAGAGCAGCACTGCCAAAATCGCCATCGAAGCAGAGCCCGATAGGTGCCGCTTCTCATATGCATGGATATAGAGGTAGACCGGGGCCAGACACGAGTCCTGCCTATTCCGAACCTCCTTACATGAACGTTGGTGCTTTAAGAGAAGGAGTCATGCAACAACAGCAGCAACATTACCAACATCACCATCCTTCTCCACAATATCATCCAGCCCAGCAGCATTTTCCACCAGGTTCACATCACTATTCCTATCAACCCCCACCTCAACATCAGGGCTATCCTCATTCATCGCCCCAGGGAACCCCTTCCTATCCAGTCTCCGCTCAGCAATACAGAGGAGGAATGCCTATATCTCAGGACGAGAGAAGGAGGCAGGAAAGGCTTCGGACTCTCTTGAACTCCAAATCCAGATACGGCAGACTCTTACGTAGCCGGTCTCCAGAATGTTATAACTCAGATTCTGAGTTGATCTTCACTCACCAGCAGCAGAGTGACGGACGAGGATTCGCCTCGGATTACGAAACTTATGGTGGCGCCTTCAGCGATGACGAGCCTGTTTATTCCATCCCTCGGATTCCCTCCAGCTCATCCTCTGAGCTGGAGATGTTACTGAAGAAATTTACCACACTTAGCCAAGAACTTCAGCAAGAGCAGAGCAAGTTGCAGAGGCAGCTCAGTACTCGGGAAAAGGCTGGACGTAAGTTTCTTTTCTTTCTTTCTTAAAGTTTTATTTGTTTTTTTGTTTGTTTGTTTGTCTGTCTGTTTGTCTGTCTGTTTACTCAGCTTTTAGTGCATGTCATTCTCTTGGGACATTTGTATAAGGAGCAGTTTGCTTTGATTCTAGTGGCTGCATTTAACACCATTACTATTACTTTTGTTGTTGCTGTTGTTGTTGTTTATGTGCAATATTTATATCATGCCAAATCTATACATTAATGTATCTTTGCAGATTTATATTTTACAGCCAATAAACCACCAATGTCATGTTCAGTAATAAAACAAATCTGGGAAATATCGAATCAACTGACAAAGTGAAGCCTTATACAGCTTTCAGTAATCTTATCTCGCCCAGTGCACGCCCCAGGGAAGCAGCAAAGATGAAGAACATTTGTACGGGAAAACTGCAGAGTCCCGTCCCCCCCCCCCCCCCCCCCGGCCAAAAAAAACAACAACCACAAAGTGTGAAAAATATGGAGTCTCACAAAAATTTCATGTTTTGCCCATATGAACGTAATCATATATTATGCCCTGTGCCCCATCAGTTGCAATGCCTGACAGACATTCGGCGGAAAGTTTCTGCCATATTGAAAACCAGCGTATAACTTCATGCGATTTCAGATCTTGTCCAAGTGTTTCAGTTATAGTCTGATTTCAGATTTCAATACCTTATGGTATTATTTGACATAGTTCTAGTCATTCTGCTTTTGTTATTTCAATGTTTTAATTTTGTTCATTTATTTCTGACGCGACCATGGCAATGGGAGTAATAATTCTATTTACATTTTCTTCGTGCGCGCAATCAGCCTAGCTTACAGTAACATCTGTTTTCGCTCGCCAACGTGCTGCATGCTAGGGCTTATAATATATTTTAATTCATTGATTTAAAGATTTGCTTGACAAAAGCAGTGCAACAGTTGGAAAACCCAGTCTGTGCTCCTGAATGTATGTGTGTGCGTGTGTGTATGCGTGCCAGTGTGTGTGTGTGTGTGTGTGTGTGTGTGCGTGCGTGCGTGCGTGCGTGCGTGCGTGCGTGCGTGCGTGTGCGTGTGTGTGTGTGTGTGTGTGTGTGTGTACACACAATGGACAGGAGGAATAATTCAAATTTGGGATGTTTAATGCGAAATGGCAGTTGAACGATGAAGCAATGGAGTGGGGCAAGAACATACCGGCAAACAAACGTACATATAAAGCAAGATGAGTTTTGTAATTTTGTGGGATAGAACAAGGCGAAGACAAGGGATGGAAGGAGCTTCTATTGTGAGGCTTTAGACTAAACTGACGAAATATCATAAAAACCACAGAAAGACTGTGAGGTCGAATCATAAAAACTGTTATAATATCGGTGCATGAAAATGAAGGTTTAATGGGCGCTGTGATCTGTTGGAATACTGGTAGAAATGGGTTATCTGACAATAATACTCGTACAGAAAGCTTAGAGTTCAAGAGTACCTCATGACCACTCATGAGCGTGTACTGGTATGCACATTAATTTGGGCTAGGCAGTGTGGTGAACCCATGCAAGCAGTTGGTGGGGCCTTTTCGAGTTTCACAAACATTAGTATACATAGATATGTTCAACCGCTGCTGTCTGTAGACTTACAAGACCTGCTGAATCCTCTATTGTTACTAATGGTACACATATGACTGCTATAATATTATGCGTTAGAGCCAAAATGCTTTTACCACATGTACTGCTTCATTTAAGCGTCCAATGTTATTACAAGTACTTCTACAACTTTTACATCTGTTGCCTCAGCTACAACCGGCCTTTACTAACGTGAGAGCACATTTTAATGTCTTTCAGTCAACCAATGTAATATTACTGTGAAACCTTCTCCCCCGCTCTCCCCTTTCCCTTTTCTCCTTACGCCCCCCCCCCCCCCAAACCTCCAAAATCCAGCTGTGGTCACAAAGTGCCTTGACGTTCATGTTAGCTCTCCATTTATTTAAGCTGCAGCTGACGCACTGTTAGAATCCAAAATTTATTAGGCATTACGATAGTGTATATGATTCCATGAATAGATTGAAACTGCTGGTTTTGTAAGGCAAACTTCACGCCAAACGGCAATAAATTTGGCCACGTATGCTGTGAAATTCAACATTCCGACTTCCCTAAGTCCACGAAAGTATTGTTGTCTTAATACAGATATCCTTCCTGGAATGTCGATGAACGTAGGCGGTGGTTTCTGAGTCACTGTCTTGAAATATTTCCGTGATTCATCACTTAAGAATCCTTAATTTATTATAGAATCCTAAAAAGACAAAGAAGTCGCGCGTCACTCAGCTGTACAGAGAGCGAAGGCAAAATGCAGCAAAACGAGGCCCTGCAACATACATGTAATTATACCTTTTTGGTTTTGCCAGACCTTGGCTTTCCTCCAAGCCCTAGTTGGTCCGGTCGCAGATCTTTCTGATTGGAGAACCGTTTCTCTGGGCATTTGCTCCTCAAGAGAGTCCGTCCGTTTGAAATCAATGGTTTTACATAGGGTACCTGCTTATCATTTATTGAAAGAAAATGCTGGACAGACATGCTTGGCGGTTGGGGGGGGGGGGGGGGGGATTGATAACTTTTTATCTGATATTTCTTGTGCATAGCACAAAATGTTCTGTTTTTACTTTTATCGCTCAAGGCGGAAATAAATATATATTTTTTTTATTCATCCAGTTTTCTTTCTCAGATTTGCCCACTCCAAAGTTCTGGTCAAACCGCCTCTTCTCAAATTCTCTTCCCCTTTGCTCTCTCTCTTTCTTTCTCTCTCTTTTTCTCTCTCTCTTTCTCTCTCTCTCTCTTTCTCTCTCTCTCTCTCTCTTTCTGCTATAAATTTCCTCGAACATACACAATATCTAAGTATATTTAGGTCCCAGATTTACAATGCTCTGTCGCCGTTTCCGGGTAGTCTCTTGGAGCCAAATAAAGTCAGATTTTCCCACATTGACGACTATCCAGTGCTACATGCTGTACACCCTGGTATAGCCAGATATTACCTTTGCCCTTTTTGCTGGCCTCTATTAGCACCAAATTTCTGTAGCATTTAAATTCACAGGTAATTGTAAGAAGTTACCATTTTGTTAGAGTACGTACTTCTTTCAATATCTAGCATTTAAACTTGGAAAACTGACGCAATATGATTGTTATTATGTTGACACCCCGCAAAACCAAGAGAAAAAAAAAGTTCTCTCTTTGATCTCTGAATCTGCTGTGTTGTAGTTATCGTGATATTCCAAAAATGAATCATTTTCTAACTGTGTTTGCAGTGCCACCAGCTGCTGCACTATTGCTTTACAAAATAAACAATAAACCTACTGCGAGCTTCTATGCTTGAGTGGCCTAGAGCAAAGGACCAAAAACGATCGAGTGAACAAAAAATATAAAGCATAACAGAAAAAAATAGCAAGTATTCGTTACGTGCACTAAACGTTAAAAGCTCTGACCTGAGAACAGAACGTGATGTCAGATTCGGTTTCGGCAAGAATATGAACTAACGCCGGACATTAATTTAGCGATAGTAACTTGATAAATGGAGCAAATTGGTGCACATTGAAATGACGCGTGCTTAATCCAGAACTGACCATTGCAGCCTTGTAAAAATTAAGGCTCTTGTTGCAGTAAAGGTTTGGTGACAAAGTTAAGCCAGGACCAACTTGGGCAGGAGTAAACTGGAATCGCTCATGAACACGCGGTGAGCGCTGTTACATGTACCAGGGTTGCCGCGTTGGATTCTTTCTGGGGATGTGTACATGACAGTAAATGCCCTGACTGATCATCTGTGGTCTGTGCATTTAATGAGGTATCAGATGCACATGTACGTCCTTTGATGTGTTGCTGAAAAGGGATTAGGACAAAAGCATTTGCCAAATGGAAACTGGATCTTTGGACAGTTGAATTTTTACTGCGCAGAATTTCAAATACAAAGTAAAATAATAATGATTTTAATCTCGCATACATTATATTGCACAGGATGTAATTTTTAATGTGTTGTGTCTGTCATTTGGCCATGCCACTGTACGTTTTCGTATTATTTAATAGTGAAAAAGTAAGTGTTGCTCATCAGGGCATCTTCTTTGTCGACCATTCTCTATTCTCAGGTCAAACTGTGACAGGGAATTGCAACAAAATAACAATTAATATAAACCATCTTCCAGTTTTGAGTTTAGCCACGTGACTTAATATATTATAACATACACACATACACACACATACACACAGACACTTATGTCAACATTCCCTCCTGTCCTCCCTTCCTCTCTTTCACACACACACACACACACAAACACACACACATACTTTTTTTGAAAAAGGCCAAAAAGTATTAACTTTAAAAAACAACTGTGAGTCTTTTTCCTTCTGATTTGCGCCCTGCCTTCAGGATAAGCCATGATTGCCAGGTTGATCAGCTCGCCAAGTTCTGTAATGCACATCAGCGTCATCGTAGTTTAATCTCCTTCCGCTTGACAGAAAATAGTTTTTTCCTCCATGACGCCAAGGCAGAGTGGAGCACCGGGCTACTTTCTCTCGCATCTTTTAGTTTTACATTTTGGTCCCCGTGGCGTGAGAGAAGTCGAAAAGTACATCAGCCAGAGGGATAAGGAAATTGCTAGCTGCGCAGGCTTTTTGCCATTTTGGGGATTGCGCCTGAGAAAATGTACTTTCTGGCTTGCGTCTGAGAGGGATGGTTGTAGAAGGAGCCATCCGGAAGAAAAAAATAATGTTGTTACAAATACATACCGTCCCCAAAGTGTTTGATGTTTGTTTTGTTCTATTGCGCTAGGGGCACGTATTTTCAAGTCTTTTGTGACTCCAGAGCCAGAGAGCTCCTCCCGAAATACTCCTATCAACAGGTTTAATTAATTATTCTTTTAGATTTTCTTTTTGTTTTCCTCCTGTATTTTGGTTGAAAGGGCAAGGCACAAGGTTAGTGATTCGATATAGATATACGGTTGAGGATGAGGGCCGGATTAGGGATAGGTACGTATACATACGCGCCCCTAGCGCAAAATGCTTGGGGACCGTGCGTGGGAGCCGTAATGACAGGCAAAAAGAAGAAAGGACGCTCGAATGGGGGAAGGGGGGCGGGGTTGTCCCCAGGGTATGAAAAAGCATACAAGGAGGGAGGCGGAGTCTCTGATGATAAAATCACAAAATTTGGCGTTTTTTCCTTTTTCTTCAGCAAAATGAGTTGTTGGAGTACATAAAAATCGTGTTCCTAATGAAAGAGTCTCGTGTTCTGACACTCTGTGCAAAATGACACTTAACATTTCAGAATATCGAGGCTCAATCAAGGACATTCACACTCGTACCGGAGCTGGGGTGGGGTCGGGTGTGTTTGAAAAGCCTATCAAAGCGTGCAAGGGAGGTGGGGGTCAAATCGTCAAAATCAAGCATACGATCTTTATGGATGGCCCCAACCTGGGTATCATCGGCCTGAATATGTCAGCAATAACCTTCTCCCAGAACACTCTATGTTTCAAATGTCGACCTGCAAAACCTTCCTGTAAAATGCCTGTCAAACATTATGATGGTGCGTACAATGTGGCGTGTCAGTTTGATAAGAAAGGGTGGAAAAGTAACTCGGCCAGTATGAATTTATGTATCCGCAAGATATTCAACGAAAAAACAATGGAAGGGAACGGCAAAGAAAGCTTTGTGGGAAAGGGGAAGAATTTGCGTCCTGTCTACATCTAAATCTTGGGGGCTGGGGGGGAGTTCGGAGATGGTTGAGGTTACATTTAGGTCTGGCCAGATGGGAAATAGACGTACCCATGTCAAACTGCCCATTATGTATGTTTGTAATTAGTGCTAAATACATTTTATTTATCTTCTGCTTTATTTGTGTTAATATTTTATTAATGTTCTTTAAAATACAACTATGAATATTTAGTCGTGACTCTCTTTAGCATATCAGTATTCATCACCAGCACCCCCCCCCCCCCACCGAAAAAAATATCAGTCTGGCCTGTTCAAGTCTAAGGCGAAATTGGAGTTTGTTCAAATGCCCTGTACATTCCTCTCACTCCTTCCTTCCTTATCTCCACCTTTTCTTTTATTGCTCCGGACTCCTTGATTGTTGTGTTTAGGTCTTTGTTTTTTTAAGGAGGTTCTGTGCCGTAGGCCTTTACACTTCACTTTTCATGTGTTTATTTTTCTTCTTCTTGTTTCTGTGTGTGTTTTGTGGCAGGGATTAGTTTTTTAGAATTTTACCTTGGCAGCGGCCTTGTTCGGCCTGCTCTTCTCGACCTTTAACTGCCAATGTATCTTTAACGCGTGCACGGGCCTTCTGAGTTTTTGGTACTTATCCGAGAAGGCTGGGCGCTCGATTCTATCTACCATAGGATCAGGGACAGGAATCTTTTCCCCCGAAAAAAATATTCCAACATAATTATCTGCATCGACTGGAGATCGAACCCGGTCCCTTCGGCATGAGAGGCGAGCACCTTGCCTCTAGACCACCGTCTCCCTACACTTCTTCTTCCTTCTTTCTTTCCACCTTTCTTATATTGTATCTCCACACTCTCCGCCCTTCATTGTTGTCCAGTGTAACTATGTTATTGCAGGTGTCATCTGAGTTGTTTCTTACTGGTAATTTTTACCTAAAAAAAAATATTTGCCCACAAGTTTCTACGTTGTACGAGGTTTCAATTATGATGGCATACTCTCCTTGTCTGAACAAAAATGCAATTAGGGCTCGGATTTTCATTATGAATGTAGTTACAAGTTCTTAGGTCCCCATAGGTTGATTTTTTTGTTGTTGTTTTTTTGCGCTAGGGGTGCATATTGTAAATCCTTTTGTGACTCCAGAACTAGAGAGCTCCTCCCGAAATACTCCCAACAACAGCCTTAATTAATTATTCTTGCAGATTTTCTTTTTGTTTTCCTCCAGTTTTTTCTTTAGTTGAAAGGGTAGGGGGCAGGGTTAGGGATTCGATAAGATTTAGGGTTGCGGATAAAGACGGGGTTAGGGATAGGTACGTTTACGTACGTGCCCCTAGCGCAAAGCACTAGGGGTACGTACGTACGTGCATGTAACAACAGCCTTTTCAAATACTCATTACAATTTCAAAGCCGGTGAAGAAAGTGGTCTTTAATCCAAGGTTTACAATGGTCTTAGAGATTTCGAATTAAATCTGCCGGTTACACCCACAGAGGAATTTGATCTTTTAGCAACGTTTGCTCACCCACATCATCATCATCATCATTGCCTTTCTCACCCTGGATCAGGGTATAGGCCACCAACAAATACTTTCCATCCCTCTCTATCATGGGCCAGCCTCTTTACATTATTCCAAGTCTTTCCGCTTCGTTGCACATCATTTTCTCTGGCTCTTCTCCACGTTCCGCGCGGCCTTCCTCTTGATCTCTTGCCCTGGGGATTCCAATCCAATACCTTCTTCGTGATGCTGTTTCCTGGCCTCCTGAGAGTGTGGCCGATCCATGTCCATCGCCTCATACCAATTTCCTCTCTGACTGGGCTCTGTCTTGTTCTTTTCCATACAACTTCATTGCTGACCTTGTCTGTCCATCTGGTCTTAAGTAGCTTCCTCAAACATCTGTTGATGAAAATTTGGATTCTCTTTATGCAGGCCTGAGATGCATTCCAAGTCTCACATCCATACAACAGGACTGACTTCACGTTCGAGTTGAATATCCTCAGCTTTGTTTTTAGAGATATATCCTTGGTTCTCCAAATCTTGCTTAAGGACGTGAAAGCTGCCTGTGCCTTTCCAATTCGTGCTTTGACTTCTGCCTCTGTTCCTCCCTTATTGTCAATGATACTACCAAGATAGCAGAAGGACTCTACATCTTCCAGTGGTTGATCTCCTACTCTGACTTGTGCGCTTGGGGGTGCAACAATTTTTAGGACCTTCGACTTCGCAGGATGTATCCTCAATCCAATAGATTCTGAAATTTTCTTTACAGCTGTAGTCTTTGCTTGCATCTGGTCGTGTGTGTGCGACAATAGTGCCAAGTCATCTGCAAAATCTAGATCGTCCAGCTGTGTCCATGGGGTCCATTGTATGCCATTTCTTCCTCCACTGGTGGTTTCTTTCATAAGCCAATCAATCACCAGGACAAACAGAAATGGGGACAGCAAACAACCCTGCCTAACACCAGTCTTGATATCAAAGCTGTCAGTAAGCTCGCCATCGTGTATGACTCTGCAACTTGTCCCCTCGTACATGCTCTTGATAAGGTTCACCATCTTCTCTGGGATTCCATAATGTCTCAATATTCTCCACAGTGTTTCTCTATCGATGCTATCAAAGGCCTTCTCGTAGCCAAGGAAGTTCACTATCAGTTGGGAGTTCCACTCTAGCGACTGCTCTACTATGATTCTCAGCGTGGCGATCTGGTCGGTGGTTGATCGATTACTCCTGAAACCAGCTTGCTCCTCCCGAAGTTTTGGGTCTGTTGCATTCTGTATTCGCTTGAGAATAATCCTATTGAAAACCTTTCCTGGGATGGAGAGAAGTGTGATTCCTCTGTAGTTACTACAATTGCTGAGGTCCCCTTTTTTTGGAAGCTTCACGAGGTGTCCTTCCTTCCAGTCCTTTGGAAACTTGCCTCCGATCCAAATCCTCGAAAATAGTGAGTGCAGACCCTCTGCAGCCCCAGCAGCATCTGCCTTCAGCGCCTCTGGTGGGATCTGATCTGGTCCAGCTGCCTTGCCTCGATTTAACTGCTTTATGGCATCATTAATCTCTGCTTTAGTTGGAGGGGCGCAACTGATCGGTAAATCATTTCTTGCGGGTAGAATGTCGGGTGGGTTGCTTGGTGGGGGTCTGTTCAAGAGGCTGTTAAAATGTTCTATCCATCTTTTTGCCTGAGCTTCCTTTCCAAAAATAGCCTTCCTGTTGTAATCCTTGACAGGAACTTCAGGTTTTCCATATTTTCCAGTAAGAGTCTTTGTAGTCTGGTAGAGGATCCTCATGTGTCCTCCTGTTGCTGCCTTCTCTGCTTTCTCTGCTAACATTCCTATGAACTCCTCTTTGTCTTTTTTAATTGATTTTTTGACCTCTTTAGCTGATGCTCGGTACTCTTCCTGGTTACCAACTCTTGAGCTTCTTGTACGACTTGCATTTACCTGTTCTTTTAGGTCTCTTCTTATCCTTATCAAGTCCAGTGATTTTTGACTGATCCATTCCTTGTGTTCCACTTTCTTTTCCCCAAGAACATCCTGACATGTCGATGTAAATACTCCTTTTACCTTAGCCCAGTGAGTCTCCAAATCTACTGTCTCTTCGAGGTCAACAAGGGGTTTGAATCTATTCCTCAGTGTCAGCTGGAACTCTTCCTTCTTGTCTCCATCCAGAAGGCTCACTTGAAACTTTCTCCTCTTTGTTCCTGCTCTCATACCTTGTTTCTTGAGGCGGAGTTTGAGTCTTGCCAGCAGCATGTGATGGTCAGATCCAACATCAGCTCCTCTCTGTACTATGACATCCTCCAGTGAGCGTTTGAATCGTCGGGTGATGCAAAAGTGGTCAATCTGGTTTTCAGTTACTCCATCCGGTGAAATCCAAGTGGCCTTATGGATCCTCTTGTGTGGGAATACTGAACCTCCAATCACATAGCTGTTAAATGCGCAGAAACTTGCAAACCGCTCTCCATTCTCATTCATTTGTCCCAAACCATTGCACCCCATAATGTCCTCATACCCTGTATTGTCCTGTCCTATCTTGGCATTGGCGTCTCCCATTATAATGTTCACATCTTTTCTTGGCAATGTGTCAGCTATTTCCTGAAGCTGGTTGTAGAAATCGTCCTTGTCCTCATCGGTTGCTTCATTTGTTGGGGCGTATATCTGCACAATGTTCATGTTGATGTTCTTGTTCTTTGTAGTAAATGATGCCAATATAATTCTCCTTCCGTAGGGTTCCCATCCCCTCAGTGACCTCTGGGCGTGCTTGCTCAAGATGATCGCTACTCCTTCTGTATGCTTTTTGTCCTCCCTTCCAGAATACAAATCTTTTCCCCAGAATTAAGTTGTTTCAGTCCGGACTGTATCCAGCGGGTCTCGCTAACTCCAAGTATGTGCAGTCTGTATCGCCTCATCTCCATTGTAACCTGGGCACTCTTTCCTGCTTCATACATGGAGCGGACATTCCACGACGCAATCCGGAGTGACTTGTTTGATGAAGGAGCAGTCAGGCCAGTGGAGTCCTTTCGGCTTTGTCCATTGTCCTTCATTGAATCTACAGGTGCAGATGCTCCCCCTTCTCCCAAGATAAAAGACTGATTTAAAGTATTTGCTTGTGTTTCTGTAACTGGTTTATTTTTACAGGGTGGGTAGTTGGCCCACCGCCAACTGGCTCTTCTCGGGAGACCAGGACCTTTGCACCTTTAGTCGCCTCTTACGACACG
>OZ007571.1:9363943-9476443 GCA_963931925.1 Onchidella celtica | reverse complement strand
GCCTCTCATGCCGAAAGTATCGGGTTCGATTCCCGGTCGGTGCAGACATGTTGGAGTTTTGGGATTTTTCTCATATTTTCCTGTCCCTGATCTTATGGTAGATAGGATTGAGCACCTAGTCTTCTCGGATAAGGACGAAAAACTCGGAGGGCCTGTGTGCACGTTCCGCACGTTAAAGATACCTTGGCAGTTGAAAGTCCAGAAGAGCAGGCCGAACAGGCCGCTGCCGGGGAAAAAACTCCCTACCACTCCTCCAAGTGTACAACTACAAATAGAAATTACCGTGAGCTCATTTTTATTTATTTATTTATTTTACGTAAACAGTCAAAGACGAGGATGTAAGTGGATTATGCCACTTGTCAGTCACAACTTTATGGGATAACTACCTCAGGAATGGACAGTGATGGGCAGTGAGCTCTAAAGAAGAAAAATCACTCATAATAGTTTAAATGTACAGGGACGATCATAAGACGTGGGCGTTTTCTAACCTAGAAACCTCTACTGTTTATCATACGACCAGTTTTTAATGCCTCTAGGCATCGTGGTGGAAAAGAAAACTTTTTATGGAATACCATACTTGTCGTTTTACATTATAGTTACTGTCATCAGTGTTGTCGAGCTGGGGTAGATAAACTGGCTAAGCAAACATGCTGCTCACAGAAAAGAAAACGTAACCAGCTCAGCCCGGTCGCCCACGTCAGTTCCTGCAAAGTTGTTTATGCATTACCAAAACTGAACCACGTCCACATCCAGCTGCCGAAATGACAATGACAAATGGCAGAACTTCAGTAAATAATTTCATCTTGTCTTCTCAGCTAGATTGTTCATTCCAAGTAAGAGTGCGCCATTTACTGGAAGTTATAAATTCATTGTTTATCCAGTCAGCTGTTTGTTTTTCTTTCAAATGTCTCTCAGAGAAGATGCGCTAATGTCCCTGTGACCATCAATCAACTTGAAACTGTTTACCCTAAAAATACCATTTTCGTTTGATCTACAATAGCAGACCACACCATTTTCGTTAGATCTACAATAGCAGACCACACCATTTTCGTTAGATCTACAATAGCAGACCACACCATTTTCGTTTAATCTACAATAGCAGACCACACCATTTTCGTTTGATCTACAATAGCAGACCACATCATTTTCTTAGACTACATCATGTTTGTTAACATAATCGACAGATCTTCAAAAGAAGCCTGTGGAGGTGAATAGACAAAAATACACTGAACCAGGTGTAAAGATTCTTCTGATACCTCGTGTACGTGACGGCTTTGAAAGTGTTTCCAAAACAGTTTGGCTTGCGAAAACAAGAATAATATTGGGTGACTTTGTTGACATTGTGTTCTCGTGTGTACAATAATAGATTGCTGGCGTTGTTTGTGGCAAGTTGGGGATATGAGTTCGGTGATCCTCTGCCGCGTGTGTAATATCTGGGTAGAACGTTCTTCAGGCAAGGGGTAGTCTTGAATTGAAGCCCCGATTGGCTGCCATTTTTTTCATCCTTCTTTTCTTCTTAATCGTCTCCGTGATGCCCCGTGTCCCCAGTTTCCGGGACACTCGACCACTGGCACGGCTATCATCACATGCGAAAACTTAGACTCATAACACTCGGTTGGATACACTGTTCTCATGTCAGAAGTTCAAATGCAATCCACAAGAGAGAGGGGAGAGAGAGAGAGAGAGAGAGAGAGAGAGAGAGAGAGAGAGAGAGATTTGCAGTTTGCAAAGCCGCAAATAATGAATTCACAATGAAAACAAAATACAACATTTATAACAATTCACTCCTTTTCCCTATAGGACTTGGGACATTCGTCAGGTTAAAATGAAAAGAGCACAAATGTATGAAAAAATCTGAAAAAAAAAATTACCCCTGAATTTGGAAATTCACCTTCAGACAAAGCCTTTTTCCAAGGCGGAAACGTTTTGACGAGGGCATCACTCCAATAAAGATTTCTCATAGAGCCAGGGAATAGTTCTGAGAGATCTCGCACACTATGATGTATTGTATAGTATCTTATCCATAGCAGTGCAGGACAAAGGGGAAAGTAAGAGACGCGCAGAATAACGTGAAAACGGCAAGGGAGATCCAGCTGAAGACTGTTTATTTTAGGATAGGGCAATATGCATGAAAGGAATTGAAGTCTGGAGTCTGAGGGGTCGACAGTGGGGTTAAGTGGTGCATATAAATAAATGTCATTGATATGCATTGTTTTTCCTCTGGGGATCTAAGTTATGGAGAGTAGATACAGACGAATGGACGGTGTGGGAGAGGGGGGAAGAAGGGGAACACAAATCAACTGAAAGGAAGAAAATGGCAAGGGGTAAAAACTACAGCAATAATGGCATAATTTTCTCTAGCCGAGGCAGACATTTCTGAAGTTTCAGACTTGGTCTGTCCCGTTTGAGAATGATCTACCGTTGTTTTTGTGGTTTTTTTTATCTTTTAACATACATGCCCGATCTGGTTAGTTGAGATCGTGTGAATAATTGTTCTTCTGTTCAGGAACACTTTTGTACTTTCTATCTATCCATCATTCCATCTACCCATCATTCCGTCTATCCATCATTCCATTTATGCATTGTTAGTCTATGTTTTGTTATCGCGGCGGATTCCTGTTTGAATTCTTGTAAATACATCTGAACAGAACACGAGTGCGTGTGTGTGTGTGTGTGTGTGTGTGTGGGGTGGGTGGGTGTGAGTGGGTGGGTCGTTTTGTATGTGTGTGGGTGTGGGTGGGTCGTTTTGTATGTGTGTGTGGGTATGGGTGGGTCGTTTGGTATGTGTGTGTGGGTGTGGGTGGGTCGTTTTGTATGTGTGTGTGTGGATGTGGGTGGGTGGGTCGTTTTGTGTGTGAATGTGGGTGTGGGTGGGTCGTTTTGTATGTGTGTGTGTGGATGTGGGTGGGTGGGTCGTTTTTGTGTGTGTATGTGGGTGTGGGTGGGTCGTTTTTGTGTGTGTGTGGGGGGGGGGGTGGGTGTGGGTGGGTCGTTTGTGTGTGTGTGTGTGTGTGTGGGTGAGTGTGGGTGGATGGATCGTTTTGTATATGTGTGTGTGGGTGTGGGTGTGTGGGTCGTTGTGTGTGGGTGTGGGTGGGTCGTTTTGTATGTGTGTGTGGGTGGGTGGGTCGTTTTGTGTATGTGTGTGTGGGTGTGGGTGGATGGGTCGTTTTGTGTGTGTGTATGGGTGGATGGGTCGTTTTGTGTGTGTGTGTTTGTGTGGGTGTGGGTGGATGGGTCGTTTTGTGTGTGTGTGTGTGTGGGTGTGGGTGGGTCGTTTTGTATGTGTGTGTGTGTGGATGTGGGTGGGTGGGTCGTTTTGTGTGTGTGTATGTGTGTGTGGGTGTGGGTGGATGGGTCGTTTTGTGTGTGTGTGTATGGGTGGATGGGTCGGTGTGGGTGGATGGGTCGTTTTGTGTGTGTGGGTATGGGTGGATGGGTCGTTTTGTGTGTGTGGGTATGGGTGGATGGGTCGTTTTGTGTGTGTGTGGGTATGGGTGGATGGGTAGTTTTTGTGTGTGTGTGTGTGTGTGGGTATGGGTGGATGGGCCGTTTTGTGTGTGTGTGTGTGTGGGTATGGGTGGATGGGTCGTTTTGTATATGTGTGTGTGGATGTGGGTGTGTGAGTCGTTGTGTGTGGGTGTGGGTGGGTCGTTTTGTATGTGTGTGTGGGTGGGTGGGTCGTTTTGTGTATGTGTGTGTGGGTGTGGGTGGATGGGTCGTTTTGTGTGTGTGTGTATGGGTGGATGGGTCGTTTTGTGTGTGTGTGTGTGTTTGTGTGGGTGTGGGTGGATGGGTCGTTTTGTGTGTGTGTGTGGATGTGGGTGGGTGGGTCGTTTTGTATGTGTGTGTGTGGATGTGGGTGGGTGGGTCGTTTTGTGTGTGTGTATGTGTGTGTGGGTGTGGGTGGATGGGTCGTTTTGTGTGTGTGTGTATGGGTGGATGGGTCGGTGTGGGTGGATGGGTCGTTTTGTGTGTGTGGGTATGGGTGGATGGGTCGTTTTGTGTGTGTGGGTATGGGTGGATGGGTCGTTTTGTGTGTGTGGGTATGGGTGGATGGGTCGTTTGTGTGTGTGTGTGTGTGTGTGTGTGGGTATGGGTGGATGGGCCGTTTTTTGTGTGTGTGTGTGTGGGTATGGGTGGATGGGTCGTTTTGTGTGTGTGTGTGGGTGTGTGGGTATGGTGGATGGGTCGTTTTGTGTGTGTGGGTATGGGTGGATGGGTCGTTTTGTGTGTGTGTGTGTGTGTGTGGGTATGGGTGGATGGGTCGTTGTGTGTGTGTGGGTGTGTGGGTGTGTGGTTATGGGTGGATGGGTCGTTTTGTGTGTGTGTGTGTGTGGGTATGGGTGGATGGGTCGTTTTTGTGTGTGTGTGTGGGTGTGGGTGGATGGGTCGTTTTGTGTGTGTGTGTGTGTGTGGGGGGGGTATAGGTGGGTGGGTCGTTTTGTGTGTGTGTGGGTGTGTGTGGGTATGGGTGGATGGGTCGTTTTGTGTGTGTGTGGGTATGGGTGGATGGGTCGTTTTGCGTGTGTGTATGTGTGTGTGGATATGGTTGGATGGGTCGTTTTGTGTGTGTGGGTGGGTGGGTCGTTTTGTGTGGGTGGGTGGGTAGGTAGGTGTGGGTGGGTGGGTCGTTTTGTGTGTGTGGGGGGGGTGTGGGTGGATGGGTCGTTGTGTGTGTGTGTGTGGGTGTGGGTGGATGGGTCGTTTTGTGTGTGGATGGGTCGTTTTGTGTGGGTGGATGGGTCAGTTTTGTGTGTGTGGGGGGTGTGGGTGGATGGGTCGTTGTGTGTGTGTATGTGTGTGTGGGTGTGGGTGGATGGGTCGTTTAGTGTTGGTGTGGGTGTGGGTGGATGGGTCGTTTTGTGTGGGTGTGTGTGTGTGTGTCCTGCACGTCATTCCACGGTCCTGTGCTCCTTTTTTTTTTAAACTTATCTTGAATTTAAGTTTACTGTCTCATTACAAGTTTGCCTCAAAAAGTTTGGGTCTATAGTTTGTTTTGCTACACTGCTCTCGTATTCAGAAGTTTGCAGCTCAGCGTAACTTTCATGATACAGATCGTAATGTTCTGTACTCGGAGGGTTCCGCCAGGACGCAAAGTGTCCGTTATCTCTAATTGTACGACATTCAGAGAATGCATCTTCCCATTGGCGTACAAACTCTCCCCATCTCACGTCTATTTTACTTCCCTATGTCTGTTGCCTCCATCACTTCAGAGACTTAGCTTACCTCATAGCTGAACAGAATACGGCTCTGCTGTACATGTGTACGAAGATGGCAGTTTTGTAAATTTGCTAAAAGGCCGAGGAGATGGTAGAAGGAATGAGGTCTGTAAGGTGAGGACATCAAGGGCACTTCACATCTGACACAGGGGAAGCTTTCACGTCATCATTATGCATCTATGCTTGACAGTTTGTTGGTCTACAAGGCCTGGGGGTTGAAGGGGTGTTTACATATCGTAATGGGTGTGAGTGAGGGTCAAATACTGCCTGTAACTTGGAGAACTTCCACGTTTCTTGAGATTCTTGTTTTGCCACTGTTCATTGCCGCCCCAGAAACCCTAGCGTAATTTCCTCCATTTTCCTTACAAAATCTGGACGCGAAAGATCTTTTCTTGCAAAGTCCTGTTTGCTCTCATATTTTAAAGTCCTGTTTTTTGTCTGTTGTACCTTTGCCTGTGCATGTGAGATTTCCCAAGCCTTAGTTCATCTAGCTACTCTTTTCTGTTCTGTTCTGTTTTGTTCACCGTTTGGAATTCTACACAAAACTCAATCTCTGTCTCTAGCTCTCCTCATTTTTCGTGCAAAATTCTCTAGAAGGTACCATTTCTCACGACAGTTTGCAAGGCACTTTGGACATGGATTTGATAACTAACCCATGGTCGGGTGAAAACTACAAAAATAATGCCTTATCCCCATTAGCTGATCTCATGTGTTCAAGTAATAAGTAGTTCTAGTTACTTATGCAATATTTTTATTGGTCAGTCCACTCCTTCAACTACACTTTCAGTCGAAAAGCCCGTTTTCAGCTCACCTGTGAATTTGTCTGGAGTAGCCCTCATGGGCAAGATACCCCAGTCTTCTCATTGACAGTGCACTGTTCTGAGGATACTGTGACGTTTAAGCCAAGGAAATACAGCTAGCTCTAAGGTTGTCTCGTAAAGTTTTGTAAATGTATGGTTGTGATGCACTTTGATTGTTTGTGTATTTCAGTTTTTGTGTATTGTTTGTGCACGAGACTAGGTAGTCCAGAGAGCAACACAGATGTTTTTTTTTTTTAAATTGCAACTTTTCGAAGGTCAGGGTTCCAAACGTTGGTTTCAGGTTTTACCTGAATGCGCACTAAAGTGGTGGACACAACATCTTCCATAAATCTCTGATAGGTCGACTGGAACAAAACAGCAAACGTGTGATGCCTGATAGATCGAAATATGAAATCATCATAGGTCTACACCTATGTTACCAGCAACAACAAAATTTATTATTCATTATTAAATATATATTATTATTAATAAATATTCAAATATTATTTGAGTTATGAGTTGTGAACTGTTGTGAGTTGTGACCTGCGCCTAACAGGCTGCGTTACAACTGGCTCTGAGATAGAGAGACGTAGAGATAGAGAGAGAGTGAGCGAGACAGGGAGAGAGAAAGAAGCAGTGTAGTGTGTTGAGCGCTTTGCAGGCGCTCCATTCTGCTCTGTTGTTGACATGTTGCTTCTGTAAAGCGCATAGAGCATTTTAAATGGATATGCGCTATATAAATGCCATCCATTATTATATTATTATTATTTCTCAATGACCTACTGAAGAAGTATTTATTATCTAGCGATCAAGTTGCCAGACTCTAAAGTTTCATTATTCTCATACAGCCAGCGTTTTCTCTGCATTTCTTAGTAACTTTCCCTAAAATCTTTGGGGAAACTGAATGCTATCTCGCTTTCGGCTGATCACCGATGCTGTTTACGGTTGACTGATTAGGAGCTTTCAGTAGCCAATCATTGATTAAGGTTGTGAACGTGTTGAGCACGCTGCATTGCTCGGTGGAGATGTCTCGTGCAGAGAACTGAATGAAAAATGATTTAACGAGTTAGTCAAGGGCGTCGAATACATGGAGGTCACATTTATGAAGTGCTAGAACATAGAATAGCAATATGAGTTGCGGACATTTTTTTTTTCGTTCTTACCACCGGTTTTCAGTTATCGAAGTGGTTATTATCAAGGCATGCCTTGGAACTAACGCCAGCGTTATTTTCAAGGCATGTTTCATTGACCAATCAGAAGCTGTTTCAGTATTTCTAAACGTGGAGCCTTAGACTGTGCATTGTCAGACTGATATGTAACGATGTGCGGGTCTAGTCAGTTTGTATCATCGAGGCCGTAGGCCGATGTTCGTCTGGGTAGTAGTCAGATTGACATATCAGGGAAAGCCGCCGGGGTAGCTATGTATTGTTTATTGGACTCAAGGTATGCCTTGGAACTAACGCCAGCGTTATTTTCAAGGCATGTTTCATTGACCAATCAGAAGCTGTTAAGGTATGCCTTGAAAATAACGCTAGAGTTAGTTTCAAGGTATGCCTTGTAAATAACGCCTTGCTTTCAGTTATAGAAGTAATTGCTTCATCCCTCCCCCTTATCCCTCCCCTTCCCACACACACACAGACACTTCCATGAAAAGATAAAAGATATAGATAAGGCAGAAAGCAGTCTAGGAGAGAAAGAGAGAGGAACAGAGGAGAGAGGATAACAAGGAGAAGTATCAGGAGTGTAGAAGCCGCGACAAGAGATATCAAGATGCATTAGTGGAGGCTTGGAGTGGAAGTGAAGAAGTGGGCTTTGATGTGGAGAAATGACTCTTTCTGGCTATCGATTTCTCCTAAATCTTTCTGGTAATTAATTGCAGCATGCACAAACTGTTTTGTCTTTGGTTTGGGATTTTGTTTGTGTTTCTGGAAAATTCTGTGCTTATGTGTGCGCGGGACAAGGAGGCGGGGCGGGGGGTCGTCGAGGGGAGGGTGATACAGTCACTCGACGATAGAACCTGTGCAGTATTAAATATGGATAACTATCAGCCATCACTGAAAGTTGGACCCTCCCTCTCCTCTTAACACATGCACACACAGACAGACACATACGCAGATACACACTCAGACATACACACACGCACGCATCGGATCTAGCATTCTACATCAAACCCTGCATTTATCGTGATTAGGCGAAGTTACTGACTATCTGTAGCTGCTGTCGTTGCCAGAGACAGCTCCTACTACTTCCCACTACCTCCCACGCGTCGTTCCACTTGAATTACATCAATAATCGTCATTAGGCCCACGCAGTAAAGTACATAGGGCGAGAAAAATCGAATTCCTGGCAGGAGAGAGAGAGAGAGAGAGAGAGAGAGAGAGAGAGAGAGAGAGAGAGAGAGAGAGAGAGAGAGAGGAGGGGATGGGATTGAAATCAGGGGCTAGAGGCGGACACAAGGACACGAAGTACTTGAAATAGGGGAAAGAAAGAGAGAGACAGAGACAGAGAGAGACAGAGAATGTGGCACATCCTGTGATTGGCTGCATAATTATGCTTCAAGAATTGCTTGTTAGGCAGAAACAGAAGGCACAGCTCTGAACCAATCAGCTGCTCGCTCACATTTCATTCATGGCACTGTATACGACAAGATCGTTGACCTAAATTCAACCATGAAGCTATCTGGCTACTGTAGCTGTGACAAAATTATCACTATTATCTTTTTTTACTATTTTACTGGAGCTATTTTAATGCCTATCATAAAAAAAATTTGAAGTGTCAATGTCCTTAGTCAAAATGTCAGATATACCGTTACCCGTGGCGACGGCCAGAATCTCTGAATAATACATAAAAAAGGAATTAACATCGAGTGAGGGGATGTGTGGAGGTGTTGCATGTGTCTGAAAGCTGAAAACGAAAGTAAAAAATGTATGGAAAATGGGGGAAAGCATTAAAAGAAAAAATAATTACAGTCTACACTTAGGCAAAATATTTTGCTAATTTCTGAGGCCCCAAAACTGCTCTATCAATGAACTTGCAGTCCAGATGACGAGCTGCTGTTCATAATCATTTTATGCTAGAGACGTTGGAAATTGCTTTTCCCTTCGTCTTATAGTTTTCAATAGCTGTCATTCCTGTACAGGGCGCACGCTTAAATGTACATGTTCCACTTTAATAGACAGACTATCCGGAAAGGTATGTATTCTACGACCGGGGGTGGGGTTATTTTGTGTTGGGGGTGGGGGGGGGGGGAATTCTTGTAAGGCTGCAAGTGGGCGGTTCGTCCGGGATTTCAGAAAATACCTTGCACTACCTATAATTTATTTGACCAAAGTGCTGAAGACAATCTTTGGTCAGGCTAGTCTGCCATACTCTGGGCACATCAAACTAAATCCTGCCCGTCTGAATCGTGGTTTCAAGCTCAATATTTCTACTAATGTGATGCTTTGAAATGTATTTTCTTCAGTATGCAAGGGCGAAATTCTTCTTTTCGATCAGCACATCATTTTCATCAACGGTGCCAGTTGTCAAGCACAGGGGTGTAAAACAAAATTCTGACAGGGCATCCAATCACTAGACCTCATATTCTGGTAAAAAAAAAAATAATGAACGTCCTCAACGCATGCAAACAGTAAAGACGAGCCAAAAGCCAAAGTTTTGGGGAGCTAAAAAAAAAAAAAAGAGCTTCTCTACAAAACCTGGCGCCAGACTGAAAAATTGAGAAATTGCTTTCCAGAATTTTCAATAGCTGCGCAGATGAACTGCAGCTTATGAGATCATTCCAATCCATCTTTACGTAATTACGACCGTTTGTCCTTTTCCAGCATGCCGTACCCAAACATTGAGTTTGTGCCCTCAGACACATGCAATAATTTCACTTTCTCCTTCCCATCTTTTTCTGGCAAGTTTACACACACACACACACATACATTCAGCCAGGACAGAAAACAGCAACAAAATTGTTTATAGAAAACAGAACAAACTCCGGGACATTTCAGAGACAGTGCAAATAAATGCAGCAACGTTGCTATTCTCAAATGTAAAAGCTTTTATTTTATTTTTGCCTTGCGCTGACTCATTGGATTCTTCAGGATTGTTGTCTCTTTAGCATGTTCATGATGTGTTACATTGATGTCAAGCAAGATTTTGAAGTTTCTCTTTGAGTTCTAACGAAACCAGTAACAGTGTCACCCTCTTCCGTTTAGAGAATGATGAGAGCCACTCTTGAACCTCTATGGCTAGAAATAGTTAGAAATGCATCAGCCCGAACATGGCCAATCTGGCAGTCTATTTCTCTCGGAATCCTCTTAATTATGGCCTTTCGGCATAGACTTGGGGCGTTCATGGCGTCAAGATACACCAGACTTTCTGAGTTCTAAGACAGAAAAAAGTACCTTCCTACAAGTAAAGGATTTGGCTGGTGTGAATGAGTTTCAACAATAGTTTTACTAGAACGTTCTCGGGAATGACACGAGGGGGAAAAAGATGAGAAGGGTAAAAGAGAGTAAAAGAAACATGAGTAGAGTCAATATTAGCCCGCCCCTCTACAGGGACACTATGGTTGGCTGCCAAATACATTTATGATGTATGATACAGTGTTATCGTTGTACGATTCTAAGGGCCGGCCCAGACAGTACAATCTAATTTCCGAGCTGACAGAATGTTTTCTGAAACGAATCTAGATCCTTTTATTTGCTGAAACACCAACATTCACCCACGGCATGGCTGCCAGTGGGATGATACCCCTGTTTGAGTGATGTGGATTAAGGGTGTTGGTGAATGGGCTCTGGGAATGCTGATAAAACTGGGAGAGAAAGAGTGAGAGGGGTGAAAGAGGTGGGGGATGTATAGAATGAGTGAAACTAATGTCACGCAATATAATTATTGGTACGTATCTGATTGAATGGAAAATGAGGGAAGATGAAAGAGAGGGGTGGGTAGGGAGGGGGGGGGCGGGTCCATAGTACTAATGAACTAGTGCCTGGCGATGTTGTAGTCCGTATCTGATCAAATAGGATAATTATATACAACGTCCGGGCTCGGTTATAAAATTGTTTACTTTTTCAATATTTTTTTTTTTTAATATAAAAACAGTTTATAGACTGATGCAGTAGAAAGGTAGTTTGTTAATGTTTTCGCACTGGTGATTGTAATTTGCAGGACTGTTGAATTTCGTGACAGCGCCAGTGTTATACTTTTTCTTCATAACAATGATAGGTATTTGGACAACATCACTTATCAAAATGTTATTATTGCTTTACGTTAAAAGGTGATAATTAAACTACTTTGATGTGACATTTTAACGGTTGCTTTTACATTTATTTCATGCGTTGCTTTTTTTCTTTCAAATTTTAATTATCATTATTATTATAATTGTTTGGGAAGTTGTCGTCAATTGATACTGCACCAAGGCATTACATACACATGTATAATTACGACTAATTTGGTAGAACAACCAGGAGAGATAATGATAATAGTAAATATTTAAATAAATAAATAAATAAGTAAATAAATAATAGTAATTTCAATAATAATGATAGTACATGTAATATTAATACGAATAAGAATAATAATGATGATGATGATGATGAAGATGATGATGGTGATGATGATGATGATGATAATGATAATGACGATGATGATGATGATAATGATGATGATGATGATGATAATGATGATGGTGATGATGATGATGATAATGATGATAATGACGATGATGATAATGATAATGATGATGATGATGATGATAATGACGATGATGATGATGATAATGATGACGATGATGATGATAATGATGATGATGATGATGATAATGATAATGATAATGATGATGATGATGATGATGATGGTGATAATGATGATGATGATAATGATAATGATGACGATGATGATGATAATGACGATGATGATGATAATGATGATGATGATGATGATGATGATGATGACGACGATGATGATGATGATGATAATGACGATGATGATGATGATAATGATGATGATGATAATGATAATGATGACGATGATGATGATAATGATGATGATGATGATGATGATGATGATGATGATGATGATGATGATAAAAGGCTGCATGCCATCACAAGAGAGTTACTACAGTATTCTATTGCATCATAAATGGGTTAACAGAATAATCCCCTACAAACGTTTTACTACCGTATCAAGGGAACTCCCAACTTTTACTATACGAGATCGATATCGATCAGTTATTCGCTGAATGCAGCGGCGTGGATTTTCATAATTCATGCGTTTGCTGCAGCTCTATTTTGAAATGCAAGAACGGCATTGTTCTGTAGGCTGTGAGTCGATACTACCTGCCTGTGGTCGATGTTGTTTTCCAGTTGCAAATTAAAATTTATGGAGATGCCAAAAGAAATGTTGTTGTTTTTTTGTAACCATTTCTATTTAATTCACCTTTCTATACTTCGGGAATTTTTGTAACCTTCAGAGTAATTGGACAGTCAAATGATTCAAAGATGTGTCGTTATTGTTTCTGTCTTATTTTTCTGTTCTATGCCTTGTATTTTCTGTCTGTCTGTCTGTCTGTCTGTCTGTCTGTCTCTCTATCTCTTCTCTCTTTCTCGACACTCTATCACTTCTGTCTCTCTTCTCTCTCTTCACTTTATCACCTCTCCTTCCCTCTCTCTCTCTCTCTCTCTCTTTCTCTCTCTCTCTCACTCTTCTCTCTCTCTCTCTCTCTCCCTCTCTTTCTCCATCCAACTAATAGTATTTGTAAATTCATATAGTGCTCTTGCCATAATGTATTACACTGATGACAGCGCTTTTCATTCTAAATGTCGTTACGTCGGCGATGGCGTCTGGTAGCCCGCCATTATTTAGTTCATCCTACAGTGACTAAAAACTGAACATAAAGAATAATATCCAACATCACTAAGTAATAAACCCATTTTCATCTGGCATGGAGAAGCGGGTATGACATTAAACACATCCCGTAAAGGTAGAATTGGGGCTGGCACATTTATGGACATTTTCTATCAAACTAGCGAATCAGAAATTATTGTAATAGAACTTTAATTCCGTTTCCATCATTCTTACTATCTAATTATAGTTGAATTATTGACATTTTTGAAAATACATTTTACACTTTGTAATTAGGAAGTAATGCCTAATATCATCACTAATATCATTCCAAGTTGTACCAGCAGTGGTGAATGCGATTCTTTCCTCCCACAAGTATACTGGCCATCTTTAACTGTTTGCAGGTGGCGTGTAAAGTTGCGTACTTTTCCTCAATACAACTATGGTATCTGAGTGAGTAAAGTCCACAAAATTAACCATTTATGTTGTAGGCAATGTTGTCTGAGCAGAGTCCATCGAAACATCCCTTTATGACAGCTAATGACGTACTGTGCAACATGTAGAGAACTACACTGCCGAATCCCAAGGCGGTGCTTCACTTTCTTTATAGCCATTTAGGTTGCTACGCCCTGACGTCTTGAAGAATCAATGAAATCACACATGGTGAATTACAGTACCAAAGCCGAGGGCGAGCCCCCCCCCCTTTTTACTTCTCTCTTACGCCCCTACCCTGATGATTAAGGAAGTGACATAAATGGTTCCTTCTCAGTCCATGCCCATTTAGGTAGCTACGCCCCTGTCCAGTGGGGTAACTGAATCGCCCACAGTGCACTAGAGTACAAAATCCCACAGTGGTCCTACGCTCTACATTCATCAGGTTGCTACGCCCCTGTTATGAAGAGTTCATCAATCACAAACGGTGAACTATAGTACCAAAATCCCAAAGTGGCCCTTCACTTCCCATACCTTTGTATGTTGGTACGCCCCTGTCCCGTAGCGTAACTGGATCACACAGTGAAATGGAGAAGGGAGGCATTGTCGTACATGTAGCGTTTGAGTCTCCTCTATGGTAGCAAACTCTCACCCCCCATCCTGGCAGCTCTGTGTAAGCATGCAGTGGCCGTGAGTGAGGTATTGATTCCGTCAGATAGAACCATGTTCCAGTTAGAAGGGAGGAGGGGGAAAAGGAAAGAAAAAAGGTGGGGGGGGGGGGGGAAATTGGGTAAAGTAGGACAGCCCGCGGGAGGGCGGGGAAGTGAGGATGAAGAGGTGGGAAAAGGGAAAAAGTTGACAGGACATTTCGCAGGGTGGATCATTCTGTTTTTCCGTAACAAATCACTGTATGTCCAGATCTGATATTATGAAGGTTTGTTGGACACAAACGTTGCCTTAAGCATAACTGTGCGAGTAGTCCCTCAATGGAGTGTCATTGTTATTGACACAATGCGGCTTAGTGTCATAATATCCGTTTTGCGATAAAATACACTTATCTTGTCAGGCAGGCAGGCAGGCAGGCAGACAGGCAGGCAGGCAGGCAGGCAGGCAGGCAGGCAGGCAGGCAGGCAGGCAGGCAGGCAGTCAGTCAGGCAGGCAGGCAGGCAGGCAGTCAGTCAGGCAGGCAGGCAGTCAGTCAGGCAGGCAGGCAGGCAGGCAGGCAGGCAGGCAGGCAGGCAGGCAGGCAGGCAGGCAGGCAGGCAGGCAGGCAGGCAGGCAGGCAGGCAGGCAGGCAGGCAGGCAGGCAGGAGTGTTTAGGTTTTTATTTGAGGAGGTTTCGCTGCCCTTGGCATTTACACCTCTCTTTTCTTGTGTTTGTTTTTCTTCTTGTGGTAGGGACTTCTTCTTCTTCTTCTTCTTCAAGTGTCAGGTCTGGAGCAGACATCGACGACCACGGCACGCCAGGTTTCTCTGTTGTCAGTCATTCTTATCAGCTCGGTGTTACTAATCGACTTTTTGGTGGCATAGTTGTTGAGGCTGTCAATGTATGTAGTTCTTTGTCCTCCTCTGCTTCTCCGCCCCTCTATTTTACCGCATGGCATTTGTTTCTCGATTCCATTCTTCCTACATAGCCTATGTGTCCCAGGAATTTCATTTGTCTCTTTCTGATTGTCCTTATTAGGGATCGTTTGTACCCTGCCATTTCGATAACCTCTGCATTGGATTTTCTCTCTGTCCAAGGTATTTTCATAATCCTTCGGTAGGGACTAGATCTAGTTTTTTTTAGAATTTTGCCCGGGTAGCGGTCTGTGCGGCCTGCCCTTCTCGATTTCCACCTGTCAAGGTATCTTTAACTTGCGCAACATGCATATGGGCCCTCCGAGTTTTTCGTCCTTATCCGAGAAGGCTAGATGCTCGATCCTTCCTACCATCGGATCAGAGACGGAATCCCCCCCCCCCCACCCCAAAAATCCCAATATGCCTACACAGACCGGGGGTCGAACCCAGTACCTACGGCCTGACAGGCGAGTACCTTGCCTCTAGACCAACGCATCCCCCGAGATCGAGTAGGTGTGTGACAGTGGGTAAATGTCAGCACTCAGGGATTCATGTTAATCTTAATTCGTTCGGACTAACTTTCGTTGAATGAGATTTGGTAAGGTGTTCTGGTATATTCAGACACAATTGAAATTATTCACTAAGAAATTTTGAGCCAATCGTGAACTTCAACATAACTTATGGGTCATGCATGAAATGTTCACATTCGTACATTATAAAGATGTGTAAATAATCGAATTTATCAAAATATCAAATTAGTTAGAGAATTATTAGGCCAAGATGAGAAGTGTTGCGCAAAGAACATCGAAAAAACTGCAACATACAATATTTCTGGACATGGACCGCCAATTTTTAACTTGCCTAACGAGTACAAGTATTGTGGATGCAACAGATAACAAGACCAGCTAATACACAGACTGACAGTATGGGTGCTTCCTGTGCACCATTTAGCAGTGATGCTAAGAATGTATATAATTGGTTTCTACTATGAATTCTCCAAGAAATTATGCTGTTTTGTTTTTGTCCGGGTGCATCTGGAGAGTTGAGGAGTGAAATCATGGATGAGAAGTAATTCCCAGAGAGGGTTGAGGAGAGAGAGAAAGAGAGAGAGAGAGAGAGAAAGAGAGAGAGAGAGAGAGAGAGTGAGTGAGTGAGAGAGAGAAAGAGAGAGAGAACGAGAGAAAGGGCGTTTTAGACAGAATAACCTGGAATATAGAGACTGAGAATTCAGAAAGAACGGGTAAAGAATTCTTTTTAAAATGTGTAAAGGCCGAATTTCGTGTTTGTGTCTCTACTGGAAATCATTTGAAACAAGATGAGCTCATTAATCACTCAAAAAAGTCTGAACAAATGGTGACTTCGGTCTTCATCAAGCTGGTGGGCATTATGAAACATTCACCTTGACATATACGGTACATTAGAGTTGTGGTCAGTCATACAAACCGCAAATATTTCGCAATTCAGACATTAAACAATGATACAAGCGAAACAAACGCATAATGTTTTTTTTTCAAGTGCTATGAGATAAAAATACGTAATAGCTGGGCTGCACGAACATGTAGTATGTCCTATTCATGTTCTTTGATGGTATTTATGTGATGTATTCTTTCCGCATTAGACTGGCACCGGTATGAACTATGCGTTGTACAGAGCGCTCATATTCTCAGTGGTCCAATCATGATGTTGGATCAGTACTTACTCGTACTCTTGTACTGTAGCGACGAGCTGGCGAGTACCGTTTGAGTTCTGATCGTACATGCCACTCACGTTTTGCGATGCGGGGGTGGTGAATGCACGTACGGTCGGATCGATACTCAGATCTGGCATGGCCGGTTCGCCCAGGAAGTGTACGTGAGAAACAGAAAATGAGGGACGTCTGTGGATTATCGCATCCCGTCTCTGTTAGTCAGCTGACGTGCTTGTCGGGCAAAACTGCTGAGCGTTGTTGGGGGAAGAAAAGGGACCAAACCAAGAGAGTACAAAAACCTGTCGACGTGTGAATTTTGGCTAAGCCTTAGGGTTGGCACAAATTTTACGAATTCCATTATAAGTTGAAATTAAAATCTGTTCTATTTCTTATCTCTCCCCCCCCCCCCTTTTTTAAAAAATATTTTATTTTAGGGTGATCGCAAAATCACTGATTGTTTTCTTTATTTTGAGGGAGTAGGGGAAGTGGGAGCTTTTGTTGTTTTTCGTGCCAGTGGCAAAGGTAGAGACATACCCATCGACAATGTACTAGATTAGAATGATGGATGGTCATAAAATCACGTTACCTCATGGCGTTGACACTGGACAGAGAGATATTCCTACCTGATACAAAGAACTAGAGAGAAGTTATATTATAAGTCGAAGTTGGGCAGTTCTAAAGTCTCAAATCCATTCATGTGGAGACGGAAAAAAACGTTAACTGTAAAGGTGATTTAAAGTCTGTTTGAGATACAAATTCTTATCTCGTGTCTGTTGAATCGTTGCGATTTCTAATACAGAACGTACGTATAGGTTATCTTTGGTTGATTTGAGCTTCTCCTTGTAAATACTGAAGGCCGTGGACGCACGCTGTATGACGCCCGTTCTGCGTCGGAATTAACTGAAACCTCCTATGAATTAACCAGTGAGTCAGACTTGTTTGGGTCTCACCAGTGCGCGAAATCCCTTTTAGGTCCATAGCCCACAACACGGGGGCAAAATTGTCTTGACTCAGTGGTCTGGGTGCCCTGTAAGCCTAAGTATGTACTATTATCAGCATTATTTTTATTTTAATGTTTGCCACATCCAGTTCAAGTTCTAAAGTAGTGCAGTATGGTACAAAGATGCTTATGCAGTGTCGATGATCAATTTTCCTATTCTCTCCAAATGATGCTGAAATGACATGCATTGTCAATGGTCGAGACACTAATGTGACAGTCTCTTTTCTAGCTTCTTTCACAGCCAGGAATGATCAGACTGCTAGAATTAACTACAGCTCTGACATTCTCCACAACGTATGTTGTTTGACTTTTTTCCAATCCCAGTAACACTCACTCTTTCCCCTCACGGTCATTCATGCATGCAATGCGTTATTCAAGAACATTTGTCAGAATCATTTGACCGAGTCACATAATTAATCAGTCAGCCGAATGGTCGATCAGCCATTTATTCTGCGTGGTCAGTCATTCATTCCAGTCCATCAGTCAACCAACCATTCGCACCGTCCTTGACAGCTTTGTCAATTCTGTTCTTAACTTTAATACTATTGTGTCGCTCTGACTTCCACAGAAAATGTGTTCCAAAACCCGCCTTCCCTCTTCCTCTCTCGTATTTGCAAAAGAATAAAGAAAAGAAAACTGGACCCCCCCCCCCCCACTCCCCGTTCAGCGGACTCAACCTTACACGGCCCTGATTGACAGCTGAATCACGCACTAATAACAAATTTTTTAAAAAAATAAAAAAGCAACTTCCAGCCATGAAATTGAGTGGCGTCCTATGGAAGATCTTATCTTTTTGTTGACAGGGCCTCTGACTCTCATGACGCCGAATAATCAGTGAAACATTTTTTTTTTTTTGGTCCCGTATAAGGGTAGCCACACAAAGGCCACCGAATTCGGTCACCGAGCTACTAGGCGCTTTAGGTGAGAAGAATTGCACTATATAAACGGACCGAATCTAGGTGGGCTCTGTGTGCAGTTGTTGAAATTATATAGTGCAATTCTTCTCACCTAAAGCGCCTAGAAGTGGCTCGGCGACCGACTTCGGTGGCCTTTGTGTGGCTACCCTAACTGACCATTCTGACTAATCCGTACATTTGACACAAACTTGTACACCAAAGAAGAATTGGTAAGTGCTCTTACATGAAATATACCATTAAGGCTCTGTTCATGGACCGAAATGTATTATGCGTATATTAAGTTGTTTACATACATGCGCGCGCGCACACACACACAAACACAAACACACATACATATTCACACACATATTACTGAATATTGAGTTTTGATATACTGAAATAAGACAAGCAGAATGAACGAAGTTTATAAAATCTGGGAATCAAAAAGGGGATTACCCGACAGATGTGACAAAAGCTGTCCTTTCAACCAACCAGGAATAACAGATTTAGATACAAAAGTTTTCTTTTTATCCGGCAGATCTGCTCAATGACAGAATTAATATTCAGAATTATCAAAATACAAACTGTTTGTATATTCATTAATATTGCACAATAATGAAGTGAAGGGATGCAACTCTTTATCCGCTGTTGTTTTAGGTACGTACGCAACCAAAGCGTTTTGCGCTTGGTACGTGTACGTTTACGTACCTATCTCTAACCCTGTCCTTGTCCTCAACCCTAAATCTTATAGAATCCCCAACCCTGCCCCCTACCTTTTCAACCAACAAATGGGTGGAAAACAAAATGAAAATCTGAAAGGAAACTTAATTAAGGCTGTTGTTGGGAGTGTTTTGGGAGGAGCTATCTAGCTCTGGAGTCACAAAAGGCTTTAAAATACGTACCCCTAGCGCAAAAAAGAAACAAAAAAACTTGGGGGACCGTACGTACTTGTAACAACATTCATCCGGCAATTGTCTTTATATTGAATCTCGATAACATGAAAACTATTGAGTTGGGCGGCAGATTTTCAGGTCAGCCAGTACAACTTCATGGGTTCTTCATTTTATGTTTTTCATCTGCTCAGCACAGGCTATTTTCTGCTCTCATGTTTACTACATTTCATTTGGAAATCGTTGCCTGACTTTTTTATTAGTACTATTATTATTGTTATAATTATTATTATTATTCTGTCTGATCTTTTTTATTTATTTTGTCCGATTCCCCTTTTCTTTCAGTTTTCTTTTTAACCTAAATCATCTTATCCGAGACACAGAATACCGAGAGGGATCAATTCGTCATATTCCTTCTGTCGTCTTGCAGGCGTATCATCGATGTTAACAATGCAACATTTCACACCACATCCCGTCATAATTGAAGGAAAAAGAGTGGTACTCACCGTGATTATACGCGCAGAATTTGTGAGTCATATTATGGGAAGAGGAATGGTTCGTCTCAGTATTCTATGCCTCGGATCTTACTTTCTGAAAGGTGCAGGTCTCAGATCTTACTTTCTGAAACGTGCAGGTCTCAGATCTTACTTTATGAAACGTGCAGGTCTCAGATCTTACTTTCTGAAACGTGCAGGTCTCAGATCTTACTTTATGAAACGTGCAGGTCTCAGATCTTACTTTCTGAAACGTGCAGGTCTCAGATCTTACTTTATGAAACGTGCAGGTAGTTCTTGTTTAATATCCCTCAAGTGATTCTCACATTACATTTTCTAACCTGTTTTTGTTGGCCTGAGATTTTGCCCTTCACACTACTCATTCAGATTAATATTTCCTCGATTATGAAATGACATTCTTCAATATTTTTCACTTTTATATAAGGATTCATACAGGTCCAAACCATGCACTCTGTTATCCGTGTCAAAAAGTACATTTGCCCAATGATAAAATGTTTTTGTCATGCATTATGGGATAAAGTGTCTTTTTCTTTTCAAAATAGGTTGTGCATTTTGTCTAATATTAAAGCAATGGTTTCAGTAGCAAAACATGGTAATAGGTTTTGAAATGACATGCTCGCAATTGAAAGTGTTAAGAAACAAAAAGATAATGACCGACTAGTATTTGATCTGTAGAACCTATTTATTTATATTCCAGGGGCGGGTCAACTGCCTTTGTCCCGTGCAGACAGCCTATCCGGTGACGAGTACGGCCGCCAACCACTATCAGGGCAAGGTTCACCGGTGCCAATCAGACGGGCAGCTTCCACTCAGACGCCAGCCATCCCGCCCCGTCTCAGTCGCCACGCAAGCGCGGACACGCCCCCTTTCCTCTACAGCACCTATCAGCACGAGTCCCATCCCGATCTCGCTGGGAGATCCGTGTCGGGAGGCGGGGCCATGGGAGGGGGCGTGACAATGTCTATAGCGGGCGCGATTCCTTTATCTACCTCACAGACTTCCATGCAGCTGGCGAAACACGGAGATTCACCTAGCTCTTCTAGACCTACATCAGGCCGCTTAAGAGATCTCCACTTAACTCGGAAGCCCTTACATATACCGTACAGTGAGTTCGAGCCATACAAAGCAGATATGAGAAAGCGAGTGGAACTCACTCGGTCAGGGGGTCTGGATGGTCTACTCAGTATTCACATCATGTCGGGTCAAGGGTTAAAATCTTCCAAAACGAGTCTCCGCGACTTGTATTGTGTGGTAGCCGTTGACTCGCTAAACAAAGCCCGAACGATGATACGCACTGGTGCTATCAACTTTGACTGGGACGAAGCTTTTGACGTAGATCTAGAGGACTCCAAGGAAGTCTCATTTCTGATTTATCATTGGGATCCCAACTACAAGCACAGACTTTGCTTCCACGGATCGATTCTCCTGCCAGGGTACGTCCATAGTGGGCACAAAAGATACGTCGCTATTAAATTGGAGCCTAAAGGTATCTTGTTTGTTACGCTTCTGTATAAGGAGCCTGCAATATCGCTACAACGCTTACCATCCATCAAGAAGAACGCTCTGTTTGGAGTAGAATTGGAAACGATTATTCTACGAGAGAGTTCCTGCCTTAATGTTCCTTTGCTGGTTCACAAATGTGTTCAGGAAGTAGAAAGACGTGGTCTGGATACTGTGGGGATCTACCGTTTGTGTGGTAGCGCAAGAAGGAAAGCAATGCTCAGGGAAGCATTTGAGAACAATGCTCAGGGTGTGGACCTATCGCCTGAAAATGTCTCGGATATACATGTCATCACAGGTGAGTACGTCGTCAGTGTATCATATCTTTGTTTTAACATATTAATACTTTGTTCTTGGTCAGAAAATCACTCATCCTTGTCTAATTTAGTATTACACATATCAGGGGCGCCCAGCGTTTGCTTCTTACACGGTTTATTAAATAATTGATCTGTTCATGGAAATGAATATGGGAAAACCCAGCCACTTCTTTTATAGCAAGAGTATTAAAACGGCGTCCGATCCAGTGACAGCTGTATGCGAGTTCAAGATGCACCAAATGACCTAATATGGGATGAATAGAAGGGTAGTCAAACGCTAGTTATCACATTATTGCCTTATTATTACGTTTACCCCTATGATTATGACAGGGCAGGTTTTGTCTGCACCATAACGACAGTAGATGCTACTACCTGCATCTGTCTCTACTACCTTGAAGATGGATACACACCAGCGTGTGAAAGACTAGGGGAGTAAATCCCGACAGAAAATCCGGAGGGAGGGCCCATAGGGCAGTTGATTGGGGGGGGGGGGGCTAATCCAAACTATCTTCTGGCAGCCCCAGCAGCTTTGCTCACTTCCAAGTATACCAAGCTTGTCTTTCCTTTGGGGAAATCAGCAATGACGACAGGGGGAGAATGTAAAATTGGTTCAGCACTTTCTCCATACCCCTTTCAGCCCACGCAAGCGACACGAAAAATCAAGAATGTTTAGATCAAGCTGCTTAGACTGTCTGTCAAGGCGCAAAGGGCCCAACCATGATTATGATATGTTTCATTTCTCTCTTCCGCCGATGGTTGTGTTTGTTTCTTAACATGCACAGAATTTTTTTTAAAGCATTTGACACAGTGTGTTTTTTCATAGCCAAAGTAACTTAAGTAATTTTAAAAAGACCGAGGTAATAATACTTTATAACTTTTTCATGGTTTGCATATCATAAAGTGAAGACACCAAATGGTCCAAAGCTATGGAGAAACATATCATAAAGTGAAGACACCAACTCATCTAAAGCTGTGGAAAAACAAACCATGAAGTACCGAAGAGCAAATTTACACGAAAGTAGTACAAAGATCACTCCTGAAGCTTGAAAGGTTACACCACTCATTGCCTCTAAGGTGACAAGTAGATAAAACTGCATCAGGAGTGCGCGGTATAGTTTTTCAAGCTGTTGCAATTCCCCAGCTCCTTTGACAGAAGTAAGACGAAATTAGGCGGCTATCTGACAGACTTGCAATCATAATGATTAGATGATGATAATTTATACGTTGACATAACAGAATAATGCAGGAAACAAAATGAGAAGAAAGAAAGCCCAATGAACTGAATTTGTGATTGCTTCACTCTTGACTTTTCCTTAATCATAAGATATTGTGTGACCTGTTCTATTTCCAGCGTTTCTTCGTGAAACTGCTTGATATTTTCGGTGATAGAGTATAGAGTATCTTATTTTCATCACGAGAGAGAAGACTTTAATTTTGAAGAGAAAACTGTGGCATTTTTGGGGATATTTTCCTTTACAAAGTATTGAGAAAAAGATGCTTAATTAAGAAAATACAATTCATCTGCGCAGTCTTTACTGTCATACCGCCCTGCCCTTTGACGTTACGGTTGGGGGTGGGGGGGGGTGGCTTGCATTTAGAAATGAAATGTGAATCGACTGAGGTTGTCACGTAAAGGGACTGCTCTTTAATGGGTTGACAAGAAATCCTTTTAAATACATGTGGATATGAAACCACCTCATAAACTGGAAGAGCATCTTAAATAACGCTATTAGAGGGGTGAAATTGTGAAACATGACAGTCTATGCATAATGCATGACAAATGGTTCAGTTTGGATGAATCAGTTTTACCGTACAGTGTCGTGTCTAAAATTGCTACCAGGGCAGTTCGTCTCTGTATTCATACTTGGTTACCACCAGTGTGCTTTCACGACGGATGGCACTTACTTTTCCAATTTGCCAACTTTGCTGCAGGGTGACTGCTAAAATGAAAAGTAAACGAAATATTATGAAAATCCCACAAAAACTGTGGGGTTTAAGCAAGGCTTAAAGCAAAGTAAAAAAAATTGGCGAAAAAGAAAAAGGTGTATGTGGCAGAGCCTCTCCTAAGAAATAATACCCAAACGATACAATAAAACGAAAAGAAAAAGGGAATACAAAAAATTATTTCGTACGCGAGGCTTTGCTACAATACCACTTTTTCTTTTTGCCAATTTTTGTCTAAAATATACAATGCGGTACGATTCTCTCTATCAACTGAAATGTAACGAAAAAGATACGGCTGTCCATAAACTAAGATAATGTGCCACAGAAAATGGAGGGGATCAATTAGGTTTTACAGAATCCAGATTGCAGATTATGACAAGCCTTATATAAATATAATTGTGTTCTTTGGTCCTCAGCAGTGATGAAATCATGCGTCTTTGTCGTATGGACATTGAATAAGTCTCAGATGCCCTATTGTCATGTTTCAGTTTCAATTTCAAATAGCTTTTATGATTCATAATAATGGTACATGCAAGATGTGAAACTAGAGCCACTTCCGAGAGTGTAGTCCAACCAAACAGCAGATACTGTGGTAGGCCTATGAAGTTGATATTATTTTTATTACATATTATTGTACAAGTTTTTTGTTGTTTTTTTTGTGTTCAAGAATAATATCGTCGGACACTAAATTTTTTTACTTGTTAATATTTATCATGACGTTTTTCCGTTATCATAGTGACAGAGGTCAACATTTGTATTCAGCCATCTCCGTCACAGTGTGGGAGGAGCCACGACATGCCCTTTTTCAGATATAAGATACACGGAGCGTGCGGTTTGATGGTACAGTCTCATCTTGTATAAGATAGATCTGGCTATGAACTAAGTATGTGATTCAGTTTGAATCTTTAATTGCTTCAGGTGTAATGAAGGACTATCTACGAGAGCTGCCCGAGCCACTGTTTACCAATGCCCTGTACCAGATGCTGCTGGATGCCCTCAGTGTCAGGCTGCCATGTGACCCTGAAGGCAGTGCCAAGCTTATGCTCAGTATACTCGAGTGCCTTCCTTCTGCCAACCAGGTAAGTGGCAGTGATGTTGATGATGATGATGATGATGATGGTTGTGGTGGAAGTGGGGCTAGCCTCGGTTGCGGTGATTGATCATCGTGTGTAGTAGTAGCCCAGCCAAGACCACTGGTGTAGATGTGTGTAAGATTTCCGTATAGAGTCAGTAGGATTACCGTGAGGGTGGATTTCCTACACTATGAAACCAGTACGATGTCATAACTAGCAGACCTAAATGGGAACGATGGGGCCAACCTGGGACATCCTACGAAGTCGGGACTAAGGTAAGGTCACCGATGTGGGTGAGGTGGTAGTGGAGACTTGAATGGTCGCAGTGATGTTGGTGATAGAAATTGCGCTCGAAGTAGAACCATGGTGATTATAGTGGTGAGGGAAGAGCTAGAGGTGAGCGCCAAGACAGCAGTGATATACCTAACAGCTGAAGTCACTGTGACAGTAATGGCATTTTGGTGTCTTTCATTGTAGTGACGGTAGTTTTGTGTGAATGTTGATAACTGTTGTAGGTCAGTAGGGGAAGTGGCAGACACTTCTTGTTTCTGCAATGGGTATGTTCGAGGAGGACGATTACAAGAAGGAGAAGATCCGATGTATTGGCTGAAAAAGTTGTTGTGTAGATAGAAGATGTTACTACAAAGGGGGGACGTAGATGACGTCTTTGATTGATGTGATCGGTGCTCATGATGCTGACAGGGATGGAACCGTGTTGTGAATGATGTAGTGTTGATGATAGTAAAAGGGGCGGAGATTAATTCATTTGTGATCAATGTGATCCCAGGCTGTTATTCATGATGAACCTAAACTATAAACATTTAAAAAATGCAGTTTGTGCGGTTGCCTTCACTTGGTCATCATTCTAACTCACAACTCAGTTCTGTGATACGCAAGATTGTACGGAACTGAAAGTCATTAATAAATGTGGCAAATTTTCGGTTTTGAAAACGGTGGCAAAATTAACAGAATATTCTTACAGCTATACACCTTTGCACCATTTTTGCATTTGTCGAATTTCCAGTCATTTTGGAAGATTCTGTTGAACAACCATTTCTGTATCATTCTAGGACACCATGGCACTACTCTTGAACCATCTTCGCCGTGTAGCTTCTCACAGCGACAAGAACAAAATGCCAATTGACAATCTAGCCATTTGTTTTGGGCCTGTCCTACTTTGTCCCGCCCCTAGCTCCACCCCTGACCCGGCTCTAGACTTCAGGAAACACATTGAAGTGTTGCGCTATCTGCTGGAGATCTGGGATTACGAGGGTAGCACGAGTAAGTACATTGATTTGTTCACCTCACTAGCAAGAGCAGCTCAGAGATTTTTCTAACAAACATTCAACGGACTTCCCTTTCATAATTATGTGCCACTGGCTGCTGGTACTGAAAGATGGTTGTGGCTTAAATATGAAGAATAATTCAGACTAAAATGAAACCCGAACTGATGCATAAAAAGAAATAAAGTTTCCAACACTTAGGTCCATTTCCAAATGTTATAAATGCCATTTTATGATTGTGTGAACATTATTTTGATTATCCAGTGTTGTTCATATAAATGTAATTATGTGTAATGACACCATGAATATTATTTTTTTCTGAAATGTACAAACTGCATTTTGTGTTGAAATCTAATCATGTGACATTTCTTCCTGCAAGGCACCGGGACCTCCAAGTCACCAACAGCAGACACTGTAGTCTCAGTGGAAACTGGAGATTCTCCACAGCAAACATCCCAGCCTTCCCAGCAACCCGAACGACGTCCCAGTCACAGCGCGCGCGAGGACGGTGACCAATCATCTTCTGGAGCAGGGGACGGCACTGGGGCTGCTGGAACGTCCACTAGACAATGACGTTAGCTTTAATCTAGACATTTTCAAATAGCAGGTTTAGATACTAATTTTTACCTTTTTTAAAAAGAAAATATATGATTACACAGGGCATGTCTGCTATGACATGTTGGTGTGAAATGTTTGTACATCTGTAGTAAATATTATAACAACCCTCTCATTTCGTATTTACTTGGAGCTGATAATTCCTTGTGAATTACCTGGCAGTGATCATAAAAATGATAGAAAGATTTTGCTGAGCAACATAATGACTTTACTTTTGCCCAGAAGGCTGCAGAAGGATGTGGGTGTCATTATGAGACAATTTCAGTTTGGATGATATCAACAATTTTACCTACAAGAGAGTCAGGAAGTATTCAAATAGACAGCATGTGTCTAGAAATATTTTGGCCTAATGTTTGAGGAACAATAATAATTGCTGGAAACTTTATTAATTCAGTCACAGTTAGAAAGGAAAAAAGAAAAAGAAAGGAAGAAAAGACAAAAATAAACTTTTAATAACTGAAGAATTTTTGTTGTATTGGTTGACATTTACGTGAAGATAATTGGTCTTATTTTACCACAATTATTATTTAAGGGCATTTTATCAACAGGTGATGGAGATCAGTTTGCATTGTATGTAATAGCTCTGTCAGTAATCTGCAAAGAATTGCCTAGATGAATATAGTATTGCAGTTTAGAGAATACTTGAATGTGGATTCGGAGCCTTGACAAATGAGATCGTGGGCTATGAAATAATAATATCTGGAGACATTTCATTCGCTAGGCCTTAACAAAGGATCGGATCAAACTGCTTGTGTCCTTTGGGTCACACCTAAAAGCAATGATATGTTGCACAGGATCTCTGAATATTCAAGGAAAATCAAATTCAAGGAAATGATATTATCAGATTCATGAAAATTAAGACAGTGGATAAAAAATTGAAATGATGTTTTTTTACCATCCTCATAATTAAGAATTAAATAGACAAGAGGCAGCTGACAGTAAAGCAACTTAGTCTGTTATTAATTTCCTTTTTTTTTTTTTTTTTACCTGAAATGGGTTATTGTTTTCTCAGATCTGGATGTTGCTTTGTCATTAAAAAGATAACCTATGATCAACTCCCTAGGCGAAGCTGGTCATGGATTCTGGAATATGTAAACAAGGGTCAAAAGTGTATTAAGTCTACATCACCCAACGACACTGTACATGTATTTGCATGTCTCTCCTAATATCAGAATAACTTGCTTTTCCTTTCCCGAATGCCGTAGAAGGTATATTGTCACCAGTATCTAGGTATAGAATAATTCAGGAGAAATGATTCATAGGAGTCTTTTCCTTGGAGAAAAACTACTAACATCTAATGTGTCCAAAAGTAACTGTCAGTGAAAGATCTGTTTAAGTTTGCAACTGAATAATGAAAGGGAGCCCAGAAAAGTACATTTTCTCCTTGCTAACAATTGACCAAACTGTTCCTCTTTTGAAGCGTAACTTAATCAGATTGAAGAATTGATTTTTATATGCGTTCAGCCATTCTTTGCCTCCACAGCTGACACCACACACAAAACTGATATATATATCTGTTGCAAAAAACTCATTAATAGGGCTGTTTTTGCTCTTGCACAACTTGTTTTGTAAATGAAAAACACATTGACAGAGGGATTAAAGTTTCTATCATTCCATGGATGAATTTAAGCCTATTTGGAGAAATGGAACAAGGAATGCAAGTTTTGCAAGTAAATGGTATGAGGCAGGACAAATTCCACAAACATATATCGCCCACATGGTATATCGATTACAGGCTTATCATTTTTTTTGTTTCAACAGAAATTTGAATTGGAAATCGTTTAAAATACAGCTTGATCTATAGGACGCCTTTGGGGATCTGCTGAGGTAACATGTTAAAAGATTAGAACTATTTTCTTACATTATACACATTAACAGTTTCATTTAATCATGAATTTTTAATATTAACGTACGGTACATTTTAACACTGGGATGGCTTTTATTTCACAAAAATAGTCATACCAAAAAGCATTGAAACAAAATTGTTACTGGTACTTATGACAGAACTGGTAGACAAACATACATGTAGTTTAAAGTACATGTAATGTGATATGGGGCTTCAGAGACCATTCCTCTCAATGAGTCATCAGGCATTATTGTCACCAGTTAAAACTTTGAGAAAGGTTGAATGCTGAAATTTTCAACACAGTGTCAAAGCACTCTGTGTGCTGGGTGAATTGATTAGTTGTTAATTGTCATTCCCATAAAAAGATCTCATTTGTCAAAGACTCCATTTTTACAGAATACAGAGTATGAAACAAAGACTAAGCTTGTTGTACTGAAAACGGAATGTTGTCAGTAAGAAATATGTTTTTGTCCTATTCTTGTTATTAGGGAGTCCCAACAACAACGATCAATTTTTGTATATTCAACTATATGGTGAATGTACTTTATATTTATTAGTGTCTTACGGCATTTTAAGTGTAGTGATCATTTATTTTCAGTGATGGTATTTGGATTGTGTTCTGTAACATTTTGATATTCAAATTTCAAGGCTGAATTGAGTTTTATTTTTAATTGTTCTTTGTTTCTCTCGTGTCCTATTCCTTTATTTGGTATATTTTTAATAGGGCAATATAATCCTGTCATTCTTTTTGACATGTCTTAGTCGAAATTGATACTACATGTAATACGATGTATGTCCGTACAACTATTTTATTACAGATAGGCTTACTTTGCTGATATGTTTTGTAAATATTGTTAAATATAGAGTGGTGTATTATACATGTAGAATAAATGTTATACATAATAGAGGCCCATATGTGTGTGTGTAAATTATTGAGAGGATTTTTATACACATAGATTATTGAACGCATATATATGGAAAGGTGTTTATGATATGGAGAAATTTCAATACGATACAAGAAATTATACATAGTTGAATGTAGCCTTTGAAATGTCATACTTTTATGTGCAAATGTCGCTTTACTTGTTTGATGGACTAGTTTAAAAGAGGGTGATGAAATTTTGACATAAACTTTTGTGTCTTTACACCATCATCACATGTCATGTGTGTTTATCACTAGATGGTGATGGCATTTGGATACAAATTTGTGTGTCTTTGTGTCATCACAATGTCATGTGTTTATATCAACTGTCACTGTCATGTCATGTGTTTGTATCACATGTCATGTGCTACGTCACCACTTGACATTGTTCTCTTCATGGGTCAGAGTCTCCTCAGTATGAAAACAAATAGAGTTGTGACAAAGTTTCTGTGATTCCTTCTCATAATTACATTGTCTTGTTCCCTATGTCTTGTTATGCAATATCGGTGCAAAAAAGTCGTTTACAATTACAGGGCAAAATCTGTTGGTTATGCTTGGTTTTGTCAGTTACACTAGTTTAAGCTGAAAACCTTTCATAGAACCAAATAGGGCTCGTGTATCATGTATGATGCATGATGCAGCCTACAGGGCTTATCTACATTTATTACATAATAAGTATAACGACATGTTATGCATCGTACATACTGTAGTTGACTGGGGCATAATGTAACTTATTCAGGTTGTTTTTTTACCCCGTGTGAATTGAGACTCCAGAAATTCTGGATCAGCTCACACAGGAAGGAAGAGAGTCGGTGATAAAGATTGAATCAATATATTCATTGCTTCGTTACTGAGTAGGCTACATGTCTTCAGTATAAGTGTATGTACGTGTAGTTCATTTTATCTTTACCACTTTTACATTTAAGGGCCATAGAACCGAGGTTTTACAGCAGCAATGAACATTGTAATACTACATGTACCTGTATTTAGAATTTTAATTGATCATTTTTGCAATGTCACAGATTTTCATCTTATTGTCTTAACCTCCGTCTGTTGGATATAGATACCGGTATATCTTAGGCCTATGACTGTTCAGATGAGACTACTGAAAATGAGATATTGATATAACATATAGCCTATTTATTACTGTGCAGCAAGTACATGTGAAAAACCTTAGTGTAAATGCATATATTTCCCAATGTTTCATCTTAGTTTATATTTGGCATTTTCTGACAGTGATACACAGAATTAAGTGTTACGACATTTTCTAACAAACTACATGTACATTATATGTATCTCTTTCAGGAACTAAATGTGATCAGTGGGAAAGAAATACAAGACAGGGCTTACCGCTTTCTTTCTGTATTTTTATGTGCATGTAAACGTACTCAAAAGCAAACACAATCATAGTTGTTAATTTTTATGATTCCAGGGCTTGCCCTGACTAATATTTCCTTCTGCTTTGGGTATAAAGAAACTAATCTGTCAACTGAGTAAAATTGAAGTGTTGTATATCAATTGGGTCTGATCCCCAGAATGGTCCACATTGACAGCTGCATATTCATTTACTTGTTTATCTACGTACTCTCATTCCTACCTATTTATTTACCTAGTTCTTCACTTTGAATTCCTTCACATATACACACCAATACACGTCTATAGCTTTCTATTTATTTATTAAAATTTAATTAGTTCATCTCCGTTTGCTTAATTATTTCTTTATTTAGTGACCTCCAATCACCGAGTCATGCACAGAATGTATACATTCCAAATCGCATTTCAATCTGAGCCCTTAAAAAAAAAAAAAACGTGTTGTTATTGCTACTTCAGAAAGGGATGTCCACAAGTGCATGTGTTCATGTTTAGGGAGAGGACTTATTACATAGTGCATGTATTTATGTTTAGGGAGAGGACTTGTTACGTGTAATTTGTCTTGAAAAGTGATGTGAGGCCAGGACCAGTCTTCAATCTTTTGAATGCTTCTGTGTGGTGACAAAATTTAGATTTTACAGCCCTTGAAGAAATAGGTTTATGTTCTGCCAGTGAAAATTAGGGGGATTTGAATGACTGAATCATTTTCTTCTAACATTTGAAGTATTCTTTAAACTAGCTTTTCTAGGGTGTTTTTGGTTTTTTTTTGTCCATAACCTGTCCCAAATGTTCAGTGTTCACATTGTCTGAATCTGACTAAATCTGTAGATTTCATTGGTTCAGTGCCAGAAGTGATTATCTCCTTCTTTGTGAAAATGGAGATAATCCCCTTTTGCAACTGAAGATTTGGTTTTTCATGTACTCCCACCCCCTTCCCACCCATCCACAACACACACAACTATACAGTGTGAGAGTTGAATCTCAGAAAACTGAAACTTAGGCCTATCTGATATACTGTCTTGTCAACATTGGTGTTTTGTCCCTCAATTCTGTTGTCATCTGTCCTTTCCAGCTCTCTGTGATTTTTTTCATGGTTGTGAAAATATTTTGCATCAATAATTCATCATCTGTATTTAGTCTACCCCCAGGAGTCACCACTCTTGTATCTCTGATGCCTTGCTTTCAGGACAGACTTTGTCATAGTGCTGCTTTGCTTCCCCAGGACCTTACCGGCATCATCAGTCACATTTGCAGTCAGGTTGGAAATCATATTGAAATACAGTGTGATATTTCTGAAAATCTGAGGAATTTTGCAGGCTGCATACCATGGATAGAGAACATTACTAAGCCACTAATTTATGTGACATGCCTTGAATTATGTACATGGTCATACAGCTAACAGAAGCCCCCATTTCTCACTCCTGTCATTCCTCATCCTTTACGTATCCCTCCTCTGATCTCTGACTTTGCCTTTTATTATTGGACCACATTATTTTCTCTATTCTAATTTGAGCTGATTTTCCTAAATTGAAATGACTTTCCAGTTATGTATGGCCGGATTTGAGCTACGCAGATTAATGTAATACATGTGTGTACTTATGTAGGCAATTTTTGTGTGCCAAAATATGTTCAAAGTAGATTTAGTGTTAATCAAAGAAACTCCAACGACCCGACCTACGGGATTATGCCAAGACAAGCTTCCCAGCTGGTTGCAGACCGAAAACTTTTTCTTCTTGCGACACCCTCCAGGGTTCAAGCAGATTGAAAAAACAAACAAACAACAATAGCAATGAATGACAAAAATGATCAGTTTTCATCATTTGCTTGCACTAAGTGAACAACTTGGTTTTTATGTAATCAATCATACAAAGTAAGAATTCAAATTGTTTTTGATTTGTGAAACATGACAGAAAATGCAAATGTCAGTTTTGCTAATGATATTTAATATTAATGAAGTAATTCAATAATTTTAATCTCTGCACAGCTTTCAGCTTGCCTAGCTTTGTGTGAAATGATCCATTTTGACACTGTGTAAGTTAAAGGTGTCATATTCTGATAAATTTGTTAAACATTTAGGACTGTAATGAAGTCAAATGTCCGCCCAGTGCCATGCTTTTAATATCATGTACACGGGCAAGTTAAAATTTTCATTGTGTTTATGTGCATGTAAATCAGCTCATTATAATTTCGTTTCCTTTTTTTTTTTTGTTAATTACCTGTTTGCCACTTTGAATGAATGTTTGTTTAGCTGTTTCAAAATGTTGCTCTGAACTTGTATGTTACGGTTTAGTTGCTGAAACATATATAATAATGTAATAATGAATCTGAGGTGATAAAGAAGCTGTGACACTGTTGTAAATGTACACTGTAGTGTAGTGTAGATGAAAGTACAGCCACAAAGACGTCTACGGAAAAGGCTCACTGGTTGGTAGCGAATAACTGTTGAGTGGTTCTGCATGGGTCAGTGAGCACTGCTGAATGTGGGCTTTGTATTTTTTCTCAATTATATGTCAAGAACAGTTTGTACAGCCAAACGGAAACATGAAGATTAACAGAAGATTTAAATAATAGAAAGTGCCATTTTCAAAACTGAAAAATGAAACAAAAAACTAATGAATACATACAAGTGGTATACATATGCGTACTGTTAAGATTTTAGAGTGCAAATACACAATGAAATGGTAACACTTGAAGGCAGGACTGTAGTCTTCGTACAGGTTTTTTGACAATTAAATTATATATTTATAAAAGCTTTCAGCCGCCTGCAGTAATTTCCTGTGGTATACCTGCAGTTTTATACTACATGTACATCATCTTTGGCTTGCAATGTAATATGAATGTCATGTAGATGTAGTAATTATTTAATAGGATTTTGTGTGATTTTACACTGACCTGTCACTGAAGTGGACTAAGCACAGGCAGAGCAAAAATATGGCTACTAATTGTACTATTCTGTTCTGAAATTGAAGGCAAGAGGATGATGTTTGATTGATGGAAGTGGTGATGTTATGTGTGAGGTGGTAAAATAGAATGGAGAAAGTACACGGACAATGTACATGTACCTGAAACCTGTAGATTTACTAGATATGTCATGACTGTTCATGACAACTGTGTTTAAAGAACGAAGTCACACCTGCATTAACTTCCTATTTCACAGCTGAAAATGAATATAAATTTATGACCACATGTACTTCAATGCTTTTGTCTTAAAGCAGATTTCATTTTTATGAAATTGTGCCAAAGTGAAGTATCAATGCACAAGGATTTCTTTTGAAATACAATGTAATCAGTTTACTTTTGTTTTGGTTTTTTATTTTTTTGTGACCAGGATTTCAATTGATTTAAAAAATGTAGCAATTTCTTTGTTGCTGCATTCTCCATATAGTTGAAACAGATTTTACTTTAAGACTTTAAACAAATTAAATGTTTGCATGTCTGACAAGACAGTTAGTTTATTAGCAAAAATAAGTTCTGTCATAAGACAAAAACCAAATTGTCCCATGGATACACCTGACTCCAGCCTAAAATATGAATACATGTGAGTGATTTCAGTAGAACTAGTTCTTTTGAAGTTGTATGAAATTGTGAATGATTTGTAAAATCCAGATACATGTAGGAAGTTAAAATAAATTTAATTAAATTGATATATAATTATGCATATCATGTATCATTTTCACATTTTCGACCCTGCAGCCGTCTGAGCTTGAGCCCTTTGCTCTGCTGATATGGCAAAGAATTCGCCAACATCCAGAAGGATATATCTCAATTTAGCCAGTCTGCAGATACTCAGGGCATCCAAAATGGTGTTGGGGCATTCCTAATCCTAGTAGTCTCTTAATATGAGTGTTCACACAGTGAATGTAGCAGTATGGACCTGAAGCATCATGCATATTTCCATATTGGAAACACATTACGGGACATATATACCTGGTCACATTTCTACATTGGAAACACATCATGGGACATATACCTGGTATGCCGTAGCTTTTTCTGTGTCCTTCAATAATCTAATGCCATCACAGATTATCATGCATTTTCAATGTAGATATTCCATTCATTTCAAAGTCAACACAAGCTCGACTCATTCTAGAAATGCCATGGTATTTTCATGATTTGATATTTTTGATTAAAAGATTATGACAAGCCATAGTATTTTTCATGAGCAAGTGGAATCTGAAATTAAGAGAGAATAAATGTTTGATAATGCTGTTCCATTTGTTTATTTTATATTCTTTTTGTTGTTGTTTTTTTGTTTCATTCTTTAACATTACATGTAGTGCATGAATATTGGATGCGCGAGTAAAACTAAAAGGGATAAAGTTTGCACCTCTTGACAATGACAGGAGTATGGAAAAACAAGATTTTGTCAGCTTTCAGTCCAGCAGTGTTTGGAATACTTTGTACAGCGTTGTCTTCCTAGTATCTTCTAAGACTGCCCACTCCATCCTTGCGACTGAGCTTACGGCAATGATGAAATCTGTAAATCTCGTGTGTACATGAAGTGTGTATGAATGTGGGCTTTGAGAAAGCCTGTTGACACGAAAACAGCCATATACATGTAATATATATAATAATAATTATGTGCTATGAAAAAGCAAGATGACAGACAGAATAAAGCAGAATGATAGGAAAGAAGACCCTAACACTGGATAGAAGCGCCCACTGACAACATAAATTTGAAGCAAGTCACCGTGTCGATGATTATTTTTCATATATAAAAAAAAGACAAATCCAACAGTTGGACGCGCAAATATAATAATCAAGAAGGAAGAAACAGATATGATCACCAGTCACCAAGAATGCTGGTCAGACTTGTTCTGCAGAGTACAAACACAAGACAAGAAACGTCATTCAGGTGGAATACAAACGAAAAGCATTGGACATCCCAACCCAAAAAAGACCCACAACCAAAACACGATCGCAGCCAGTAACTAGATTAATCTGGAATTACCACAGAATATAAAATTAACAAAAAAGATGAGAAATTATGGCGTGAAGATGACCTAAAACTTAGTACAGAATTTTACGAGCATAACTATAACCTGAATCTTGAAACCATTCAAGACCTATTTCCCAAACAGATATTATATCTATAACAATGAATGTTTGCTGCATTTTGAGTTTGAGTTTAGCGGCACGTCGGCACGATAATGGCCACTTTGTCAGTTTGTGCCTTTCTGGTTTTTTTGCGTTATCTCTCTTTGGGCTAGCTTGCAGCCCTCAGATGCCTATAGTAGAAGTAAGATCAGATAAAAGTGAAGTTAAAGATCTAATGGAAAAAGCCCACTTTCAAAAACCTAATGGGAAAAGGCCCGTACTGTAATTTGTAAAGTATGTGAATGTTAGCTGCAGATGACAGTCAGTCTAATAGTAATACACAGAGGACGAACATAGAACACAGCAGCGACTAGATATTTATTACAAAGCATAAAACACTAACGCAGTCAGTTGGTAGCTTTTTTGCTCTTGTATTATGGCAATGAAAGCAAGAGAAAAACAATGAAACAAAGAAACAAACAGCCTCACACATTTCAGTGCTTACACATTTACCTGAATCCATCTTTGGTCAGAGACCTAGCATTCATTCTCATGCTTAACTGACCTATTCTCCCATTATATATACTTCCCATCCCCCACCACCCATGCAAATACTGTTGGTTTATGTTCTATGGGATCCCTAAAAGGCACTGAAAACACACACTTCCGCAGGCTGAATAACATAATGAAAAGTCTATTAAGTTCTGAGAATGCATACAATTCTCCTTGTCCTGCCATGAATGGACATTGTCTGTTCTTGCTAAAATCAGGACTTAAAAATGAGAATTCCCATAATGTAAGCAACTTACATACATTATTGCATCACACATACAGAAAATGGCTCATTCAAGAATGAGCTCTGAAATTTAGAAAGGAAATTTCACTAAAATAATTAACATTCCTGGCTCTTAAAAATGTCAATTTTCCTCCTGACATCAAATTTATTGCTGCAATGCTAGACTGTTAACAAAAATCTAAGTGAAAAATACAATTTGATTCTTCAGCAAGATAAATTATTCCTCTATTTATAAACAAGAACCAAGACAGTGAACAAAAGTGGCTATGCCATCCTTCCATAACTACATCATAGAAATCTGTTCCAGTAAGACAACGGAAGACAACTTTAAGTTCTAAAAAGCATTTTTGGTGTGTCAAACTAAAACTGCAACAGTATCCTCAACACTTGAGATCAGGTCTGGGTGTATAATGTTCATTGTCTGTTCAGTACAAATTAAAAATAGTGCACATGTGGTTGTTCTTGCACTAAGTACCTGACCCAAAAAAAATTATGAGATCCTTTCTTGGAAAATGAAAACTATTCTTATTTGCTACATGTTGTATTTCACCTTGCTTTCGTTAGTCCAAGAAGTTTACAAACTACTATTGCATTCTCAGCCACTGCAATCTTCAATTTCCTGCTGACAACAACATGCACATGTTATACATGCCATAGAACAGGGGTGGCCAAACCGCGGCTCCTGAGCCACATGCGGCTCTTTGACCTTCAATATACTGCTCATGGATCTCTCTTCCTTTTTTTTTTTTTCACGTTTTCGTTTTCAGTTTGGCAGTCTAATTTTGTTACTGAAAAGCAAATTTGCACGTTTTTCTAAAATATTCTTGTGGTTCAGTTTAGTTAAAACAATTATCAGTTAAGATTTTGAAACGTGTGTACTTCGTGATTACTGAAAGCAATACAAATTAACAATTTAAAAAAACTGCATAAATGAGTAAATATACGAATACATGTATTTATTTATATTTATACACTTTTTTTGTAACAAAATGTGTATGTAACAATAAAAACGTGTGCCTAAAGTTTGTTCATATGTTTTCGAACATCTGAAGTTTAACTATGTGGGTCTTACATTAAGCAAGTTTGGCCACCCCTACCATATATATAAGGTCTGAATCAAGCAAATCTCCCCCGGAACAACCTTCACAGCACTTTCTGCTGTACTTTCATTAATAACAAGCAAACAGTAAAAAAATAGTTTTTAAAAAATATGGCTGAAATTTACGACTCAAGGGATAAAATAGGATGATGTCTATTCTTCTTGTCAAATATATGTGTAGATGCTGAATCAGTTTTGAATAACATTGCATGGGTGACAATGACCCTGCATGAATTCAAACTGTTCTTTTTTGAAAACAAATAATTAACTTTCCCTCTGTAAGAAAGACAAAAATAAAAACCTTCTACACTGTTTCAGAAAACAGGCTTCTTCAGCTTCATTGCCCAATCTCAAAACTTTCAAAGCACCAGAGGCAATAATTTGCTGTAACCAGTCAGTGGATTAAATAACTTTGGCATTCATTCACTCAGATCTTTATGGGATGCAACAGGTGACAGATTTGCACCGTGCAAAAAATTCATTCACAGGCTATGGACTATCCCCACAAATCATTCAATGATTTTTATGTCAGCCTTTGATGGGTTACTTTGTACAATGGAAACATCTGCAAGTGTCCATATAATTATATATAACTGGTCATGAAGACCCCAGTCACAGTATTCAGTTGGTAAATATGCTGGAAATATTAAATATGAAGTCATCCAAGACCTACAATAAAATGATGATTTCATGTCTTCCAACACTGGCCTACAAGAAATGTCTTTTTGTATGCATTCAGGTACCACTGACAGAACAGCAAGATATTTGATGATGACAATATTAATATTTATTAATAATAATATTTAAAACAAATAGCAAATAGAGCCACACATATGCAGATTTGCTTATGTAATTGTTACATTCTTGTTGGGAAACAAGACAATTAATCAAGGGCTTAACAAAATTTTCATTTTCAGGTTTAAAAAAAAAAAAAGGATAATAATTTAACACTTTAACCATAAATGAAACTGAAACAAAAAATTTAAACACCGTAGGATTACTCACAGTGAATAGAGGTGATCAAACCGGCCTAGTAAGTCTGCAGTTGCTCATGGCAATTGTTATACATTTGATAAAGGCATCAAAACCTCGGTAGCTGGGCTGGTAAATTTGTTTCTTATAGATGTTGGCTTTTCACCTAAACGCTATACTCAAATGAATTATTTTAACACCTGGGTATTCCTGGAAATACTGTTCATGAATATTAAAAGCTTTCCTCTAGACACAGACTACTGCTACAATATAGTCTCAAAATCAGTACTTTTCAATTCAGTGTCACATGAAAAATACATGTAAACCTCACTTAGTCTTTTCCTATCACAATAACCAAAAGAGTGAATTTTAATCTTGTTGAAAATCAGTCTCTCTTGCACATTTCACTGGAAGTCTGCACAAAAATGTTGTAGAAAACTAAGGAATAAACAGGCACAGTGAACTGATTACTCAAGCTGTGTTTATCACCTTCATTAAGTCATCAAATTATTCTAGCATTTTGCAAACTTGTATACATGTGGAAACAAAAAAAATTCAAGGGGCATTTCCATGAATGTCCTGTCAGCACAAACGTTTTCCAGGAAATACTTGCTGCACCTGGAAATCAACTTGGAAGGTCATCATCATCAAAATTTTGTGACAATAAAAAATTAGCGGCTAAATCCTCATTCTTATCACATGCAAAATAAGCTTGGATACACATGCTTTCTGGAAATCCAAGGGCCTTTAACTGAAATGAAAAGAAAAAACAAAAAATACAATTTAGACATAAAAATATTTATATTATATATATATATATTTTATTTCTTTGCAAACTCTCCACAAAAGAGAGCGACAATCAAGTCCTACAAAGCCAAGATTTAATGGATTTGCGAATTATTGTACTTTCCACTGTTCTATACTGTAGTCAGCATGTCACATGATCTATTCCACACACAGCTGGTGATGCAGTGTAAACCTATATTTTCTGCACATTACTGACCAAGCCCACAGGCAAAAGAATCTAATATGGTATGTGCAGGTATACAACATTAAGGCTTAATGTTTAAGAGAAAAGGGGAATAGCTGATCATGATTCCAATTACCAATCGTTACCATTCATGACATGCAGAATGTAAAGTAATCTGAAATTGATAATTATCTGACTGACTAAATAAAATACAACAGAAGACACTCAAGAACGCTACACTTCAACTACATGAACAGCCATTTGCAGTTTTCCTTTTCTACCCTGTAATCTCATCTTGTGTAGCCTGCATAAAAGGCAGGGCGTATTCATATGAACATCTGGTACACACTATAATGTGTTGGTTCTCAGTTTAGCCTATCCAGTATCCCTCACCCATGAATACAAAAAAAAAAAGACAACAGTCCTGAGTGTGTTGAGTATACTGGACAAGCAATTGCTGCAAGTCATAGATTATCACAGGGCAAAAATTTCTCTGCCTGGGAAATCAATGGCATGGCCAAAGCAAATAAGCATGTAATTATCATAATGATCAATTGGAAAATCACAGGACTGAAAAAGAGCTGAAATTGCCCAATATGCCAGAACCTAGTTGTAAACTTACATATTTAGATATTTTTTCCAGCATATATGATGGTAATACATATGCTGAGGGCATACGAAAATCTCCACAGAGCTAATCTTCGCTCCAAGAAAGACAATTCCCACTTACAAATTATGGGATCAATAGCTAGTCACCTTTTGGAAATACTGCTGACGACAAACAAAAAAAAAACAACTCACCCTTTCAATAGCTTGTTTTTCTTCTGAAGTAACAGTGATGTAGCCTGATTCAGGTGAAGGGTTTGTCCCTCCCGCCCCCTGACCACCTTCTTGGTCTGAACCTTCATCAGGTTCATTCAGCATTTGCACAAATCTCTCCTGATTCTGGCTGATCATCTGTGAATGGCAACGAACCAAAGTTCTATAAGGAGTCAACTATAAAAAAACCCGCCGACTGTCGTTCCACTATGGAGATGTGTCTGCTCCAGTTGTAAGTGGGCTGCAATGACACTAAGGCAAATTTCCCAAATTGGGATTAAAAAAGTAGTGTACAAAATACAAAAAAAAAAGAAAATATTTGCTACATTCGGACACTCATACCAGAATGACTGTAGAATATTACATCGTGCCAACATTCATCTTCAGTAGACATTACAACAGAAAGCTGGAAAACTATCAAAATTTGAACTTCAGAACTGAAACTGCATTGTCCAGTGATCTTAGTTTATACATCTTCATCTCATCTCCTTCTAGAGTACGGTCACATCATCAACCCGAGTTGAAATGTTTGAACTAATTATCACAATATCTCACTCCAGAACACAGTCAAAATGTCCAGTACCAATGTTTGAATTCTGCACACGAAACAGACAATTTACAGTGCAGCTATAGGTAGTGAAGTAAATGATGGTTTGTGAAAAAAAAACTTGTCTCTGTACTGTTCAAAATGAGAATGAAGGGATGAGATCATAACCTGAAGGAGAGGTGGGTTATTCTGACCAATCTGTTGCAGTAAAGCCGGCAAAAGCTGAGGGTTCTCCTGAATTGCTTGCCGCATTCTCTGAAACTGAGGTTGTGATCTAAGGAAAGCCAATGGATCCTCACCCCCAGTGCCTGAAAGATGAATACAGGAATGAATGTGTTTTTCTCCTCATCTTTTGAACTATAGCTGAGTTAATTAGGAAATCTGTTATGTTCTCTTTCGTTCTTCCCGTGATTATTAGACATTTAGACATGCAAATAACTGTTTTCACAGCAATGGCTTTATGAACAGATCCATAGAAAGGTTGCAAATTCATATTATTTTTTTTTTTAATGATTCTGCAAGTATTTCATGTTACAAACTGGGTCTTGGAACATGCATAAAAACTGCTGCAATTGCTTCTTTTCAATGTTAAAACAACCCCTTCACAACCGAATGCTAAATTTCAACTGAAGAAAGACAGTTATTCTAGTTGTTAAATATTATTGTTCTAAATACAATCATGCATGACTGTGCCACAGATCACAATAAAAGAAAAAATCAAAAATAAATGACAAGCTATTAAAAATCACGAAGGTTTCCTCAAAACAAGTTTTTTTATCTCCGAGCGGTGTGGGACATGAGAAGTGTCTGGGATGCACAACCAACCTCCAGTCTGTGATGAGCCTGTGGTTCCCGATGATGGGTTTGAACCCATTGAAACATTAGATTCACTCCCCTCTGATGGTCTAGATGGTGGATGGCTACCCCCAAAGCCCTCCTCACCACCCTGATCTGGGATACCCTGCAGATTAAACAAAAATTCAGACACGCAAAACAGAATTAATAAAACTCTGCAGCGGAAGGTTCTATATGACTTTGGGGGAAGATGAAGAAAAAAAAAACAAAATGACTTCCTTCTTCCGTTCTGGATTCTCACTGCCCTTTTTTAATAGAGGTGATTAATGTTAGCCTGTTGGGCTGATATCCAAAGATCCACATAACCCCTTAGAACAATCGATCACATGAAACTAATCGCTGAAGTTACATGTGAACATTGGTGTCAGTGAAACAAATCCTTTTCTCACATGCAAATCAAATATTTAAATTTTCTGCATGGTAGCAAGAAGATGTAAGACATACCCATATACATTAAGCATCTTCACACTTTCTTGAAACAAAATTTACAAATTTTACGGGTTCTGCAATGTCACGTTCTGAAACTGTTCTCTAATATGTAAACATAAAAAAGATGAAATAATCTGAACCTCTCCACATATGAATTAATTTGCATATGATGCTAGAAGCCGAACTGTTCATCACGGTGAAGATGGGGAAGTTTAAAATTGTTTTCGCTCCAATGGAACCAGTTTGATTATTTTGGCTTCCTCCTAAATCACTTATATATGGGTCAATGCCAAAAAGCTCTTTTTCACATATGCCTTTTTGTGATCGTGTTATTTCAGTCATTCTTGCTCCGATTTGTGTTTTCTTTGTGCATGGTTATTCAAAATTGATCCAACAACCTGCATGAGTAAGATGATCACAGTTGTTTCTCTCATTTTCTTCGAATTTGAATTTGATTTTGGAAAATGACTGATTTTTTACATTTTCAAAATGGACACATTGTATGGGACCTCAGAAAAATCAAAATAAAAGGGTATTTTGCTTTATCTGTGGATTCTGGCAGGTATGTTTTGTTTAGAGTGATAAATCAAGATGACAATACTGAACAAAAAAAGTTTCTGCATGGGCTTAGAAAGTAATAATTGCTAGTTTTAAAAAAAGTGGCTGGACGTTACTTGCGGTGTCACGCTTTTAATGAAAAAATAAGAGCCTACTGTGAAATACCTCAATGTAATAGCAGGTTAACCATGTGTTCCAATAACATGTTATCCTTCAAATAATGGGATTTGTTGCCTTTGGCTGGTCAGTTTTCAGCTGCAAAGGCTTCACAAAGAAAGTTTGAGAAATCATGTATTTTGTAGTCACACCGTAATGTCCAGCCACGTTGCAAGGATACAGTCATTTCATTTTCCCAGTCCATCTAAACAGGTCTTTTGTAGTTTGTATCTGTAGTCCTTCTCATATGGGGAGCGCAGGGTGGTGTTTTCAAGATGAAAAAATGCAACAACAAATCTCCAGAGAAATTGAAATTTTTGTCGTCACACTATATTTAATAGTAACGTCCGACACGTTCCTCTATCTGTTTGTAATGACCAACATTTTTTTGGTCTCTTTTTTGTCTGATTCTTGCTCTGATAAGTTTATTTGCAACATGTTCCCTAAAAATGCATTTTCCCAGTCCCAGCAATGAACACAGGATGAAAAATGAGAAATCTGGCACTGTGAATGGCCACCATCACTAGAGTTTCTATAATTATGATGGCATTATCCTTGATTTTACTGGAATTAAATTCAAATTATCTTGGCTGTCAATGGTAACTGAAGTACTATGTCCATTGTATTGTCACTGTATATTTAACAATTCCATACTTGCTTAAAAATGTGGATTTACATTAATTTTCATGGTTTGTCATCCTGTAACGTCCAGCACAAAATAAAGAAATAAAGCCATCTAATTTTTGTAGTCCCAATAATAAATCCAACTTATCTTGGCTGCCATTGGTAACTAAAGTATTATGTCCATTGTATGGTCACTGTATATTTAACAAGTAAATATTTGCTTAAGAATGGGGAATTACATTACTTTTCATGGTTTGTCATCCTGTAACGTCCAACACAAAATAAAGAAATAAAGTCATCTAATTTTTGTAGTCCCATCCAAATTATCTTGGCTATCAATGCAAACAGTATTATGTCCATTGTATTGTCAAATGTATTTAACCATTAAATACTTGCTTAAAAATGGGGAATTACATTACTTTTCAATGTTTGTCATCCTGTAACGTCCAACACAAAATAAACAAAGTTATCTAATTTTTATAGTAGCAATTATAAATCCAAATTAACCGCTAAAATTAGTAAATTTAAATCAAGTCTCGATAGGAGCAGTAGTGCATGATAAAATCTGTCCTCATTAACAACACTGTAAAAACTTTAATTTTGCCTTTTGTGGCGGACGTTACTGTGACTACAAAAGAGCTGCATTTTTTGTGCCTTAAGTGCACTCTTTTATACATCATTGAAGCTTTTGGCTAACAGTAATGATTTTAACACTCAATTACAGGTGAAATGTGCATCCCTTTGCCATATTAGTGACTTTATTGCTACTTTTCTGTCATCACAGTAATGTCCGACACGTTTCACTTTCATGTGAAAATCATCCCATTTCACCAAATTAAGAACAGTTACAGCCATAAAACTTATAAAATCTAAAACAAAGATGGTTAAAATGTCACAGAATGTATCTCTTTTCCCCTTTGTGTGTTGTACATTTTTCAGCCCCTCTGTTCGTGTTTCTATTGGAGCTTTTTGGCACTGACCCATATATATATACTTGAATTCATGAAAAGTTAGCAAATTCCACCCACTGCAAGCAAGTATTCCACAGCTCTGTCAGGGTTGTTAAAGCTGGCTCTCAGGGCTCGCACGACATTGTCCCGCTCAAAGCCCATTGTCATGAGCTGCTGAACCATATTCTCGTAAGCTTGTCCTGTGACTAGATTGCTCTCTGCAAACTGTAGAGTGTCTCCAGAAGCTTCTGTGGCAGCAGGTGTGGCAGTGGATGCAGCTGCTGCTGTAGTTGTGGCAGTGCTGGAAGAAATATTTCATGGAAAGTTATAGTGAACGATCTTCAGTATTTTTTTGTTCGCTGATAAATTTTTTGTGGAATATTGCATGCAGTCACAAAAAGTCTCTTACCTATTCTTTTGGCATGGTGAACAAGTGCTTTTAAGAAAGTCCAAAAGTTCCTAGTTATGAAAACCTGCACAATAACATTTCTGAATTACGTATAAAATGATCAGTCAGATCATTCTCATGAAATGTATTTCCAAAATTTGAATCCATCATCTATTACATCAATTTCGTCATGCATTCAATCTTAGTGACACCAATTCAAGAAAATAAAATACTATCATTTTTCAGAATAGACAGTGTTCCTGACAAGGGAGGTGATCAAAGGTTAACCTTTGTGTAGTTGTAGTTGTCTCCGCCGGTTTGTCAGATTGTGCTGGTGTTGTGGTAGCTGCAGCAGCCGCCGCAGCTGGTGCAGCTGCTGTTGTTGCTGTAGCTGTGGGTGCTGCAGTTGTTGCTGGTGTTTCTGTGGAAGCTGGTGTCTCAGCTGGCTTGGCAGGTACTGGTACGGCTTTTGGCTGGATAAAAACATGAACATTTGATGCAAAATTAAGATCTTAAGCAAAGCTGTGTATTGGCCATACTGGAAGCTTGATAGTAATGACATGTAAAACTGACAGGACACTCCCAAAAATTACAGCTGACAGGACACTCCCAAAAATTACAGCTGACATGGTCCCATTTCATTTCAGTGTCATTTTGGAAATTTGCTCATTTGTAAACTCACTGAACAAGGCAGCTGGTAGTTTTAAATTTTATATCATTTTGTTGTACCTTTATTCTATGGCAAAATCACTCTACCCTTAATCTACCCCTGCTTGTAAAGATTCAGAGAAACTGTTTATCTATAATGAACTCTGCTCCTGCTCTTGACCACTAAATCCATTCACCAAAAGCCACTCTTGACTCATCTCGCTTTCAGCTTAATGAGTTATCTAGACAACTATTATGACATGTAACTATCATCTAATGATTCACCCCATATAAAGATCTGCTGACCCATTCTTTTCTGTTTGAAACTCTGATGTTGTAATACAATAATACATAAATCTGAATTATTATGACTACAATTTCCATGTTGTATACAGTATGGTAAAAACTGTTAAAACTCTACAACTGTCCCACTGATTAAGCTGTATGAGAATTTACATCAGATTCCTAAATCTGTTTAAAAGGCAAACAATTCAGTGCATATCAAAATTATGTCAAGCTTTAAAACTTAGTCACCTGTATAACCTAAAACACACCTGTGTACATTTGCATGACAAAGTGTATTTCCACCAGGATTTGATATAGAATTTCAGATTTTGATCCAAAGATTGTAACGCTATTTTTTAGTCCAACAGTAAGTCATTTCAGGAATAAAGCATCCAAATCCTATGTAAGGACAGACACAACAAGAAAGGGAATCATCAGAGACAAAAAAATCATGTAAAAATACAACAAACTAACCTTTGTTACCATCACAACAACAAAGTTCTTTTCCTCAATTTTGTATTCCTCAAGTTTCTTTCCATCTTCAAGAATTTTACCTGTAAATCAATTACAAGAATTAATAAAAACTACCAACAGTACTATCAAAACCATCTTTCACCAAGTACACAACATAAGCTATGCATATAATATACGTAAAATGTCCTAACTGTCACAAACCACAGAATAATTAGTCCATATGCCCTGAACATAACAACAAAGAGAGGTTCATGGGTGGTATTACTGGAACATGCACAATTAATTAAAATGGTGTCAGTGACACCCATGAAAAAAGAAATCAACTTTATAAAAAAAGCTTTCAAACTCTTTATTTGATTTTTTTACTTGGGTCATACATGGAAACTTAATTCTTTACAAGGGTCACACACTTAACATAATAACCACAGTACAATTATTGAATGTTGAATGGCCTTTGAAGCCAAGTCTACTGAATCTCACTTCTGAGGACACATATAATATCGCTTTTTCCCCCCATGTCCTGTAAATTACTGGACCTAGTTACAAGATTATTTATACAATACCTGCATAAATAAGTTTTTGTCCGCTGGCTGGAAACTCTTTACCCTTTTCAACTTCTATTTTGTCCTTTAAATCCTTTACCTAAATAAGAAGGAAGAAGAAAAAGTAAATGCCCATGTAATGATAGCTTTCAATAATTCATGTAGATCATGTCTGTGTGGTGGAATGTATAATTTGCTTGTGAACCTCAGATGGATGAAGCAAGACAAGATGAGTTTGAAACGGAAGAGTTCCATACACCCTGATGACATCCGTAAGCCTAACCCTTTCCTTATCCAATGATAACATCCTATAAAAACGAAAATTTGAATAAAGCCAAGTTAAGAATTTGAATCCGGCAAAAAAAAAAAAACTGAACCGGTGCAAACTAGTGACTAGTACTTAAGCTGCATTTTTATAAAATTTTCCTTGTTGGTCACATAGGAATGGGCAAATATCTGATAAAACTTTAAATTAAACACTATTTTCAGTTCAATTCAACCTTCCCCCATTATCAGCTCTTTGTATCTTTCTATTATCATTCGGATGATTCCTCCATCCATTATAGTTGCTGTCAAGGTAACTTTTACACTAAGATGACATCCAGCTGGTTTCAGAATTGACTGAAAAGATATACAATTGAGTACAGATAACTTGAATTCTTTGGGGTGCTTCATTTGGTTCAAGTTTGCCAAATTTTGAGGAATACAAGAACCAGAAATCATGAAGCATTTACCATGGATTACCTCCCTTAAACCCCGCACACACTTTCCCTTAACAGGGAGAAACAAAAAGGCCTACATAAAGCATGGTCGCATGGTAACAATCTTGATGTGAGGTTGATACAGTGGTACGCCACCATAGATTTAGTGTCCCCGATTTTTTTGGAGGTGGTGGGTGTGATCCAGTAATGATTGACAGTGTCGAAGTCAAGCCGAAAAGACAAAATGTAACTGAATACTGAACACAAGTCACTATTTTTTGCCTATTTGGTTTTTACTTTTCACACCCGTCCCAACAGCAGTGTTTTTTGTTTTTTTCCCTCTTATGAGCTGTGGCAATGAAAAAAATTTACACCATTGTCATTTCCTGCATGAATTGTTGCTCTGGAGTTTTAATCCTGGGGGGGGGGGGGGGGGGGGGAAGAAATGAGACACATTATCGTTGTATCACTGGGCTGTAACTAACTGAAGGGCTTGGCTAAGTCGCTAGCATCCAGTTTTTTTGTTTTTTTTCCCCCTACTTCCTGGCTTCTTGAATCATACTCACAGCAGGACAACTGGTTCGACCAATCTGTGCCCTAGTTCAAAGTTCGCGTGAAATAACTATAAAGAATACTGAGAAATACATTTGGGACTGAGGGCTTTGATCGTGGGATCCGTGATTTCGACTTCCACGTGTTTGGAGTTTTCCGTGCTTGACTGTAGATATAGCTAGGTTTAGAACTGGTTCCTCCTTCCTGCACAGCCCCCACCAAATTAAAATAATTTGGACTTTAGAAGGAAATAGATCCAGCTAGGTTTAGAATGGCCGCCAAACCAAACAAAGAATGAAAACAATGCCTGTAGCAAGTGACTAAATCGGTGGACAGTGGAAAAGAAATGATAAGAAAATAGGACTATCTGCTGGTTTATTTCTGAAATGATTGCGATATGTTCTGATTCAGTGCATTTTGTAAAAGTTAGACTTAAAACCTAAAATCCGGAAGACAAACACAGACAAAAAAAAAAGCAAATTGCAGAAAGTAATGAAAATCAGAATCTCCACCTAGATAATCGGAAGATCGGAATCTCGCCCATTTTTCAAGAAAAATCGGAATAATTTTGATTAAATCAGAATGGGCATCTCTGCTTATCCTTAACCCCCCTCCCCCCAAGGAATTCTTGGGAGTTCAACGTGACCACGACATACAGAATTCTTTTCAGCTCAAAAATGCGTGTGGCTTGGCTACATAGAATATGAATTAGTCTACTTATGCTAACAAAAATGTGAATACGTATGTCCAAGCCACTGATAGACCTGTAAAACGACCCCTAACAAAATTGTCTGACCTTTTAAAATTTAAATTTTAACTCTGCCTCGTTAAGGGAAGGAATTTTCAGACAGTATTGTATTAACTTAAAACACCAAAATGAACATTCTTAAAAAATGCACTGAATCTAGCTCTAGGGATCCAAATAATCTTGCAAATATATATGCCGTGGGGCCCTTGCCAATTAAAATCTTAAAATGCTGTTTACTAACTGGGCCTGCAATAGAGTGCTATGAGATCAAAATTCCACATCAATGAAACAGTTCTAAACTTACTTCAAAATTTTCATGCCTACGGATGCAATATTAAGTTAGATCTATAAAAAACTCTCCCTGACTGCCCTTCTCCTCAAGCCAAGTCCATCTGAACTTATTCTTCACACCATCCTCGCCTGAGTTTCTATTGGCATATTTGTGCCCCACGGTGAAAGGTATAGGCAAATTCCAATACTGCAAAGTCTGAAATGTATGGCAGAATCTACCATGGGTTGATATAAAATTTACAGACTGAAAACGCAGTGTGTCTACCTCGTGGTGTTCGGCGCATGCCCAAAGGCATAGTGGTCAATCCATCGTTTCCGGCATTCCCAATTTTAGCATCTCGGAACTAGCTTCCGACATTAAAATCGTTCTATACCGTGCCAGAACTTGTCGGAGCTGCTGATGGTCAGAATTTCGGGTCGGAAAATTCATTTGCCGGTGGACTGTCGGAAAACTTACAGGTCTACACAGAAAATACTAGAGTGGACTAACATCAATTCAGCGACCTGACTCACTGTCATGTTAATATTCATTTCTGTATGTCCTTTCGCTACATGCTGTTTGACATGCATAACGGCCGTCATTTTGTTTAGCTTCATTAGTGTTCAATTGAGCCTACCTCAGTGAGTGTTGCTGCCTATTTTTAGCTGTCAAGCCATTTTCGTCACATGACTTTATAACTATATGAGCGTCAGGCATATTATTTTAGCTACAAATCATCATAGTTCATACTCATGTCCTGTGAACTGACTACAAGGGCTTCCACTTCTACTTTCAGCATCTCCCCAGATTTATTTCTGGAAGCGGAAGAGGGGTGGCCCAACAGTGAAATAGGGGGCTTAACACATAGGGCCTATCGGCCTCTGAAAGTGGGCAGGATGAACCTGTACATTATGGATTCAGTATGCAGTCTAATTGCAACATTCACAAAATGTGACACTAAAATCCGTTCCACTTGCGGAAATGAGGAAGAGTGTAGTGGGACAGCCGAACTGTGTGAATAAACTAAATAATCGAAATTAACGCACAGTTGGCCACTGAAAGTGAGCACATTGACAGTGTTAATAGATCAAAGTATTTCTGTTGAAGCTTTCAGCAGTGCTGTTGCTTATAATATCTTCTTCTTCTTCTTTTATAGTTGGTTCGTCTATAAGACGATTCCCCAACTGCACTATAGTATATGCGACTCAACGTCGCTCCTCTGAGGCTAAAAACAGGGTAAAATCTTACATAGATGTTAAGACCATTTAAAAATATATTAGTTGTATAAAGTCTTTTGTATATATATATAACTCTGGTATAAATATCTCTTGGTTTCCAGATTGTGCACAGAAATACAACCCGCACTTTAGTTACAATGGTAGCTGCAACGGATAATAATGTTCTTAAATTCATTGTCGAAAGTCGTTGCAGACGATAGTGTTTGGACTTCTGCCGGGAGGTTGTTCCACATCCTGATGACATTAGGGTAAAAAGAATAAAGATGGCTGTTAACCCGTGAGCTTGGGATGTTATATTTTATATTATTCCTTCTGTTGCCTCTGGTATTAATGGTGAGGTGGTTCAGTGGGATATTGATATTTCCTTCCCTGCCTTTATAAAATATTTTTACTTTGTTTTTTGCTCTCCTCTCTTCTAATGGTGTCCACTCGAGGTCTCTCATCATTTTATTTACACCACTACTTCTAGTATAGTCATTTGTCACAAAGCGGGCAGCTCTCCTGTAAATATTAGCTGTCCTTCATAGTCATTCAGTGTCTGAAAGTGGTGATAGACTGGTGTAGCCGAATTTCTGTTAGGGGCCAGCCGAATTGTTGCCAATACAAATTACAATGGCCAAAGACTTGAAAGTGACGGCTGTTTATTTCATACACTACTCAGCAAAAACAGCAGCACAATCTGGGCATACATAGCATCTAGGGGAAACACATAGAGTCTAGTCTAGATCTATTAGACTAGATCTCTAGATCTAGTAAACATGAACAAGTTACAGCAGTGCAAAACTATGATATAAGATCTAGCCTAAATCTAGAGTCTAGTTAGACTCTAGATCTAGAGTACCATCGGTCCAGGGTCCTGACCATCCTATCCAGAATCCCTGACCCTGTGGCCTGTCCTTATGCTTATCCTTCACCCTAGGTCTAACTAAACCTAATTTTATACACAACTGTTTCCCTTTCAACCAGGCAACAAAAACAAAATCTGTAAAGAATTGTCCGAGCTGGGGCTGGCCGGGACGTAGATCTACATAAATCCTAATCTAGATCTAGACTCTAGTCTATGTCGTTTTTCTGGCGCACGCCTTTCTCTCTGCAACTGCTTTTTGTGTTGTAAAAACATCTAAGATGCCATTGAGAGCATGGGTAATACAAACACTTACTGTTAGGTCTGATGAAATTTCCAACTTGAAAGTTTGTTGCTGCAATGTTTTAAGTGTGATAATCATTTTGGTTGTGTATTTCTAACAACAGATACTGCGGGTGGGCCCAGCAAGTTATAAATGTTCCAATCTACGATGACTCCCTTGTTAGACAGCCGCCATGAAAACTACTCCGCAGTGAATATGCCGACGAATCACAGAAGTATGCTCTCTCATTTCAAGTATTTCTAATAAGAGAGTAATGAAATGCAATACAAACGCTATAATTATTCGAAGCGAAATATTTTCAAATTGGAAATCTTGACTAATAAAATCTTAATTATTCTCGCCGGAAATAAAAATGATTTTCTCTTCTGGTTCACGATTTGCGTACTGGTTCCGCTTTCGGTTTTTAACTTCTTGTTCCATGTGTGACAATTGGTGGTAGTTCTAGTCTACGTAAGTGCCGTGCGTAACTTTTTTTTTGTTGAATTTTTTCCAGATTGGCTTACTCACTGAGGGTGGCCAAGCGCAATTTTGCACTTTGGAGTTCTTCTGTGCATTCTCCCCATTTTTATGCCTCCCCCCCCCCCCCAAAAAAAAGCGAAAGTTGACTTGATCACTTATCAGAAATTATTATTATGAGACAACTTTACGATTTACATCTAGATCTAGATCTGGATTCTAGACTAGATCTGGATCTACGTGAAAAGTAGTCGGATACCTGACACTATTGCGATCGGCCTAGATCTAGAGATCTAGAGTTTAGACAACATAATTAGATTTAGCTGTTGTTGAAAGCTTCTAAGGTCTTACTGTACCGGTTACCCAAATTACTGTGCAGCACTGTGCCCAGTCTCCTGAATGACCTGATGCCTCGGGTTGCATGCATAACAAACTTATCAAGATGAGATCTAGATGAGATGCACTGAAGTCAGTGGCCAGTGTAAAACAGAAATGTGGAGAACAAGAAAATTACTGTTTGTCATGATGCACTTCATGATGATAAAAATTAAAATGAAAGTGTAGAACTAGAATAGATCCAATGGCCAGCCTTTCAAAGGGCAGATGAAAATATTTGACGTGCATTATGCCTTTATCATACTTTATGGTGCCGAAGTGCCATAAAACCCAAACCTATTTTCTCTGCATGGTACCCTGAACTAGTGTGAAGCAACCACATACAATATTTAAGTTACTGTATGTCTGAAACAGTTTGTTTCTTAAAAATATAATATGATAATATCAATTATCATGGTACTGGTAAAACTAATATAATGTATTCACAGGTGGCAAGAACAGCTATGGGAGATGGGCCAAATGAGGGGCAGTGCCACTTTTACTTGACAAGGAAACATCGCTACTGTCGATTCAGACCGAAGGAAGGAGAGCAGTACTGCCCTGAACATGCCTGCATTAAGGGTGTATGTTTTTTATGAGAATCTTGAGTTCATGTAGCTTAAATCTCTTCGTGAGAAAGTGAGAACATAGCCTCCAACTTTCTAAATTAGGAGTAGATAAATTGCAATCCAGAAAGAAAATATGAATTGATGGATAATTTCTGACTGTAACTTCATATGTATTGTAAGATGCTTTGTAAGCAAGGCTGAGATGTTGAATTCTGAAAGACTAAGACGTAAACTTCCTATTTTTTCAGATTCAGGGTGACCGTAAAAGAATTCCCTGTCCTTTGAACCCCAGCCAGTAAGTAAAGTTCTGTGTATGCAGATTTTCTTCACATTTTTCCTATTTTTGTGTGTGTGTATGCCTAGCCCCTGGCATGATTTACTTGGACTGGTTTAAAAAAGATCAGTTTTATTTTAACTCAGCTGCAAGGAAGAAGGCAGTCATTTTTGGTCATGTAGTTTGAAAAGTGGCAAGGATCCTCCCCAGGTTTTGTGACATTACTCAATAAGTTAAGGAGATCTTCTTTATCATTCATAAGTTGTGCATTTCAGACTACCAGCTTTGAGTCCAAAGTTAACAGCTTCCATGATTGCAAGTATTCATTTCAGTCTTGATTTATTTCAGTAACTGCTATGAGGATAATTTAGAGAAGCACTTGAAAAAGTGCAATGTGACCAAACTTCAGAAAGCCACTGAGCAAGCTGTAAGTGTCATCTTATGCATGTTAAATTAAAATTTCTTCTGAAATTCTCTTATAATATGTGAGGCAGCCTGAGAAAACCTGTTAGGTTTAAAAATCCTTAGCAGGCCTATTGAGTAATCACCTTCCAAAGGTCATCTGAGTGACCATAGGTCTAAATTTAGCCAAGGTCAGAAACGTATTCTACATCCCTTCCTACATCTTGTGTGTAAGTTTTAGCATGAAATAAAGCCTCTAAATATTTTAATTTTGTATTTTCAGTGTAGTGGACTAAATTTGTTGACATTATGTAATTCTACCATCATCATGGTCAACAACTTTCTCCTCTTTTGGATGCGCGCACTCATATTTTCCCACCCATCATACCATAATCCCACTGGGCTGTAACTAACTGAAGGGAAAGGGAAAGAGTTTTCGCATCTGCGTAAACAAAAGAACATCGTCTGCTAGAATTAAGGCCAGTCTTACAGCATCGGTTTTTGAATTGATTTTAATTGCAATTCTACATTTAAATCTTTTAGCTGACAAAGTAAAAGATGCTTTGTGCAGGAAAACTTTCTTTTGATATATATTCTAAGTGCAGAAGAATTTATTTTAATTAATATAATCTGCAAAAAATTGTGATTGCTGTCAACAAGATGGCGGACAGTGAGCTAGATGTAGATCTAGCAGACATCTGTTCTAACCTGACTTTATGCAAAACAAATCCTGGTTTGTTTGAAATATTGATCACTGCTCATTATATATGCACTTTGTGATGGCTATAAATGCAAATTATGACATTATTTTGCTTTCCTGGCGAGAAAACACATCAAAATGTGTGGAAATTGATGTGTTAACTTTAGATGGGATCTTCTCATTCTGTAATGTCTGTATGTTGTGTACATATAAAATGACCTAACTTTGGTTCTAGTGAAGATATTTTAAAACTTTGAAAAGCAAAATGCTCTGCAAAACCTTTGCTATATGGTGGTGCAAATAATTCCAATTGTGAAATTTTCGCATCATGACTGGTTTTCCTAGGCTGCGTCACATATTGAACAGACTCAGACAGTGAAAAATCAACATACCTTTCAGAATAACCAATGTCTGTAATTGATATCTAAGGCGTAATGCGTTTCAGTGCTCAGATTGGCAGGTTATTGCAAGTCTCTGCAATTGCAGAAAACTTTGTCTTTTTTTTATATTTAATATTGGCATTGTGAACGTTTTTATCCAATTTCAAATAAAAATGAGAAAGAGCGGTATAGCTTCATTCATGTGTCTTCTCGGAACAAGAAAGTGAATTCTTCTAGTTTAGTGAGACTTCAGGAATGCATTGCATTGTATGTTATGAAGAAACATTATCTCATTTCTTTGTTTAAAAAATTGCCTGGCATGTTATGAGGAAACAATATCCCATTTCTTTGTTTAAAAAGAAAAATAATGATAAAGGAATGAAATTATTGAACCTAGAGCCAAGAGTTTCTGTATTTGTCAATGTCTGCGTAGATAATGACATTTTTAGTTGTAATAAACATGGCAGGATTAAAGATGAATACATGTATGTTAAAATGTTTAAAAACTTGCCAAAAAGTAATCATTGATTTAATATCATATCACTTCTGATTGGAATAGAGTGATAGCAAATTTTTTTTACATAAAAATAAAAACTCAACATTATCACTTATGTAGAGATCTGATTTGGTGCAGAACTGCACAGTGTCTCAGCGATAAACCTTTCTTACAATTACAGAGTTACTATGTTAAAGGGATCAACACTAGTGCTGCTGGTGGAGAAAGTGGCACTCACAGTGAAAAGGTATTAGTTAAAATGTTGATGATGTACTCATTGTCCATAAATAATCTGTAAATACTCTAAATGACCAATAAAGTTATATTGACAGTTATGAATTGTGTTCCCAGGCTATGTTCCAGAGCCTGAGGCAGTATTAAAGATGACTTAGCACTGACTTCTTCAGGCAGAGCCTTAGCCCATCTGTGGATGATATTTATATTATGCAGCGTGTCCCCTAGAGAGGTCCAGTTCAATAGAAAATTTTTGCTAAGATCATTTTTTTATAACAATGTGAAATGGTCATGGGAAATAAACTTTGTTTACCTACCTGGTTGACTGTTGGTATGAAAATGCGTGAAAAAATTGATAAAACTGTAGAAATTTGAGTTTTCAGATATATCATCATCATCATTGCCTTTCTCACCCTGGATCAGGGTATAGGCCACCAACAAACACCTTCCATCCCTCTCTATCATGGGCCAGCCTCTTTACATTATTCCAAGTCTTTCCGCTTCGTTGCACATCATTTTCTCTGGCTCTTCTCCACGTTCCGCGCGGCCTTCCTCTTGATCTCTTGCCCTGGGGATTCCAGTCCAATACCTTCTTCGTGATGCTGTTTCCTGGCCTCCTGAGAGTGTGGCCGATCCATCTCCATCGCCTCCTACCAATTTCCTCTCTGACTGGGTTCTGTCTTGTTCTTTTCCATACAATTTCATTACTGACCTTGTCTGTCCATCTGATCTTAAGTAGCTTCCTCAAACATCTGTTGATGAAAACTTGGATTCTCTTTATGCAGGCCTGGGACGCATTCCAAGTCTCACATCCATACAACAGGACTGACTTCACGTTCGAGTTGAATATCCTCAGCTTTGTTTTTAGAGATATATCCTTGGTTCTCCAAATCTTGCTTAAGGATGTGAAAGCTGCCTGTGCCTTTCCAATTCGTGCTTTGACTTCTGCCTCTGTTCCTCCCTTATTGTCAATGATACTACCAAGATAGCAGAAGGACTCTACATCTTCCAGTGGTTGATCTCCTACTGTGACTTGTTCGCTTAGGGGTGCAACAATTTTTAGGACCTTCGACTTCGCGGGATGTATCCTCAATCCAATAGATTCTGAAATTTTGTTTAGAGCTGTAGTCTTTGCTTGCATCTGGTCGTGTGTGTGCGACAATAGTGCCAAGTCATCTGCAAAATCTAGATCGTCCAGCTGTGTCCATGGGGTCCATTGTATGCCATTTCTTCCTCCACTGGTGGTTTCTTTCATAAGCCAATCAATCACCAGGATAAACAGAAATGGGGACAGCAAGCAACCCTGCCTAACACCAGTCTTGATATCAAAGCTGTCAGTAAGCTCACCATCATGTACGACTCTGCAACTTGTCCCCTCGTACATGCTCTTGATAAGATTCACCATCTTCTCTGGGATTCCATAATGTCTCAATATTCTCCACAGTGTTTCTCTATCGATGCTATCAAAGGCCTTCTCGTAGTCAAGGAAGTTCACTATCAGTTGGGAGTTCCACTCTAGCGACTGCTCTACTATGATTCTCAGCGTGGCGATCTGGTCGGTGGTTGATCGATTACTCCTGAAACCAGCTTGCTCCTCGCGAAGTTTTTGGTCTGTTGCATTCTGTATTCGCTTGAGAATAATCCGATTGAAAACCTTTCCTGGGATGGAGAGAAGTGTGATTCCTCTGTAGTTACTACAATTGCTGAGGTCCCCTTTTTTTGGGAGCTTCACGAGGTGTCCTTCCTTCCAGTCCTTTGGAAACTTGCCTCCGATCCAAATCCTCGAGAATAGTGAGTGCAGACCCTCTGCAGCCCCAACAGCATCTGCCTTCAGCGCCTCTGGTGGGATCTGGTCTGGTCCAGCTGCCTTGCCTCGATTTAACTGCTTTATGGCATCATTAATCTCTGCTTTAGTCGGAGGGTCGCAACTGATCGGTAAATCATTTCTTGCGGGTAGAATGTCGGGTGGGTTGCTTGGTGGAGGTCTGTTCAAGAGGCTGTTAAAATGTTCTATCCATCTTTTTGCCTGAGCTTCCTTTCCAAAAATAGCCTTCCTGTTGTAATCCTTGACAGGAACTTCAGGTTTTCCATATTTTCCAGCAAGAGTCTTTGTAGTCTGGTAGAGGATCCTCATGTGTCCTCCTGTTGCTGCCTTCTCTGCTTTCTCTGCTAACATTCCTATGAACTCCTCTTTGTCTTTTTTAATTGATTTTTTGACCTCTTTAGCTGATGCTCGGTACTCTTCCTGGTTACCAACTCTTGAGCTTCTTGTACGACTTGCATTTACCCGTTCTTTTAGGTCTCTTCTTATCCTTATCAAGTCCAGTGATTTTTGACTGATCCATTCCTTGTGTTCCACTTTCTTTTCCCCAATAACATCCTGACATGTCGATGTAAATACTCCTTTTACCTTAGCCCAGTGAGTCTCCAAATCTACTGTCTCTTCCAGGTCAACAAGGGGTTTGAATCTATTCCTCAGTGTCAGCTGGAACTCTTCCTTCTTGTCTCCATCCAGAAGGCTCACTTGAAACTTTCTCCTCTTTGTTCCTGCTCTGGTACCTTGTTTCTTGAGGCGGAGTTTGAGTCTTGCCAGCAGCATGTGATGGTCAGATCCAACATCTGCTCCTCTCTGTACTATGACATCCTCTAGTGAGCGTCTGAATCGTCGGGTGATGCAAAAGTGGTCAATCTGATTTTCAGTTACTCCATCCGGTGAAATCCAAGTGGCCTTATGGATCCTCTTGTGTGGGAATACTGAACCTCCAATCACATAGCTGTTAAATGCGCAGAAACTTGCAAACCGCTCTCCATTCTCATTCATTTGTCCTAAACCATTGCACCCCATAATGTCCTCATACCCTGTATTGTCCTGTCCTATCTTGGCATTGGCGTCTCCCATTATAATGTTCACATCTTTTCTTGGCAATGTGTCAACTATTTCCTGAAGCTGGTTGTAGAAGTCGTCCTTGTCCTCATCGGTTGCTTCATTTGTTGGGGCGTATATCTGCACAATGTTCATGTTGATGTTCTTGTTCTTAGTAGTAAATGATGCCAATATAATTCTCCTTCCATAGGGTTCCCATCCCCTCAGTGACCTCTGGGCGTGCTTGCTCAAGATGATCGCTACTCCTTCTGTATGCTTTTTGTCCTCCCTTCCAGAATACAAAATCTTTTCCCCAGTATTAAGTTGTTTCAGTCCGGACTGTATCCAGCGGGTCTCGCTAACTCCAAGTATGTGCAGTCTGTATCGCCTCATCTCCATTGTAACCTGGGCACTCTTTCCTGCTTCATACATGGAGCGGACATTCCACGACGCAATCCGGAGTGACTTGCTTGATGAAGGAGCAGTCGGGCCAGTGGCGTCCTTTCGGCTTTGTCCATTGTCCTTCATTGAATCTACAGGTGCAGATGCTCCCCCTTCTCCCAAGATAAAAGACTGATTTGAAGTATTTGCTTGTGTTTCTGTAACTGGTTTATTTTTACAGGGTGGGTAGTTGGCCCACCGCCAACTGGCTCTTCTCGGGAGACCAGGACCTTTGCACCTTTAGTCGCCTCTTACGACACGCAGTATCACGTCAGATGTATTCTCTGCTGTCCCTCTTCTACAAGAGAGCCCCGCATCTGCACGGGCGTTTCAGATATATACATGTATATAATTCTTATAAAAAAAATAGTGGTGGGAATATTTCAGTGTGCAGTTTCCGTCCTTTTTTCGTTCACTGCTACAGCCTAAAATAACATTTTAAAAAAATTATCAAATGAATTTTCTCAAGCATCAAAGAATGTAACCAAATCGCTTTTGCATCAACCTTTTGTGTTTATTCAAATTTGAGGCAATTTTGTTTTGACAAATTACATTGTGAAAATATAAATACAGCAATTTTTTTTTCGTGCTCCCTTTGAAAAACCCACTGCATGGGATACTCTGACTATTTGATATACATTCATTTTTGGCGTGTTGTGCCCAGATGTGCATGAGTTGTGAAGCTTGTGGATTATTAAAGAGATAGAGAAAGATGGGAGCACAGGTTTATTCAGAGCACTGCCGAATACCTCATCTAGTTACAAATGTGTAAGATAATAAAGTAATATGAATTGCTTTTCACAATGGGATGTCAGAATCTTGGAGTCTTTGGGTTTTTTTTGCCGACTGTTTTCTTAACATTTGAGCAACTACCAGATACTGAGTGTGTGGCTTTGGGTATATTCTGTCAGAGTGTAAAACTATTTGTTTTGTTTCTTTCTTGAATTAAAAATTTATTCAGTCACAGGAGTTTGAATCATTTTTCAAATAGGTTTGTGTAAAAGATTTAACATCGACTGAACTGGCATCCACGATCGCCAAAGTAAACAGATTATATGAAGGTAAGTGACATTGGATTTTTGTCTGGCTATGCTGCTGTAGCTTTTCTAGCTACCGGTACTAGTTTAGAAGGAACAGAAGGAACTGTCCTCTAGATCAGTCTTATCTGTAAATATTTTCATATTTAACTGTTGCGGCTATCATCAAACTTTATTTGTCGCCACAGGGACTGCGTGATATAGATCTGTCAGATCAGATGTTTAAAATTTGTAGATTTGATGTTATTGTATCTCTTTAAATTTGAAACCATTGTCATTCTGCAGCTGAAACTAGCTGTGACCTATCTTGATTCATCTGTCCAATGTCCCTCTTTTTTTTTTTTTTCTCTCTAAAAGATGGAGATTTCCCTGAGTGATACAAAATATTTATCAGCTCCACTGTTCTCTTTCAGAACGTGTTGACAAACTGGAGACTGCTATATATGAACATCCCTGTATAAGGGAAGAGTTCTGTGAATCAGACAGTGGAGAGCTGAGTGAAGCCTTCAGGGACCAATCTGCTCTTCGCAAAGAATTACTACAGCAGGTACATTTGCTCTGCATTTTCTATTGGTATCGTCTTGCTATATTATGCGGTTGAAATGTTTGTTGTGTAGGTACGTTAGGTCTTTTGTTTCGTATGGAAATTGGTGGCAGTGTTCCCTTCAAATGTAAATGCCTTATTGCAGTTACTGTACTAGTGTTTCAGGCATATTGCCAGTTTATTGAAGGAGACGATTTTTGACAAGATTACACAGTACACCGTGACCCATGTCGATGTTTATTTATCATTTCTGTTTAAATGTCTTTGAGCATAGAAAATTTGTGTTATGAAAATCCAGAATTGAAGTTTTATGTACCATTGCGTTATGCGCCAGTTAAAACATACCTCTGTCACATCTCGGTATATCCTTCTCATGCATTACTTGTTAAATACCATGTGGGTAATGTTTCTTGCAATCTCACATTAATTCGGCTCAATTTGAAGGCATCTCTGGTTGGTCAACTGGACAAACTCAGGCTGCTCAATGGTGATCACTGCTTCGTGGAAATGGGAGCTGGGAAAGGTTGGTGCTCAGTGTCACAAATCCCAGACTGGGAGATGTAATAAATTATAACAAGACAACAGTCACGAACGAACACGTATAACACTTAACAGAACAACCCATCAGACTCACACATTTATTAAACATAAAGATAAAGATAACAGTGCAATGACATACAGTATGTTACTCTATTCAACTGCCGTCCAACGGCCTTCTTCCCTCAAGCACTCTCCCTCGGGTCCACAACCCGGTAGTTACTTTTAAAGACACTTCGGCTTCAGCCTCTCCACTCAATGTCTTAATAACACAGTATTTCTTTCGCACCGCAGTCTCTCAATAGCACCTCCCTATGGCAATAACACCTGAGCATTCCAAGAGCTCCTCAACATGGCAATAGCACGTTAATAGTTCAATTCACATTAATATCACAATAGCACAGTCGTGTATCACTATCACATGTAGTACATCTTAAGAGCACATTAACAATTATATACACATCCCTGTCTGTGGCCAGACTGCCACGACTCATGCGCCCCTCCTGTCCTGCTCGACAGCTTCACTCCACTGGCCTATGCGTAACCTTCGGCCCTATGTTGGCCTATCCCCTGTGCTCACCGCGGGTGGCGTCTCTGCCCGACCCCGGCACCTACAAGAAGAACATTACATTGGTATAATACCATACCATTTCTAACCACTTCACCCCTCATTACAAACCATGAAGCGTACACACAATAGTCCACCTTTCACTCACCACACATCTTATGGTAACACACCTCCACCGTACCACACAGCACTCACTCTCGCTACGAATCCATGAACCTAACTTACATCTATCGCTCATGGCGCACATTTCTATACACAGTAATCAATGGCTTCCACATTCCTCACATATACTTATTTACATCATGGTCATAGGCGAATATAATACATCGATCATCATAATTATCAATCACAGTTCAACCTACCAGTCATCACTGGAAAACACACAACAATCTCCCGACTGCTCTGATCTCACGTCTGTCCCCTGGGACCTCTTAACTTGCAGTGATCTGACTATTCAGATTTTGCCTCTACTACACCTCAACTCCACTCACAACATGCACGCTTCAACGTTAACTAACAGAAGTCAATATAGGTGAGCAGCCTCACTATCCCATGAGTCAATCCTACACTTCCATGCCCCCGTAATCCTTGAATCCCGCTCACTCCACTCGTGACACTCAGAGTTGATATGGAACATCCCAACAAATTTTGCCAATATTTTTAATCAGTTCACTGGACTGTGGACACAGTATTTCCTAAAAATCAATATCCCTAAACACTGTGAGGGTGCGCTTTCAGCTTAGAGCAGGGAAAAACGTAGTAGTGAATTTATGCAATGCGTGTACATAGCAAGAACGATGGCAATCACACATCTAAAATATATTTTGTGCTTTAATAAGCACTTAGCTGTTTATAAGCCACTGCACCCCATTTCAACCTAAACTTACAGTGTGAGACACAGTATGTCTCTTCTGACATAGACATCACTTCATTCCTCAGTTTCTCACAATACTGTACCATTTACATACATAAAACTGTGTGGCATTATTCTGTGAACAGAGATTTAGTTATGTGCATGGTCAGAGAATTCAACAGTTGTGACTTATTTTACTCAGTTTTATTTCTGATTTTTCAACAGCTGCAATGTAATATCATTGTTCTTATTTTCTTTATGAAACTTTTTTTTATTTCTCTCACTCCCCTAAGGTAATACCTTATCTGTGTTAGTAATGGCAGTATACAAATTTTGCATGATATTAGAAACACAGAACCTGAACTCTTTCACTTTCAGGCAAACTGTCCCACTGGATACAAAAAGCAGGCAAGGAGAGAAGTAACAATTTTTTCCTGTTAGTTGAAAGAAGTAGTGTGAGATACAAGGTGAGACTGAGTGATCTAGACTTGTAGTTGTACATTTTTTAAATCAGTTTAAATTGTCTTAACCATTTTTTGGATGAGAACTTCAAAATTTCCTAACATGAGAAACATGTCAACCATAAACATGACAAAATTATTTCAGCTTTGTTGCAGTACATATGTGTAAGCCAAATTTGGCTTAACAATAGATAGGGCTGAGTCTAAAAGCACAGTCTTTTAATGTTTGTCTTTTATCTTTACTAATCAGCAAACAGTAAGGAGAAATTTTGAACATGAGAAATGCATTTATTCCAGATATTATCTCTAGTCTAACTTTAAATCGAAAGCCTTCGCAATTTGTGAGAGAAATTCACCTTTCCAATCTATATGTGGTCATCTCACACCAACTGGACAGGCATGCCCATTCATTAGCCTGTTTAGTCCCAGACAGATTTGTTATATCAACGGCTTTGACGACAAGATTTTGAGGCATGATTACTCGTGATGTGGGGTGGGCGACCTTAGCTAGTGTGCCAGGTTAGGGATAATAAACTGACAGTTAACCAATGGGACGAGACATTGCTGTGGTGAAAGAAATAGAATATGTCGCATCTGAGTAAATACACAATTTTTCCTTATTTAACCTGATTTTTAATCCAGACGACCTGTGTTACACTGAGGGATAATTTGAAACTCAGGCTAGAATAAACTTATCAGTCCACATTTTTTTTTTCTAGGTGAACAAGTATATATGAGTGCATGAGAAAACCCACAATAAGTCGCAAACATGACATTTTGAGTTCTGTACATGACATTTCTGATAAATTGAAGTGAGTGACCCCTCTAAAACAAGATTTTGAGAAAACGGCATTTAATCCTAAAAGTGGCAATAGCTAATTGACCCATTAATATTGGAGTGATTGCTGTTAGGAGACCGTAGTCTAATAACTAAGCCGTTATAGAGATCATACTGAGTAGTGTTCACTGCTCATCTACAGTTTACCCTGTAACATACCACGGTCCCCTAAACAACAGCCAAGTCGGAAGTTTTTGGATCTTGTTAGGAGACCATAGTCTAATTAGAAAGCCTTTATAGAGATCATAGTGAGTAGTGTTCACTGCTCGTCTACAGTTTACCCTGGAACATGCCACGGTCCCCAAAACAACAGCCAAGTTGGAAGTTTGTGTCGGACCCATGTTTTCACTTCAAAGCCGTTTTTCTCAAAATCAGCTCTGTCGACATATTGTGGGTTTTCTCATGCACACTCACATATATGTGTGTGTGCCTGGAGAAAGGTCCCGATTGTCGCAAATTTTGGATTTTGAGAACAGGGCATATTCTTCTAGAAAATTCAATGCTGAACACGGTGCTTTTAAATTTTTTCCAATATCTTAAGTAGTTTTGAAGATATGACACATTTTGTAAGACAGGGCAAAAACAAACTTTTGAGAAAAACAGCTTTAACAGCTCTCTCCCATGACAGACTTTTTGGATATTGTTGGGGGAGCGTAGTTTTATTATAAAGGCAAATAGGGAAACTACCGAGTTTTGTTCACTGCTCAGCTCTAGCTTTCTATGTAAAATGCTGCGCTCTCCTAACAAGATCCAAAAAACTTCCAACTTGGCTGTTTTTAGGGGACCGTGGCATGTTACACGGTAAACTATAGATGAGCAGTGAACACTACTCAGTATTATCTTATAACGGCTTTGTAATTAGTCCACGGTCCCCTAGCAACAATCACTCCAATATTACTTCCTGAAGAGTCACATGTTGTACAGATAATTAATAAAATAATATTTAAACATAAAATATTCCAAAAATCCTTTTCATATGCTATTTAGAAATGGTTAAACTTGTGTTTTCTGCTAGAAGTACATTTCCGACTAGGCACGACTTTTTCGACCTTTTCACCCCCTAGCTCAAAAATAGCTCTTCCGACAACTGGGACCTTTCTTCAGGCACACACACATATTATTTCTGTGTGTCTGTTTACAACTAAGGTAAGTTTTTAGTCCCTTCAGTCTTCAAATTCTGATTTAGGATTACAGTAAAACCTCGCTATACCGCCACCCGTTATACCGCCATTCCCACATACCGCCATATCGCCATGGTACGGATCTGACACCTAGACAAAGTCACTAAAAATCTGGTTATACCGCCATCCGCCAACAGTTAGACTGCTACATTCGTAACTTGAGTATAGTAAATATTGCTCGTTATGGTGCCAACGTAAATTTAACCCCCACTCCCCACATCTACCTAAATCCAGCTAACAGTCGGAACATCACTTGGCGCCACAGTCTGTGCTTGTTACTCAAACACCAATCCTACTACACAGTCTTCGCTTTTGAAGTCCTGATAGGCCTACTGATGGGGCATGCAGTGGGGAAAGACGGGTCACAGTTCAATAGAGAGTTTGCGAACGAACTTAAGCGCGCGCGAGGTGATGCTTCAACTGGTTCATACCGGTCGCGGGGTATGATGCAAACAACGCACGTTTGTTGCTGAATTGTAATGCAGCATTATTTGTCGTGTTGCAATACATAATACTTTTACTCTTAAGGTGCTATTTCCTGAATAAATAAACTCCAACACACATAAACACAAAAAAACAACAACAAAAAAATACAAATGAAAGCAATGTAAACTTCAAAATGACAATGGAGGTTTATGTCTAGTGGAGAGATAAGGGAGATAACTGCAATATTTTAGACATGTTAGCCACTCCAATGTTGGTTAATTACTTATTTCCCTTGTTCTGCATGGTATTTTCGTTGTACCGCCATTCTCGTTATACCGCCAATTTTCTGTTTGCCCCTTACTTGGCGGTATGACGAGGTTTTACTGTATTTTCAATTACTTTCTATCCAGTAACACAGTCGATTAGGCATTCTTCTTTTTTTTTATTACTTCAGTTTTATTAAGGTCTTTTTTTATTACATACACTTTAGATGGATTCTTATCACAAGCTAGAAGGAGATGAATCTAAATTCAAACGGATCAGGATAGACATTGGGGATCTCTGTTTAGGTAAGTTTTCCTGTGCTTGATAAATATCAAAATAATTTATGTGAATATTTACACGTGAGAGGAAAGGTGTTTGGTAAATGAAGAATTACTGATAACGGAATATGTTATGAAAAGTACATTGTTGTGTTATTTGTATAGGGCAGAGATGTCTTTACTCAGCAGAAAATAATACAAGAATTTTATCATAGGAAAGTGCTCCAGAAAGGATAGTTCCTTTTATTTTAACTTTCCATGAGAAAACATGAAAGGACGATGTCGGCCCGCTGCCCCCCCCCCCCCCCCCTCTTCCAAGTTATGCCATTGAGCCATTAAGTCATGTTCACATTTTCTTATGGAAAGATATATAACAGAAGGAAGTGTCCCCACCAGAGCATTTCTTTTACATGAATTGTCTTCTTTTTTTCATCCGGGATGTAAATCTTCGTCTTTTTCTGTTTTTTCCATCCAAGGGACTGGCAATCATGAACCCAAAGACTAACATCATCCATCAGTAATCTTTACTGCCATCCTCAAATTGGTCAGCAGTTTTAACGTAATCTGGCAAACTGAATACTGAGGCTCACTGTGATCTTTCTGTGTAGGATATTACTTCGTCTGTTGCCTTTCACTTCCAATTCAAATAGCTGGGGATGAAGTATACTTGGAAACATCTGTGTTAGTTTAAAATGTTCTTGGTAGTTAAGAATGAATAACTTCCTTTATTGTGAATTCTTTCAACTACTTTATTTGATTCTCAATTACAAAAGGATGAAATCCTTTTCCACAAAACGAGTGGAATGCATAACATTTGAACTTAGGTACACAATCTTTGTGGTATAGGACTGAATATACTGTATGGTTATGATAGAGCACGAGGGGATGATATATCAGGTACATGGTGAATAGAGGTGTAGTAATAAAACAAACTCAAGTTGCACAATTTGGTTATGTTATCTATCCCCCCATCAAGTTCCAACGTTATGATGAGTTACGTGGAAAAGGATGATGGAGATCTCTGCAAAAGAGAGGGTGAGATGTTGTTAGTATCATGAGGGATGCATTGTGGTTATGTAGGATTAATTGGATACATATCTATCTATCTCCCTTCCTAGGGGAAAGTTTTAGAGGGTACGAGTAAAACTGATGCTTGACTTAAGCTGGCACTGGGACTGGTTTCATAACGAGAAGAGTTGAAGTTATATATCATGAAATGGAACAAAAAGTAAGAGAGAAGGGAAACAACAAGAAAACAAAACAAAATCATCTATAACGTGAACTGAAAGATAATACTGGGTGTCGTGTAGACACATTAAAAATGTTTTTCGCAATATCGTTAGAAGTTAGTTTGTTTGCAACGCCGTGGCCGCAGAGGCTGCTGTTCTAAACGTCCAGGCGTGTTGTGGGGGAGAAGTCATGTCAAAGCCCTGTGCAGGGTTTTATCAGGTTCCTTTGTGGGGTTGGTACTGTTGGTGCCATTCGGCATTGTGGGAGGAGGTGCTGATGGCGGGGACGTAGGCGTCGGTGGAGGCTCATCTGCGTGATCAGGTTCTGCAGGTTGTGGCGCAACAGCTGGTGGGGCTGGGTCAAGAAGTTCATCCCTGGTATCATTTGCAGGGGTGTTAGACGAAGCTACGGGCGCCATTCCTTTGATAATGGAATCTGTCGCTCCGTGGAAGGGAGTAAATTTCCTCAGGTGCTGTCGGTTACGCAGTGTTACCCTTCCAGATCCATCAACACGTACAACATATTGGTGGAATTGGCGGACTTCAACAATGACACCAGTGCGTTCCCATTTTCGAGGGTGTTTGCCGACCAGGTTCTGAATATAGACATGGTCCCCAACCCGTAGAGGTGGTAGGATTTGGGTATGCTCTGACCATTTCTCATGTTCCCTAGAGTGTCGTTTGGCCAAAGCTTTCTCTCTATGGACCAGAATCTCTTGCCACGTGTCGTGAGGGCAGTATCGGCCCAATGGGATCGGGATTGGATCTCTGATGGGTCTGCCGAAGAGGATGAGGGCAGGTGCCTTTGTCTCTGGGTCGATGGCATTTCTGTAAATGAGCATAGCTCGCTGAAATTTGTCAACATCCAGTGATCCAGTAGAGCCAGTGTTGTCTGTCAGCATGCGTTTCACCGTTTTGACTGCTATTTCAGCTCTGGAATTGCTGTGTGGGTTGGCAACAGATGTGAGTCTATGATGGACTCCCCAGGATGCAAGGAAATCGTGCGTCTTCCCCGCAGTGAATTGTGGCCCTCCATCTGATGTCAGTTCCTCTGGGATCCCATATGTGACAAATGTCTCTCGCAAGCGTTTGATCAAACCATCTGCTCCGGACTCGGACCTGTGCACAATTGGCCATGATGAGTATCTGTCTACAATTACAACATACTCTGAATTGTTGAAGGAAAAGTAGTCTGCACAAATCCTTTGAAACGGGTAGTCTGGTGGAGTAATGTCACAGGGCGGTTGCATGGGGTTAGATTTTGCCATTCTGGGACACTGCGCACAGTTTTCCCTGGTTCTGGTGATGTCTGTGGTGATGTGCGGCCAGAAAACAGAGTCCGCTGCCCTTGCACACATAGCACCCACCCTTTGATGGGCTGCATGGAGGGCAGTGAGAATGCTTGGTCGCAGTGATGTTGGTATGACAATTCTATGGCCCATAAGGATCACACCATCAACACAATAAAGGCTGTCAGCATATCGCTGGAACGGGCGCAAGTCTGGGGGCAGATCCTGGTTTGTGTTTGTGAAGCCATCTTGGATAACTTCTGTAAGCAGCCTGAGAGTTGGATCACTGGCTGTGGCATCTTGGATCATGTTCCATGTGATGACATTGGAGACTGAATGTAGGGTGTCTGATGCTGCTGCAACTGTGGCATCATCCTCCGCAAGTGAATCTGCAACAACTTCCGGCAACTGCTTTACATCCTCAGTTTTGGCTGGATAGCGGGAAGCAGCGTCTGGTCCCTTGTTCTTCACACCTGGGATATGAATGATTTTGAAGCTGAAGGCGAGGGTCTTTTCTTTCAAGTTGAGCAAACGCCTGTTGTCGATTTCTGTCAAGGACCTGTCATTTAAAATGCGAGTCAGGGGTTTGTGGTCTGTGGCCACAATGAGGTTTGAACAGCCGAGGACATAGTATCGTGTCTGATTGAGGGCATAGGCTACAGCGAGGGCCTCCCCTTCAATTGGTGCATATCTACTTTCAGCTGGCGTCGTGAATCTGCTGCCCACTAGACAAAGTTTCCAACCGTCCGTACAGCACACTGGTGTATTTTGTGGGCACTGACAGTGCTTTTGCTTCAGCAGGAATCCAATGCCATCCACGGACCAGTCAGTTGAGAGGCAAGTGGCCAGCGATGGATCAAACAGTCGGACACCCTCTTTCATTTCCTTGATGATCATTTCTTTGGACTGTTTGAACAGAGTGTCAAGCTCATCAGTCCACCGGAATTTCGTGGAGGGCTTCAGTAGATGCCTGAATGGTTTCATCTGTTGGGTCTTGGCAAAAGCGTAAGCTCCTTGGTTGACCAGGCCAAACCAAGCTCTGGCGCCTGAGATGTCAGTTGGTGTTGGGAAATGTTGGATTGATTCCAGGAATTTCATGCTGGGTTTTATGTTTGTGGGAGTGACAGTCAGGCCAGCAAACTCGACGGTGTCCTCAGCAAACTGGAACTTTCTTGGATTCAGAGTGATGCCATTGCGAGCGCACAGGTCTAGCCATTGGCACGTCTGGAAGAATGCCTCTGCTATTGAGTCAGCCCACATGCAGGTGTCATCCACACACTTGACCTTGTTTGGAAAATCCGCAATTATTGCATCAAAGCGCTGAGTGTAGCCATCTCCACTTGCCAGGAAGCCCTGTGGGGCGACCTTGTACCTGTAGCGGCCCCATGGTGTGATGAACGTTGTGATATGCCTATCGGCTACATGGATGGGGACGGAGTGGTAACCATTCCATGCATCGGTCACGGTTTTCTTTGTATGTTGTGGGATGCGGTCAGCAAGATGAAAGGGACTTGATACATGGTGGGTCTGTCTGACTGAATGGCGATTCTGTGGTTGTAGGTCAACAGTCCTCCTTGGGGTGCCATCCGTTTTAGGCGTTATCACCATCCATGAGCACCATGTCACAGGTGTGTTGGGACTGACTTTTTCCAGTACGCCTAATCTGACATCTCGTTCAAGATCGTTGAAGACTTTCTCCTGCCAGTGAATGAGTACTAGGGCGGGTTTGTGAACTGCAACCGGTCGGGCGTCAGGGTCCACATAGAGGCGTAGGGGTTCACAGTTCATCATAGGCAAAGGCTGATGTTCACAAACATTGAAAGTGGTGGCATTGTAGTGATTTATCAACCAATCTTTGAGAGCTGGTATGTTCTCCTTTGTTGCAGTCAGACCAGAGGGTAGTGCCATGGGAATAGGGGGTGGTTCCTGGCCTCGACGAGGGCAAGAGCAATTTGGTTCCTGAGGGGTGTCGACGGAGGCAACAGAGTCACTGGGATGTGATGCCGGGATTTGTGGGAAGTTAGGTGGTAGGGCTCCAAGGGACACAAGTGCTTCTCTGCAAAGGAAGGCCTTCTCCATCCTGGCGGACACATACATAAGTTGTTTTGTCGATCTAATGGTCCCTGATGCATCTGTCACAGTCACCTGTGTTACAACAGCTCCTTCTACACCCAAATCTTCTCTGATCGCACCACGCATGATTAACTTGACGGGGATGATGTCTGCACTGTTGATCCCCATTGCTAAGGCAGAGCGCAGAGGGATGATGGAACTTTGACAACCAGAGTCAGCAATCATGGGCAATGCGATCTGTGACAGCCTCGAAGTCCCAGTCATGCCGAATCCCAGGATGGCATGGTCTTCAGGCACCAGGTCCAGTTGCACTGTCAAGACGGGATGTGGTTTGGATGGTCGAGCTATCCATTGTCCGTCAAAGACGTGGTGTTCCAGGGGTTTTGGTGACTGCGGGCGTTTGGGGTTTTCCATTGTGTAGGTGGTGCACAGTTGATCAAAGACGTATCCTGCAGTGTCATCTTCAACTTGAAGTGTTCTACTGTGCTTATCCTCCTTATGGTTACTGGATGGTGCGATTCTGTGGTGGGCGCCCTGGTTGCAAAACTTTGATGATTTGTCCCTGTGTCCCCATGTGCCGCATGTTGCGCACTTGCTGCACGAGGATGAGTAGTGACCTTTCACTGAACACCTGGTGCATGTGAAGGACCACGCCCTGCAATGTTTAGCTCTTGTGTTGCGGTCGTTCTTGGGTCCGTGGCTGGACTCGCCACATGCCCAGCATTTTCCTCCGACAGGTGGGTGCGGTTTCTGTTGCGGTTGAGGGGAGTGGCTAATGGCACCAGAACAGTCACCTACGGCACTCTTGGTTGCTTTGCCTTGTTCCTTTTGTGCAATGAAGGTGACCGTCTCCTCCAGTGTCCGGTCTGTCTTAGGGTCTCCCAAGAGGTCTGATAGGATTTCTGGGTCTGCAATACCTCTGATCAGGTTGTCCTTGATCATCTCATCACTGTAGTCAAACGTGTGAGTGCAATTTGCTTCTTTGCACCGTGCAGTGTACTGACAAAGGGATGCCTGTCCTCTAAGGTTTGCCAGGAATGTTCGTACGCCTGTGCCTGGTGACTGCACCATCTTGTTGAGCTCCATGCGGTGAACCAGAGTGCTCTCTTCCTTGACAGCCAATCTGCGTATGGCGGCCAAGAGGTCTGTCTCCGGCATAGTGGACACATCTCCCCTTATGTCACGCATGATGTCAGTGCGCAGGTCCTGGCTACAGCAATAGAAAAGGGCTGTGGGTATCATGCAGCTGGCGATTGTCATGCCTATTTTATACATATCCCATTGTCTCGTGAAGGCCGACCACTGGTCGGGGTCACATCCTAGGCCTATTAGTGGCGGTTCCAACTTGAGCTTGGACTTGGATTGTTGTGTTGATTGATGCACGTATTTGTCATGCATTTGAAGTGCGGTCGTCAAAGCAGTGGCAAAAGTGTCATCAAGATCCTGGGATTGCCACTCACAGCCGTCGACTGGGCATGTGAGGCGAGGCATGGTGAAGAAATTCCGAGTTCTTATTTACTATGGCGGTGCAGAAAGGGACTTCGTGCTTGGCTGATGATGTGAAGTGGATTTACCGTCGGACTAAATAGATCTCCATCATAGTTAAGAATGAATAACTTCCTTTATTGTGAATTCTTTCAACTACTTTATTTGATTCTCAATTACAAAAGGATGATGGAGATCTCTGCAAAAGAGAGGGTGAGATGATGTTAGTATCATGAGGGATGCATTGTGGTTATGTAGGATTAATTGGATACATATCTATCTACTTGGTGGCATCTGAGTAGTGCCCACAGTTTCCTTCCAGTTTGTCGCAGGCTTTTTACATCCCTGTTTCATACTTTCTGTTGTTGTTTACCCAGGACGAGTTCCAGAATTGAGGTCAGCTAGCTCTGTTGTAGTGGTTGGCAAACACTTGTGTGGTGGAGCTACAGACATGGGCATCAAATGTGGAGTGGAGACTTTAAGTCTGGGAGATAAACCACTGCACACACCAGTGTCCACTCTGAACAGCAATCAAACTTCAGCAGCACTTTCTACCTCGTCAACAAACTGTATGTCAGACCCATCATCCTCTGAAAAGTTTTCATCTGAAGATGGAGAAAAGCCGGGGGTCCACTCTGGTCCCGGGACAGAGAAAACACAGACTTACACCTCAGTGGATGCACAGTTAGACTTTACAGGAGACTTCTCACCAATTCCATGTCAGTCAGATTCCCTCGTCAGAAGGTCAGGTCTTGCAGCAACATCGGTCAACAGGACGCAGGATCAGCAGTGTACGAAATGCGGGTCTAACAATACTGCAGAAATCGGTAGCAGTACTGGTATAAACAGTGATAGTGGAACAGAGATTGATGAAGGAAAAAAGCAGTTTTGTGAAGAATCTGGAGATGTACAAGAACCCCCATGTAAATGTCCAAAGCTGGAGAAACAGGAATTAGTAAACCAAAGGTACAAAAGTCTTTTTAACATCAATGCATATTTACAGGAACCACTGTGTGATGTGCATAGTTAAAGAAGCAGGTGGCAGCCAGAAACAGTTTTTAAATCAAAATTCTCAGATTTGATTCGCACTTTTTTGCATGGATCAGTCTGACTGAGTGAACTAATGATAGTGTTGGCAGTAAGAACTCACTCAAATACAAGTGTAGTAAACTTGTTGTTTCTTTTAAATACCTTCGTGTGTTATGAAGCCCTTTCATTCATAGTGTTGGCATATACAGCACATAGCTTGGACATTTGTTATGCGTGCAGTGTGAGCTGATGATGGTGGAGACACCAAGAATTTACATTGATGCAAGTATATTGTAGATACCTGTTGAATACTTTCATATAATACAGAATTTCATGATTTATAATCTTGCAATTGAACAAGGAATGATGTGTTTAACTGTATACATGTATGTTCATTGAGAGCCTTGAGACTATCTGAAGCCTATCTTAAATGTTGTGAACAAGTGGTAGTGGCAGTGAAGCTAGGAACAAGTTAACAGTGGAAGTTTGGGGAGAGTGGGGGCTGTTTGCAGTCATGCAGGATTTGATGCTTGTGAAAAAAGTAAATGCATGTAAAGTTGCCCTGGACATATCATTGCTTGAGACAATACTGACAAGCATATTTCCACAATTCATGTATTCTTTCCAGCTACATTGAATCTTTAGCTTTAATCCTTTCACACCTTCGAGTCAGAAACTTGTTCATTTTGTATGATTCATTTTCATCCATCTATCCTAGGTTACCTGAGGGCATCATGATAGCTCTCTGCTGTCACCATAGATGCACCTGGGATACCTACCTGGGGAAGGACTTCATCCTGTCATGTGGACTGTCCCCTCAGGACTTTGATCTGTTGACCAGACTCAGCAGTTGGGCAACTTGTGCCAAAGTTAAAGGTTAGAAACACAACATGTTACATCCACCCTTATTTCCAGCAAAGCACCTCGGAATAGGTCATTGAAGTAGCTTGCTTGCTGTTATGACAAACACCAAAGTTTGCTGAAACTATGGGCCAAAGTCAAACTACTGTAAAGAAACACAATCAAAGAGACAGATTGAATTACAGTTTACAGGATGGGAATGAAGCTCACTCATCCCATACAGAACATCTGGGCTAAGACTGTCACTTGGCTTCTCTGAGGGTGAAGTTAATGTGGCAAAGAAAGAAAAACTTGGAAGTGGCAAAGCCTTGCGTCCATTTTTAGAAATAAACAATCAAGAAACTATGCAGAAATTCACCAGACAGTAGGGGTATAGACCACACGAGAGAAAATATTTTTAGAATGACATAAAATCTTTGGGGTTGCAGCAGAGCTTGGAACAAAGTGAAAATGTGGGGAAAAAAAAAAAAAGAGAAAAAGTTGTATGTTGTAAAGTCCCACTTTAGAACAAACAATACAGAAACCATACAACCAGTTTCAAGGTGCATTTTTGGAAATGAATTTTTTGTCTTAAAAATAATATCATTCTAATTTCTTATTTTTTTTAACCATAGTATCTGAATTACAGTGTCAGGAAACTGAGCTGTAAGTTGATTGGAAGCATCTTCACCTTTTGTCTTTCACTGTTTGTTCATCACGTTTAGTTTCTGTTGAAAGTGATTGCTATGATGCATTAATATTTTTGTTGAGAAAAAGGTTGAGTTCAAAATGGCATCAGGCCAATGATATTATATGTCAATTTTGAATATATTTTTAATAATTTGTTCCCTGCATATAACCTGTCCACACACTTCTCTGCATGTAATCTCCTTGCAATTTAAAAGTGAATGAATGCAAATGCAAGTATTGGCTCTTCGAGATTCTTGAATGCATGCCAACTTGAGACTGATAACTACAGTAATGATAATACAGATGTTTCTCTCATCACATGCAGCAAAATCATCAAAAAGCAACAAAGAAAAATCAGATGATTCCTCACCTGTCCATAAATCTGATTCAGCTGTGGAAGGGAAGAAAGGAGAGAGGGATGGAGGAGAAAAAGACACTGAGGACCATAGGGTTGATGATCTAATTCAGTCTGAAAGCAGGTATGTCGTCCCCCCTTCCTATTTTTACTTTAGCTGTTAATTTTCAAGAGATTGGAATTGATGGTTAATTAATAGTTCAAAGCCATGGATGTCAAATGTGACAGTGACATATTTTTAATTCATCGACTACCCTGGATACTGGAATCAACTAGAGGAGCTTGAAAACAGCAGATGTCTTTTTTTTATTTATGCATGGAATTGTTTCATCTTTGTTGGATATTTTCAAAATTGAATATAGATAGAATTTTTTGCGTCAAGAAGTGTTTTTCTTTTCGTTGTGTGTCTATGAAGGTGTGAAAGAAGTCAAAAATGGTTGAAAACAAAATCTTTCTTGACAGTGGTGAAAAGTGACAAGACATACACCTCCAGTTCACTGAATTTTGAACTGTATTGAGTAACAAACACAATGACATAACTTTAGAAAGTCAAACAATTGAAAATATCCAGTCAAGCACTCAGTTGCAGTAGATTGTTTGTTTAGCTAAACGACACAAATGAGGTGTCTATCAAATGTCTGTAGTTAAACAATTCATATAAAATCAGTCTTCGTGCTAGAGAGATCTCTGGTATCATTCCAAAGCGCAGCGGATGGGCTAATACCTGTGATATACTCTAAATGCATATATACGCTACTGGGGTCAAGTTAGTTTTAACTTGTTTTCTTTCATGCTTTGATTTTTGCAGTCAGTCCTTGAGAGAAAAGCTGTCGGTGCAGGAAAGAGAGGAAATTGGACGCAAATGTAAAAGGCTTCTTGATACTGGACGTCTGCATTACCTGAGGTCGAAGGGCATGGAGTGCTTTTTACGAGAATACATCAATGAAGAATTAACACCAGAAAATGTTGTTTTGATAGCTAAAACTCCCAAACCGGGATGTTTATCATAATCTGAAAAAAGAATGTTGTATATTTGTATGACAACCAAACCTCTGAAGATGTCATTTTTTTTTTTTCAAAATGTCATTGCCTATTAGATAATGTGTTAAAGAAGAAAGGCACTGCAGTTCAGATGCTGAACAAAAGGTATGCACAGATTAAGAAACAAAGACAGAGAAGCTGCCAGTAGTGTTTACATGGAGAAAGTTTCATTGCCAAATCTTTTTAAAAAAGAATTTATCAATAAACATTCCAAACAACTGGACGTGATATTTAAAGAACAGGTGCATTCGGTTCCTCTGTCTCCTGAACGGGCACTGGTTTTATTCTCATGACTTGGATAGGGAACTGTTCTGGGTGACATGTCAGGAATGAAATAATTAACAGCATCTAAAAGGTGCAAAAGCTTTTGTTCAGTTGTTAATGTTGGCATAATTGCTTGACTGAAACTTTGGATTAAAACGTAATTCTGCTGACATCATATTTCTAGAAAACGATGCAAAAATACAGAAATATACAGATTCTTTTTTTCGTTTTTTTTTCTATGAAATGAGACACAATCAAGACCATCTGAAATTCTGTTACCAAATATCTGTGGGTGAAGACCCAAAAACCTTACTACTTGGGGTTTAAAAGAGTAACTATATAAAGAGTAACAAATCAAACAAGGGGGGGGGTAAACATAACCTAAATACATAGGATCAATAACATCTTGAAAGGCAATCAGCAATCACATTCTCTTTTACTTTTATGTAAACAATATTTAAATTATATTCCTGTAATGCCAAACTCCCAACTCAACAGACTTCGATTTCTATTTTTCATCTTGTGCAAAAATACCAAAGGGTTATGGTCAGTATAGATATTCACATGTTCCAGAGTTGTACCTACATACACCTCAAAATGCTGCAGGGCCAAAACTAAGGCCAAGGGTTCTTTTTGAATAGTAGAATATGGCATTTGATGTTTATTTAATTTTTTGAAAAATAAGCAACAGGATGTTCCACTTGATTATCATTTTTTTCTTTGTAACAAAACCGCCCCAGTTGCTTCATCACTCGCTACCATCAACCGCCATTGCAAATGGTTGACTAAAATCAGGGGACTTGAGGACAATAGAGTGACATAATATATCTTTTAACTTATCAAATGATCTATGGCATGATTCATCCCAAGAAAACTTTTTGTCTTTTTTAAAAGATTTGCCAAGGGCGTGGTAACATATGCAAAATTTTTACAGAATTTTCTGTAATATCTAGCCATTCCTAAAAATCTCCTAAGACCTCTTTTGTTGGTAGGTGTAGGAAACTGAAATAGCATCAGCTTTAGCCCGGAGAGAGACTACTTTACCCTGACCAACAACATATATATATCCTAAATATGTCAGAATGCCATGCCCAAATTCACTTTTAGCCAAATTTACAGTCAAATTTGCCTCAAAAAGTCTTTGAAAGGATTTTTCGACCGCACCAAGATGTTCATTCCGCGTGTCCTTTCCAGTCACCACATCATCCATATAGGCATCTGTATCACTCAATCCCTGAATAACTTTGTGAATCATTCTCTGAAAGGTAGCTGGAGCATTTTTCATACCAAATGGCAGAACATTGTATTCATACAACCCAGACGGGGTTACAGAAATCTTTCATGCTCTGTCTGTCAAAGGTACACACCGATAGCCATTTATTAATAAATCAATTTTTGTCACATATTTGGCTTTTCCAACCTTATCTATACAAATCATCAATTCCAGGAATTGGGTAAGCATCAGTCTTACTGACAGCATTAACCTTCCTGTAATCTGTACAAAATCTGATAGCTCCATAAGGCTTTGGAACAGTTACACATGGTGAACTCCAATCAGATTGAGAAGGTTGAATGATATTATTCTTTAACATGTACATGTACTCAATTTCTTTCTTAACTAATTCTCATCTCTCAGGATTCACCTTAAAAGAATAATTGGTTTTGTATTGCCAACAAATACATCATGAGAAACAATAGTAGCTCTTTTTGGAACATCAGAAAACAAAATCTTGATATTTAAAGATCAAATTTTTCATCTGATGTCTTTGATATGGTCCTAAATGACTTAATTTAAAATCAATGTTTTGCAAAACCTCAGAATTCAACAACTTTGATGATATTATAATTATAATTCATGTTTGAGATTTACATCTTGAGCCTCATCCTCCAGCTCAATACCATCTGTAACTCCATCAGCCACAGCAATAACCCGAACTGGTTTTTCATGGTACGTTTTCAACATATTTACATGACAAGGCTGTGTAGTTTTTCTCCTATCATGAGTTTTTATAACATAATTGAGATCATTTACTCTTGATTCAATTTCATATAAGGACCATGAAATCTGGCCTGGAGAGGATTGGACTCCACGGGAAACAAAACAAGAACTTTATCTCCAGGCTTAAAAACCCTGTTCTGTCATTCTTATCATACCAAGTTTTCATTCTTCTTTTGGCAGATTTTAAATTTTCTCTGGCTAGTTCACAAGCCTTGTGAAGCCAATTTTTAAACTTTTGTACATAATCCATTATACTCATCTTTGGATCATTACTGACCCATTGTTCTTTCAACAGAGCTAAAGGTCCATGAACATTATGTCCAAATACCAATTTAAAAGGACTAAATCCTAGAGATTCCTGAACTGACTCCCTAGCTGCAAACAACAGCAAATGTATCCCTTCATCCCAATTCTTCTCATTATCATAGCAATAAGTCCTCACCATGTTCTTTAAGGTAGCATTGAACCCTTTTAGAGCTCCTTGAGATTCTGGGTGATGCGCAGACGACTTAATTTGTCTGGTCCCTAATTCACAAATCGCCTGCTGAAACAGTCCTGACATAAAATTACTGCCTTGATCAGATTCTACTTCTTTGGGTAATCCAAACAAAGTGAAAAACTTGATCAAAGCTTTCCTTAACATTACTGAGGGGAATGGCCTCAGGGAACCTAGTGGCTGTGCACATAATAGTTAACTAATATTGATTTCCTGATCTGGTCTTTGGCAAAGGACCAACACAATCAGTGATGACCCTAGAAAATGGCTCGCCACAAACTGGAATTGGCTGTAAAGGAGCCACATCTTTTTCAAAATTTTGCTTGCCTATTTACATTGTAGTTACCTGACAAGTGTGACAAGTCTTACAAAAATAAACCAGATCTTTTCTAATTCCTGGCCCCCAAAAAAAGTTTCGTTATCTTATCAAAGGTTTTCTTCACACCTAAATGACCACCAAGAGGTAAACTATGGGCCATGGAATGAATTTCCTGCCTATAAGGACTGGGAACAACAACCTGATAGACAACCGCCCACTCTCCAGTTGCACGGACATTAGTGGGTCTCCATTTTCTCATAAGTAGGGCCTACTCCATCTTTCATGAAGCACCCTACAGGCATTTTATTAAGTTCTTCGTTACCAATTACCTGATCCTGTAATCGTAAGTCTGGACCCAAACCTTGGAATAAACTGATCTTTAGCACATGACAAATTCTCAGATTTCTGTAAAACATCAGAATGACTGACATTATCTCAATTTAATATGGATCCAAGAAAAGTATCAGAAGAGAAAGATCAGCAAAATCAGTAACTGCTGGTCTTGTTAGATTTATTTTCTTTACAGATATCTTCACTATCATCTGACTGTTGTTCCTTTTTGGCCTTAGCACGAATCACTGCACATGAATTCTCTCCATTTATCATGTCCTAGCAACGTAATGGACAGATCTATGAGGTAAATTATATAATACATGTATAATATAATATTTTATGAAGAAATAGTGAAATTGGTTTATTTGGCCGCACATGCCTTTATCATCATCATCATTGCCTTTCTCACCCTGGATCAGGGTATAGGCCACCAACAAACACCTTCCATCCCTCTCTATCATGGGCCAGCCTCTTTACATTATTCCAAGTCTTTCCGCTTCGTTGCACATCATTTTCTCTGGCTCTTCTCCACGTTCCGCGCGGCCTTCCTCTTGATCTCTTGCCCTGGGGATTCCAGTCCAATACCTTCTTCGTGATGCTGTTTCCTGGCCTCCTGAGAGTGTGGCCGATCCATCTCCATCGCCTCCTACCAATTTCCTCTCTGACTGGGTTCTGTCTTGTTCTTTTCCATACAATTTCATTACTGACCTTGTCTGTCCATCTGATCTTAAGTAGCTTCCTCAAACATCTGTTGATGAAAACTTGGATTCTCTTTATGCAGGCCTGGGACGCATTCCAAGTCTCACATCCATACAACAGGACTGACTTCACGTTCGAGTTGAATATCCTCAGCTTTGTTTTTAGAGATATATCCTTGGTTCTCCAAATCTTGCTTAAGGATGTGAAAGCTGCCTGTGCCTTTCCAATTCGTGCTTTGACTTCTGCCTCTGTTCCTCCCTTATTGTCAATGATACTACCAAGATAGCAGAAGGACTCTACATCTTCCAGTGGTTGATCTCCTACTGTGACTTGTTCGCTTAGGGGTGCAACAATTTTTAGGACCTTCGACTTCGCGGGATGTATCCTCAATCCAATAGATTCTGAAATTTTGTTTAGAGCTGTAGTCTTTGCTTGCATCTGGTCGTGTGTGTGCGACAATAGTGCCAAGTCATCTGCAAAATCTAGATCGTCCAGCTGTGTCCATGGGGTCCATTGTATGCCATTTCTTCCTCCACTGGTGGTTTCTTTCATAAGCCAATCAATCACCAGGATAAACAGAAATGGGGACAGCAAGCAACCCTGCCTAACACCAGTCTTGATATCAAAGCTGTCAGTAAGCTCACCATCATGTACGACTCTGCAACTTGTCCCCTCGTACATGCTCTTGATAAGATTCACCATCTTCTCTGGGATTCCATAATGTCTCAATATTCTCCACAGTGTTTCTCTATCGATGCTATCAAAGGCCTTCTCGTAGTCAAGGAAGTTCACTATCAGTTGGGAGTTCCACTCTAGCGACTGCTCTACTATGATTCTCAGCGTGGCGATCTGGTCGGTGGTTGATCGATTACTCCTGAAACCAGCTTGCTCCTCGCGAAGTTTTTGGTCTGTTGCATTCTGTATTCGCTTGAGAATAATCCGATTGAAAACCTTTCCTGGGATGGAGAGAAGTGTGATTCCTCTGTAGTTACTACAATTGCTGAGGTCCCCTTTTTTTGGGAGCTTCACGAGGTGTCCTTCCTTCCAGTCCTTTGGAAACTTGCCTCCGATCCAAATCCTCGAGAATAGTGAGTGCAGACCCTCTGCAGCCCCAACAGCATCTGCCTTCAGCGCCTCTGGTGGGATCTGGTCTGGTCCAGCTGCCTTGCCTCGATTTAACTGCTTTATGGCATCATTAATCTCTGCTTTAGTCGGAGGGTCGCAACTGATCGGTAAATCATTTCTTGCGGGTAGAATGTCGGGTGGGTTGCTTGGTGGAGGTCTGTTCAAGAGGCTGTTAAAATGTTCTATCCATCTTTTTGCCTGAGCTTCCTTTCCAAAAATAGCCTTCCTGTTGTAATCCTTGACAGGAACTTCAGGTTTTCCATATTTTCCAGCAAGAGTCTTTGTAGTCTGGTAGAGGATCCTCATGTGTCCTCCTGTTGCTGCCTTCTCTGCTTTCTCTGCTAACATTCCTATGAACTCCTCTTTGTCTTTTTTAATTGATTTTTTGACCTCTTTAGCTGATGCTCGGTACTCTTCCTGGTTACCAACTCTTGAGCTTCTTGTACGACTTGCATTTACCCGTTCTTTTAGGTCTCTTCTTATCCTTATCAAGTCCAGTGATTTTTGACTGATCCATTCCTTGTGTTCCACTTTCTTTTCCCCAATAACATCCTGACATGTCGATGTAAATACTCCTTTTACCTTAGCCCAGTGAGTCTCCAAATCTACTGTCTCTTCCAGGTCAACAAGGGGTTTGAATCTATTCCTCAGTGTCAGCTGGAACTCTTCCTTCTTGTCTCCATCCAGAAGGCTCACTTGAAACTTTCTCCTCTTTGTTCCTGCTCTGGTACCTTGTTTCTTGAGGCGGAGTTTGAGTCTTGCCAGCAGCATGTGATGGTCAGATCCAACATCTGCTCCTCTCTGTACTATGACATCCTCTAGTGAGCGTCTGAATCGTCGGGTGATGCAAAAGTGGTCAATCTGATTTTCAGTTACTCCATCCGGTGAAATCCAAGTGGCCTTATGGATCCTCTTGTGTGGGAATACTGAACCTCCAATCACATAGCTGTTAAATGCGCAGAAACTTGCAAACCGCTCTCCATTCTCATTCATTTGTCCTAAACCATTGCACCCCATAATGTCCTCATACCCTGTATTGTCCTGTCCTATCTTGGCATTGGCGTCTCCCATTATAATGTTCACATCTTTTCTTGGCAATGTGTCAACTATTTCCTGAAGCTGGTTGTAGAAGTCGTCCTTGTCCTCATCGGTTGCTTCATTTGTTGGGGCGTATATCTGCACAATGTTCATGTTGATGTTCTTGTTCTTAGTAGTAAATGATGCCAATATAATTCTCCTTCCATAGGGTTCCCATCCCCTCAGTGACCTCTGGGCGTGCTTGCTCAAGATGATCGCTACTCCTTCTGTATGCTTTTTGTCCTCCCTTCCAGAATACAAAATCTTTTCCCCAGTATTAAGTTGTTTCAGTCCGGACTGTATCCAGCGGGTCTCGCTAACTCCAAGTATGTGCAGTCTGTATCGCCTCATCTCCATTGTAACCTGGGCACTCTTTCCTGCTTCATACATGGAGCGGACATTCCACGACGCAATCCGGAGTGACTTGCTTGATGAAGGAGCAGTCGGGCCAGTGGCGTCCTTTCGGCTTTGTCCATTGTCCTTCATTGAATCTACAGGTGCAGATGCTCCCCCTTCTCCCAAGATAAAAGACTGATTTGAAGTATTTGCTTGTGTTTCTGTAACTGGTTTATTTTTACAGGGTGGGTAGTTGGCCCACCGCCAACTGGCTCTTCTCGGGAGACCAGGACCTTTGCACCTTTAGTCGCCTCTTACGACACGCAGTATCACGTCAGATGTATTCTCTGCTGTCCCTCTTCTACAAGAGAGCCCCGCATCTGCACGGGCGCATGCCTTTATAAGCATGTAATATTTCAAATCGGAAAATGTTTTTATGCATGCTAGTTTGTAAGTTGAGATGATATAATTGTGGAAGTGGAGTTATTGTGAGGATGTGTCAGTGTCCATGCATTTTGTATTGCTAAAGAATCAAAACAGAATCAAAATATCATCCATTTTCGTTGCAATCGGTTACATTTTACTGTGTGGAAAAAATAGTTAAATTCTGTCTTAAAACAATGAAATTTGAGTTCTACATTGTTGTACATGTATTTTATTGTGTCAAAAAATAGTTAAATTTTTTCTTATAAGCAATTAAATTTATTTTTTACACAATATATTTTGATACATTGTCACGATTAAGGTTGATGACCTTGTACGCCACGAGTATAGAGGGGGTAAACTTAGTAGGGGAGAAGGGGAGTTTTTAAGTTGTTGACTAGCATGAAAGATTACTATCACGAGGAAGGTCGGTGGCCTTGTGCGCCACGAGTCTAGGGGGGTGAGCTTAGCAGGGGAAAACACGGTTTTTAACATTGTTGACGAGCGTGAATAGATACACACGACTCGCTTTAAACTAGTCGCGTGTGCAAAGACCTCGGGAGTATAAGTAGAGGAGAAGCTCGACACACGAGGTTCCCAAATTATTCGTTCCTAGAGGAAGACGCAGCGAGAAGTGGTCCGGGCGACAAGTGGAAGGTCGTGCCATAGGGACCAGGGGTGTTAAGTATGTGAGGGATCTATGAGGTTCCCAAGTTATTCATTCCTAAAGGAAGACGCAGAATTTATCGGTCCGGGCGACCAGTGGAAGGTCGTGCCATGGGGACCAGAAGTTGAGGAGTTCTGATGATAGGATGGGAACCCATCAGAAGCTCGTGAATCTACGATGGCGGGTGTGAACCGTCGGTGTGCTGTGTGTTTGCAAGTTGAAGAGTCTTGAGGACGGGATGATGAGAACCCCTCAAGGAACAAGTAATCTACGATGGCGGGTGTGAACTGTGTGTTCTTATTTGTGAGAAGCCAGGGGCGTCTGTTTCCCCTTTTATCGTCGAAGTTAGAGATCTAGAAAGGATCGTGTGAACTCTGGAGACGTGAAACTGCATCAATGAGGAGGGCAGCTGTTGACAGAGACTATTAAGTATACGTAATTAAGTTTATGGACAGAGGGGTTAGATCTAGATGTGAAACGGGGAATAGAGAATAGCCATGATCCCCAAGAGTAAATTTGAAATATCTCTGTTTTTGTGATTATGTATGTGATTATCATGAGTTGAATGTTTTGACATAAGTTTTGTCATGCATTTATAATTAAATATCGTTTAATTTAAATCTCACTCCATGTGTCCGTTGATCGCTGGTCTGCTTGCTTGGCTTGTTAGCTGGGTTTGAAAGGTAAATAAGTTAGGTACTCATCACACACGTGGTCGTGACCATCTTCACGCACGTGATTGTGACAACATGTACATGTATTTCTTATCCCGTGAGATTTGTCTGAATGTGATAGATGCATGTAGTACCTTGTCTGCCAGGGAGAGATATCGCCTACCTGAAGTTTGTCAGAGATGCAATTAAACATTTTAATTCAAATTTACAGGGTTTTTACTGGGTTGTTGTGTTTTTTTAATCATTATTCTTGTTGTGGATTTGAATGGTCCAATTGAAGACATGACAGCGGGTGAAAGATGTTGAATACCAGCTGTCTTATCAAATTTATCTCACACTCCAGAAAGACTTTAAGTTCTATCCCTCTACATGCATTTGGAAAAAAACAACAACAATACACCTTGTTTGGGAATGTTCATATTAATACTGAAAACATTATAGACATCTGTTGAACATTGGAATCTGTACATGAAACCATAGGAGGTAATTCAGCAAAGGAGTGTTACATTTCTCCTCTTTTTAAGACAGTCTCTCCATTGGCTATGCAGGAGCTCGAAACATTTTCTTACTCAGCTTTTTTGTCGGGGGAGGGGGAGGGGGGGGGGGGGGAGAGAAAGAAGCTCTCTTTTCGTATCTAGCAGACGGTCATCAGAATTTCTCGTTTGACTCATCTTTCTTGCTTTCCTTTGTCTAGATCTACATACAGTCTTGTTCACCAGTTTTTCCTTGATATATGTGTTGCTCTTCCTTCACTCTCTCCTTCCACCCCTCCATGTCTGCATAGTGTCTTAAGACCCGTAAAACCGGGTTACAGCATACACAGAATAAGACCAGTACAAGACCATGTGATGCTCTCATCACATGCACGTACCGCGCACAGATAACTCTTGTGCGTAACTGGCCATGCTGCATTTAACATGATTGTGCCCCTTAGACTGCTTTTCTAGCACTCTGGCAACAGAATACAAAAATTGAAAATTTTTAATACATATTATCATATATAGATATGTAATAATCTAACCAGACCACAGACTAATAAAATACCCAGACTGGATGATCCCATTGTGTGACGTCACAAAACAGCGAAAGGTCATGAACCATCCGCCACATTAGGTTTACGGTAACGACCGACGCTTCACCATAGCTACAATGTTGAATGACACCATTTTGACGCGCCTACTGAACGCGGAAGTTTGGTTCCGCACCAAGAAATTAATACATATACCACCAATCTTGACAAATAAAAAGAAATTTCTACTGCAGATAGAACTAGAATCGGAATTTCCCGAGCGGCGGCCATGTTGGTTATACGGCCGCCGCTCGGGAAATTCCGTAAAAAACGACACAGCCCGAAGCTCGTGTTTCCAGTCTGGTTAATTTTTAGTCTGTGCACCAGACCTACTTCTTAAATTATGACACTGAAGGTCGTCAGCGTAAAAACAACCCAGCTGTTGATGGAGAACAGTAATATGAATAGTTGCAATATAGAAAACGGGGCAGTTGTCTTCATGTCATGGGAATTAAAAATCAAGTGGCAAACTGAGGAGGGGGGGGGGGGGGGACGACTCAAAAAACGCGACTCTATGGAGTGTATGTCCGCACAGGGGCGAGTTAGATGCATTGGCGTTTTTATTTATTATATTCTCTTTCTCATAATAATAATTTTTTTAAAAGCCTGGGTTAAACTGAATTTTTTTTCTTTTTGCTCCAGTTTTTTCCGACATTCGATTCATACGTTTAATGCATTCTCCCAGATTACCATTACATATATAGTGGTTTTTATTTATCTATGTATATATTTACATGTATTTATTTTGTTCGTTAAGTTGCCAGAAGTTTCTTCAAGATGGTTAGTTACTTTTCTTTCTTATCAGTTTTGTGGAATGAGCTCGGTTGAGCTTGTCTACTTCAGTACATGTACTTTGAATCAAATTGTTCTGTTCCAGTTTCTTGATGATTTTTATGGTTACTTCCCTTTGAACGCAAACCTGCCCCATTGCCTCCGGCCCACCACCCCGTTCATTACCAAATGTCTCTTAGTCTTACGAGCATACCTTTGCATCTGTCTTATAACACAGCTGTGGCTGTTTCTTGCCCCACTTACCCATTGTCCTATTGTCCTTTCGACTTCTTTGCACTAACTGCTTCCACCCCCCCCCCCCCCAGACTCCCACCTCCGCATTCATCCCCAGGCTGTTTCGGGGCCCAGGCGTAACAGCCTCAAAGGTCATAGCGACTGTAAAATATCTTGTCTCCAGGGATCTGACCTTTGCGGTCTGGCACACGTGGAGGAGCTTGGTGTACCTTTGTCTTCCTAGAATCTTAGTGGCGTGTTTTATACAATGTCTCCCCCCCCCCACCCCACCCACCCCACCCCCTCCTCCTCGCACCCCCCTTTTTTTTTCGGTTCATGTTAGGGAGGGAACCGGCTCATCTTCTCAGATTTCAAGTTTGATTTCTATATGCGTATGTGCAGAGCCGTCTTAACGCATGGGCACATATTGGGCAGTTGCTCAGGGTAGGGAGGGGCACATGCATGCAAATCTACATTGGTTTTTGAAACGGGGAAGAAAATCCCGTGCATTACAAAAGAATCTGCCCAGGGGACCGTACCGATGTCAAGACGATTCTCTGTGTATGTGTGTGTCAGTGTGTGTGTTAGTGTGTATGTATGTCCCTCATTGTAAAAAATTATATTTAAAAAGATATAGGGGGTATATAAATGTATCAAAGGCAATAGTTAACTGGGAGGTCAAATTAAAATGTTTGTGTTTTTATTTTATTTTTTTATGGTTGGTTCAATGCCTGTCATGTGTTTCGTCATGTTTCCAGATCTTTCCTGCATATCAGTCTGCACACCTAAACTTCACTGTCACGTTTCAACGAAACTGGACAGATTATAGACAGGGACTCAACCAGGAAGCTGATTCCAGCACTCTCAATTTTTCAAAGTTGAAAGAGTATGCAGACATGGCATAATACAGTAATTATAAGCAAATCTCGCTGAAATAATCTAAAATACGATTTAGAGTAATCGAGGGGAGAAGGAGAAGCAGAACTAGAATGGTGTACATGTAGATGTATAATTAAAAAATGTACACAAAGAAAAAAAATGGCACGACGCACTCGGGAGGCGAACCCATGATCTATACTTGCCGGGCGATCGCTCTACCAGCATGGCCATCATATTTAGTAAACCCAGGTGGTCAGACACTAATCTTCCACTTTATCCGGAATATATTTATTTTGTAAGATAAAATAATGCCTGACACACGTAATTGCTTGTCTTTGTAAAGCACAGTAAGTCTTGCCTTTAACCCATCCCATATAATGCCTGACACACGTAATTGCTTGTCTTTGTAAAGCACAGTAAGTCTTGCCTTTAACCCATCCCATATAATGCCTGACACATGTAATTGCTTGTCTTTGTAAAGCACAGTAAGTCTTGCCTTTAACCCATCCCATATAATGCCTGACACACGTAATTGCTTGTCTTTGTAAAGCACAGTAAGTCTTGCCTTTAACCCATCCCATATAATGCCTGACACATGTAATTGCTTGTCTTTGTAAAGCACAGTAAGTCTTGCCTTTAACCCATCCCATATAATGCCTGACACACGTAATTGCTTGTCTTTGTAAAGCACAGTAAGTCTTGCCTTTAACCCATCCCATATAATAATAGGCTATTACATGTATTATAGCTTGAACTTTGTGTCCATTCTTCCAAAGTCAAAACTCCTGCAGCCCCCGGGTCATTCTAAGCTTAAATTATACCTTAAATCGTTTCTGTGTAACAGCCGTTCATTTTTTCTTCTCATATTCATTGGCACCGATTTCATAAGTATGCTATGTCTTTTACAGTGGTGTTTTTCATGTTGCTGAATCAGGTTAGAGTGTCTTGTTGTTGTTGTAGTCGCTTTGATTTCATCATGAACGTATCTAGATTCAAATCCGTTATCTGTGTTTTATTTTGCCATCGCTGTCATGATTATCAATTTTTGCCCATTTGTCACCTTTTAAATTTCAGGTAAATTCATCTTGTAAACCGAAGGAACACCAAAGCAAATCTTATGGTCATGGCTTCCATTCACTCGATAAGTTTAAATGAAAAATATGCTACTTAGAAAACCGCAGTTTTTATGTTTGGTCTCCATTGTTGAATATACGACGTCATGATACAAATTCGCCTAAGGATGAAATAAGTTGAAACTGCTGAAGGTAAACGTGAATGTATGTATACGAGTCTAAAAGAGTGACTTCGAAAAGGCAAAAAATGTAACAGCGAATAGACGAAGGGTATCCATTAATAGCCTTGTTTGTTCAGTCCAGCTTCTCGACCATTTCTATTATTTTGATTCCTTCACTGGACAAGTTATTGTTCAGACAGTGGCAAGTTTGTAATACTTTATTGTAAGGTTCAAATCTACAGACAATAAAACCGTACTTCTAGGGTAGCTGAACATGTATGAAACTGAAAATATTACTCTGAAAATCACAGACTTTACTTTAAAATTGATCCAACAGGCAATGCAGCATTACCATTACAAGTGGTTTTCGTCTGGATAGTTTTTCCCAACAATGACATACATTCAAATTTCGTCAGTACCAGTTATTTTTTCTCCTCAAGTAGTCTTCACTTGGTGCAGATCTTTGACGACTATGATTGTGAATACAGGCCCACAGAAATAACTATTTGTGTGCTTGTTCGTCTAGAGTCTAGACTGCTCCATGAATATGCAATATATGCAATGGGGTGGCTGCAGGGATGCTGAGATTCATACCTGCCATTTTTTATTTACGTTTATTTACGGTCTGATGATCTGAAAACCTATGGACCATGTTCCAGCTAATTTCCGTAAAAGAACAGTTTAAATAGATCGTGTTTGTGTTCGAGTGCGAAAATAATTCAGTCCAATCATTTTTCTTGTTATCATGTGAGTTTGTTTCAATTGACTTCAAAACCTTTCACAATTCCGGAGTTTCAAATTATTGTACTCAAAATCGCGACAACGAATTGAATAATGCTATACATATCAATTTTCATGAGGTCAGAAGACAGCAATAAAATGGATGTGTATCCTGGCTGTCACAGTACTCGGGCATCTCACAGGCTTTAAATTACAATCATGTATTCATGACTTCATGTAAGTTGAAATTGCGGGAGGCCATTGCATGACGACCGATAGGGCTTACCTCAAAAATGCTGGACAAAGACCATGGAAAGTAAAATCTACAGTGTCTACTATTCCTTTATATTTACAGATACCAGATCGTCACCATAGGCTTACGTCTGTCAGCAGCTGAGTACGCGATGAATCAAGGTTGGAGACTTACACAAAGCTTTAACTGTGAAATCCTTTTCGCAAACTCAAGATGGCAAGATCGAATCAGTGTTGAACTGATGAAAACTAACAAAGCTTAGAAAGACACGACTGCATTACAAAACAAACATACAGCCATATGGGCCAATTTTAGGCCGAGACAATAAACAGGAAATATCAAATAATGATAAGTAAATAATGCTATAATTTGTCTGCTGCCCATCAGTAAAATAACAAGTCAACATGCCCTGTACTGAGTATGAACATGGGAGATGAGAAATGGATTTGGTTTGTTCAGTCCTGGGTGGTATCAGACTTCTTCAGGTCCAGTTTATTTTGGACTCACGTTTACAATCGATAATCCGGTTTCATTTGAAAGGATAGAAAGGAGATGCTCGGCTTGAGGCCAGTCTAGACAGTCAATATTATTGATGTGTCCTCCAAGGCGCCGCCTCCACACGCCGGACAACTAACTAAAGGAAAGAAGCGGATTTCTGAGTCGTTTAAAGCAGCGGTTCTCAACTTTTAGATCAGCAACACTATCAAATTGCCCGGACTTGTTTTGGTCTTAATAGAAAATGGGAAACCGCAAGTCCAATTTGACGCCGGCTAAACTATTGTAACTCCCCAAAATTATTCTAGCCAAGGAAAAAAAACAGAAAATTAATAAGATGCTCTCTATTGAAATTAAACAGCAGGTAGAAATGTCCAAATCTGTAACCCGAAATCTAATCTCAACCGTCACTTTAAGCCAAATCTGACCCTAATCCCTAAGTAATATTCCAACTAATCAGGGCATCGGATTTGCTCTGCCACCATCTTGACAAATTAAAATGATGAGCAATGTAGATTTGCAGGAAATCGAAGTGATCAAAATTTTCCTAAACTGACCGTAGCAAACTCTTTGTAAAGTGAAAATGTGGCAAACAGAAAAAGTTGTATGTAGCAAAACCTAGCGTAAGAAATAATACATAAACGACACACTAAAACGTACAGTAAGAGGAGAGACAAATCGAACTTTCGGTCAATGGACCTCAAGCAGTCAAAACAACAACAACAAAAAATGTAACAGCATGAAAAGAAAATTAAACAAATATAGAAATCGTAAAATTTTCACAAATGTGGATATTCATCGACTGCAGGTTCCAGACCTGGATTCTCAAAACACAGCCCACCCGTCACGATATGGTGCCAAAGTCTAGTGCTTCATATCTCACATGGAAAATTACGCTCGCAAATAAAGAGTAGGTTTCAGTTGATTTTTCCATCAACGGTCACTCGCACTCACATAATTCTTAGATTGAGAACCCCCCATCTAAAGAAACGGAGAAAACCTATGAGCACTGATTAGAAGGAAGTAAAGGTATGACGTATGTCTGGACCGCTGAAAAGGGAGACTAGACAATCCTGTTTTGTTTTTTCCCCCCTTCATTTTTCCTCTCCCTTTGTGTCTTAATGATTTCTTTAACTTATTCTATGGGCGGCTCAACTATACCGCGCCATATCATTCTGTATGCCCGGTTGATGGACGAATGTCCAAAAGGAAAGGGGAGACTATCTCGCAAAAAGAGATAGTGAAATTACCATAATAATGTCACGTTTACAGTTGTCGTTTTTGGCTTCTAAAAGCTCATTCCGCCAAGGAACAGATATAAAAGAAACTATTAATGCAAATGAACGGGGACAATTTATGACCCCATTTGTGCGTGTGTATGCCTGTATAATGGAGCTGTGTGCAGGTTTGTGTGAATGAGACTTTTGGAAGGGTCCAGAATAAGATAAAAACGAAAAGATTGTCTGCCCAGATTTATTTCTGTCTGTTATCTCAGTTAGAAAAACATCTTGAAAAACAAAAGCTTTGCTTTATTTTTTGCATTTGCCTGGACTTATCATCTGTCAGATATTCTGAATTTTTTTCCATCTATTTTGTTTTGTTCTTATCCCACTGGCTATTTGAAACAAAACCACCACTCGTTGACAGAAACAGAACTCTGGCCTCGTGGACAAGCACTGAAGTGAAATTAATTACGGAAGAAAGGGATATTAGCTAACGTCACGGCCTCTTCTGCAGCACTGAAAAGAAACACACAAAAAAAACCCCAACAACTGGGAAATGGGATGGTTTTAAATAGTATTGATCACAAGAATGCCCCCAATGCTGTGCAACTCCTCCATCCTCCCATCCTCTTCCGCCCCCAAGTCCCCAGATCCTCTTGCTTTAATTGCATCTGTGATTTAGAACATCTGGCTACTTTATCCTGTGCTTTGGAGAAAGACCGTATGTGCTAAACACAAAATTTTACCGGATATGTAAAAGCGACATTCTTGTTGCGCACTGTTTTATTCTTTCCTTATTTCCCGTTTCGTTACTACCCAAGGAAACTATTATTAAATATTTCTTATAATTCAGAGAGAAAGATAGCACTTTCGTCAAATAAAATGTTGAAACATGAAAGTTTGATTTAGGTTTGAGTATACCGGTACCGTGTTTTGACGTAATATAGCAGCATTCTTGTCCTTTGCTAGATTTTGGTGTTTTCATAACGTTTAAAACTAGGCCTTTGTGCATTGCAAAGAACAAACACAGCAATAACTTTAAAACCTCTAACAGTCAAGGGGTATATACACACATACAGACACACACTCACGTACGCACGCACATACATACACACTCACAATATTATGAAAACCACAGAAAATCTGTGTGGGTCGCAGCAAGGCTTTGAAGCAAAGTAAAAACTATGGCAAAAAGAAAAAACTGGATGTAGCAAAGCCTCGTCAAAGAAATGACTCACACGCATGTACATAAGAGGTAGGCCGGTTGGTTATTCTCTAGAATCAATCATTAAACATACGAAAGTTCTGTAAGCCCGTGGTTGTGTCACTTGAGTATCTCTGGTGTTTTATTGCAGGAATAATGGAAATTATATTTATTATAAAAGAAAATTGGAAATGCACTCAGACTGTGACCTTTCGGGAGACTTGTACTTGTAAAACCTAATGCCTTCAAGATCCAGGCGAATGTAATGTATCAGACGGGCAGATGGCATTGATGATTCTCAGCTGATTGTTTTACAGATTCAACACTAGACAGTTCTTCCATAATGAGGGAGTGAGCGGAGGCGACGTACCAGGAATACCTCACTCACTGTAGCATGCCAAGCAATCATTAATGAAACATGCTCTTTGTTCTAGACAATCGATAAACTCCAAAATATGCCATCGGCTGGCTTTTTGTTCTTTCGGGCAAACAAGTACATGTATTAATGAGAGCATAAGCTGACCTAATTCTGCATGTGACAACTCCCAAGTTTTCTGAAATGGCTCTCATTTTTATCAATTTCGACTTGAGCAGCCAACATTTTCTGCACGTTACTTACAAGGTACATCAGAATCTGCTAAAGTCAACTTTCAGACTGAAAAAAAAAAGTTAAATGCAAACCAGATAGTAACTCTAAAAAAACAAAAACAGAACAGTGTATCGTTCGTTTGCTTTGTTGGTCAAAGGGTCCGTTCAGTTTTGAGACTTGCTTATACATGAGTGAACTTACCCCATGAGTGGGGGAAAATGTACACGTTTTGGAAACCACAAGCCAAAGATCTCCGTGAAACCCGATACTCAACATAATTCAGCTACATAGACTGATCGCAGTTCGCAAAAATAATAATTTAAGAATGAGCTATTTAAATGTGCAGTAGGTTTATCTTTCAAGTGGTGTCAAACTCAGAGTCCTTTGGATACCGAAGAAGATGAAAGATGTAAAATAATGCCAAATTACAATCGTGTTTTCTTTTCATCAAAGTCTGTGTTAGAATTTCTTCACTAAGCTAGAACAATTCGTTGGGCGGACCAAATGTAGATACAAAAGACTCAGTTCTAAGATGTGGTTGGAAGACGCTGCAAAAAGCTGCACTCTGACATTCATAGCAATGATAAAACAGTGTATGGTGCTTATATCTTCAAGATCTCACTTCGAAGTAAAAAGTTCAGCAGTACCTTATCCATGTACAAATGAAGTGAGCTTGGAAATCACGTGAAGGTCAGAACTGTAGAATAACCATGTAGTATACTGCGGCAGACTTCTGACAGCTGGACACCGCGCACATGATTTAGAAGTAATGGTTTCAGTATTCTGCACGTATTGTTTTCACAAGACCTCCATAAATTTCAATGCTATTGTTAGTTCTGGGTCCAGAAGAGGAACTGTGATTACATAATAAACCAATTCCAGATGCAAACTGACTTTTACTTTATTCTTATTCTTTTCTCTCTCAACGATTCATTATTAACGTTTGTGCTGTGGCACTATCGATTTGATGAAGTTATCCGCCGAGCAGACGGCCTTGGCTGCAGTCACAGGGTTGTCTCCTCGCTCGGCTGAGTTGTCTCCCTTTTCCCTCGTGTAACCTTCTGGGGTGCCCCACATTCTCCACTGCACGTGCCTTCAAGGTCGGTCGTTGAACCTGGAACAGAAAATGCTCGTGGCAACCTTATCACTGGTTTCGTTTTTCTGTTGTTTTACCCTCTTCATTACTATTCATTATATAAGTACATATATATATATTTTATTGTTGCCGACTGAAATGTGTCGCTATCGGGGGTTGTAATGTCAGAAGTCGTAGCGCGGGCGTTTGGCAGAGATCGGGACGCACACACTACCGGGCCTAGTAACCGAAAGTAGGTCAGCCGAGTAGGGGGCCGATCGCGGTGCAGAGAGAGACTGGAGTTGACTGATTCCCCCTTGTCAAACTAAAAGAATGTGTAATAGTATAGCCATGATCATTTGTGACAGGTGCACTCCCCCCCCCCCCCACCCTTCTCAGCAAATATTATTTCTCCTCAAGAACCCTTAGAATTATAGAGAAAAAAAAAAACTTGGCATAACTAGACCTAGATTTAGATCGATCTATGGGCAGTCGCAAATTATGGAAAATCTTCTTGAACTGATATTGATAATAAAAATAATGCATGTATGAGTTTTGTATGGGGGGAGAGAGAGGGAGAGAGAGAGAGAGAGAAAGAGAAAGAGAGAGAGAGAGAGAGAGAGAGAGAGAGAGAGAGAGAGAGAGAGAGAGAGGGGGGGGAAGAGAGAAGAGAAGAGAGAGAGAAAGAGTTACTTGACTCACCCAAAAAGCAGTTGCAACAAACACTCTGTAACAAATCCCAGATTGGGAGATGTACTATTTGACAGTAACAGTCACGAACAGACAAGTATAACAATTAACAAAACAATCAAACAGGCTCACACATTTATTACAACATTAATAATGACAATCCAATAAGTACAACATCTCACTCGTTCCCTTAAGCATTCATTCTTCTTCTCGTCCTCTCTAGGATAATCACTCCTTTACAATACTATAGTTGGCCTCAGCCTAACAATACATCACTGGCTGCACTGCCTTGTAGCACGACGTCTCACTGCCCGTGCTCAACCTCACATCAATATCTTAATATACATTCCCTGAATGTGGCCAGACTGCCACGGATAATGTGCCCTCACTGTCCTGCGGGTGGCCTCACTGCCCAACCCATGCACCTCACTTATGCTGGCCTGCGGGTGGCCTCACTGCCCAACCTATGCACCTCACTTATGCTGGCCTGTCCCTGGCACCTATAAAGAATAACATCACATCTCTATAATACTATGTACCTACTATCCACTTCACCACTCACTACAAACCATCAAGCGTACACATAACATTCCACAGTCCACCCACCATACAGCTGCACCTCTCTACTGTAGCATACCCCCACAGTATTACACAGCACTCCGACTAGGCTAGGAATCCCTGCTCCTAACATACATATCTCGCTCATCGTTCACATCTATTTACACAGTAACAAATGACTTGCACACTCCTCGCATATAACTTATTTACATCATTGTCATCATCAGAATATAGTAGATCTATCACCACAATTATCAATCCTTATAATTCAACCTACCAGTCCTCACTGGAATACACTATAACTCCCGACTGCTCTCTTTCACGTCTGTCCTCTTGGACTTCTTAACTTGCAGTGACTTTTCACTACACAAGTTTTACCTCATCGCCTCCACTTTACTCACGTCTTGCACGCTTCCAAATTAACTGTCTACTTCACTATCCCGTGAGCTAATCTCACAATTCCATACCCCCGTAATCCTTTGAATCTCGCTCACTCCACTCGTGACACACTCCAAGCCAAATGATAAAGAAAGATCTTAATGGGATGAGGTGAGCTTTGCCACCTTTCTTCTGTTTTTGTCCTGAGTGGCAATCTCATGTTGTGCTGAGCTGAGAGGCAGAAACGTTTCATGAAGATATTCAATATCCTTGACAGAGCAGTGTTGTTCAAGTCCAGCTCTAGATGGAAGAGGGCAGGGAAGTCCTTCACGATGGACATGAGCCTTCTACGACACGTTTGCTCTTTGGATGTTGATGTAAAAAAACAATAGGCATAAACCAACAGCTAGAATAACTCCATGGACGGATAGCTCAATCTTCCCCTGTTCAAAATGTCTGTGAATTCAGAAATTTCTGTGACTGGAGACTCGATCTCACCTTTAAGGTCAGTGTGCTTGGATGCTACATAGCCACCTATGAAGAAAAGGGACATCTTCTCCTCCCTTGAAATCTTGTCTACTGAATCTGGCAGGTCATCTAGAACAATGAGCTCTAGGTCGGACAGGGGCCTTTCACAGTGTTGACAGGCATGCTGACTAATGCTGTAATTCATTTCAGGTTCAGTTTGCAGCATAAGTTTTGCCCTGTCCATGGCGTGCGTGTGTGCGACATCTTCAGCAGTAATATAGTAATTGCACCCAGCCGACATCCTAAAATGGGCAAAATGGTGCTCAAGGTCGTCTTGTTGAAAAAATCCAACAGCTACATCCTGATGCTGAAGTCCAGTTGTAGTCGTCGGCAGGTACTTGCACAGATCAATAAGGCACATGCAGGTCCAGTGGAGGGCGCTGGCAGTGTCTCTAGTCAGGGATTTGACTCTCTGGCTATCTGGTTGCATCTTTTTTGCGCAGACAGCCCAGAATTGTAAATAGTCCAGTTGGCGTTGACCTGATTCTGTGAGCTCCACGGGAGACCGATCGGTGTCTCGAAAGCGGATGTTCTCAACAGGTGTCTTGGTATTGAAGACTTTCCACAAACGGACAACATGGTCAATGAATATAGACGTTTCTTTCTAACCAGGGTTTGAACAAGACGATGTCTCCAGGGCAGCGCTGGTCTTTTCTGAGAAGACATTCAAAGCCAGGGAAACTTTCTGTTTATCGATGCTTGAAGGCCAAACGGAAGCTTTTGTGAGCTGGGAGAGCTTAACCATGGTGTTGATTTCTTGGTCAAACAGCTCTTCTAGGTGTGTCCAGGTCGCTGATATGAAGGGTGATGATTCTGTAGCCACTGGCATATTGATGGTTTTGGTCTTTTCAGTGACCAGTTGTTCCTCAAATTTTTTAGGAGATGGACAGGGTCGAAAATAAGAAATAGGGGCCTGCTTCCGTCAATAGGTGACTCAGCTATCCATGGAGCATCTGGTTTGCCTTTCTTGAACTTGTTGAAAAACGACTGATTTACTCTGTTGTTGTCGTTAATTACTGCTACGACCTTGGCACCGCTGCTTTCCAAAAGATCAATCAGCTGACAAACTTGTTTGAATTGGAAGTCAGCAGTTAGAGCATGACATGGCAGAATCTTTGCTACAAACGTTGGCCCTCCAAAGAAACACTTGACCATGATGCACAGAAGTGTTGTAGCTATCTTTCCTGGGGTATCCACAGCATAACCGAAGATGGAACCACCCCGATATGTAATGGAAGCTTTCACATAAACTTCATCTACAATAATAATACAGAATCTGCAGCGCTCAGAAACTGTTGAAAAGACAGCTGTAAACAGTCGCTCGTCACTTTTGCTCTTTGCTGCTGCAGAAATTTTACTCAATGTGGACAAAGATGGCAAGTGAATCCAAGTTCTAAGTTGATTGTACAAAGATCTTGTCTGGGACACCCATGTGAAAGCCCGCAGAAGGTCTTGATGATGGTGAAGGCAACTGTTTTTAGGAGTGTTTAGGAGGTCTATGGAGCTATTAACGAACTTTAATTTCTTGTCGGATTCATCCACTGTGCTCGCCATAACAAAGCGGATAAGTTCGTCAAGCTGACTCCAGAACTGAACACTTCTTAAAAAGGGGTGGCTCAACCTTCTTACATTAGAGTAGGCTTCAAACTCGAATCTCATAGCTCCCGAATCCTCCACTGCTCTGGAGTATATGGAATGGTTTGGTATTGGTCCTTTTCTATCTTGGCTTAAGAAAACATAGGTAGAAGAACTTACATTCATAGACATGGCTGCAAAACCATGACACTGTAGCTTGTCAAGAAACTTGTCTTGATAATTCTCTAATTTAATGGTGTCCTGGTCAAGAAAGTCACCCATCTGATCGACATCAATTGCTCGAGCGGTCTGTGTGGCCTTCCTTGTTGGACGTGGAGTAGTTTGGCTGGAGGTGGGTATACATGATTGGGGCACATTTGGAAAAATGGATGGAGGTACAGCTGGAATTAAATGTCTGCTTCTTGAAGCTCTAGTCAGCGGAATATCTTTTGGCCAATGCAGCGCACATACTCTCATGTTTCCTGTGACATTTTCCACGGCTAACTTGTTTGGTAGACATATCACCCACTCTCGACATTTATCCTTGTCCGAAGGAAATGAATAAACAGGTACGTTTTCCTTTAAACTACTTGATTTGTAATTTGTAGTACGCCCTACCACAGAGCATTTCTTCCCCATGGTTTTTAGTTACTCACAGGATACAATACTTCGAGGAAGGCTGGATCTCCATGTCCACATTTCTTCCAACTCTCTCTCTCTATCGCATAAATTTAAGTCTAGTTAGATCTAGATCTATTTCACACTATCACAACACTGGCAACACTCAGGGTTTGTGAACAAAATTCAAAAGTTATAATCCAAGAATGTGTGCAATAATCCTAGAGAAATTAAGAGCACATCGTTGTTGTCTGTTTGAAAATACCCGGCAAAAACTAAATCGAACCTAACTAAATTTAGACCAATACTATTTAGTATCGATATCGTCATTTTCGCTATTCTCCGACATAAGAAACGTAGTGGAGGTTGTAATCGTATCGATAAGAGAAAGAGGTATTTGACACCTTAACAAGGGGAGAAACTCTGAATTTTGAACAATAGTATCATAAAAACCACAGAAAAACTGTGGGGTCGCAGCAGGGCTATAAGCAAAGTCAAAATACAAAGCAAACTTGGTAGTTGTAAGTCTTTTATTGTTCGTTTTTTTCACTTGACAAAGGCGAAAGCCGAAAATTTGTGTAATTTTTGTCTTCTCTTTAGTTTGCTTTGTATTGTTTGGGTTTTATTTCTCACGCGGGGCTTCGCAACATACAACCTTTTCTTTTTGCCCAATTTTGGCCCTCTACATTGCTGACCCAATTTTCGGGTAAACGGCGCGGTAGTGTGTGCGCCCCGGCAGAGATGGATATGCATTATTTATAGGAAAGTAAAACGATCGATTTAAAACAGTATTGCCAGCCTTTGATCATTTGTAAAAAGATATCAGTTCTGTGTTATAACAGACAAGATTTTGGTTTCTGATTTGAATGAACTAGATATGTAAGTGGAGAGTGATATCTTAGCTGCTGCCAGCTTATTACTGGCATGAATATTAAAATATACCAATGGGAATAGTGTATGTTTGGAAGATTATCCCTTGTGACCAGATATGCTTTTTCTTTCTTTACTGAAAGGCTCAGTCAAGCTGTGACCACACTGAGCTGTCCATGACACTAAAATTATTCTAAATTATTCATTATTGCTCCTGTCATTCTTAAGCCCTCACTGACTGAGTGACTGACTGACTCACTGACTCACTGACTCACTCTCTCACTCACTCACTCACTCATTTACTCACTCACATGACCAGCAGACAACATTTTTGTACACCAGAACAAAATCAGATCATACGAATGTTTCTATATCTAGAAGCCGCGAAGGTGCAAAAGTCCTTTGTAAAATGTAAAGATCTGCGGCATATTCAGAATCACCTCAGCCTTACAGGACAGGCAGTTGGTTTTTTTTCTTTTTCCCCCACTTAGCCTTCTTTCGTCCTCAGCGCTCCCTCACGATTCCATCGTCCTTGCATGTTGCAAATAGATATTTTTAGAAGACAAAAATTACCCCTCGTTACGAGACGCTGTGACTCAATTCACGGCTGTCTCTCTATTTAGCAGAGAAAAAGAAAATACAGACACACACAGACACACACACACACACACAAATAGAGATTATTCCTTTTTTTTAAATGCGTTATTGTGTTGTTTTTTTTGTTTTGTTTTGTTTCTGTTTCGTTACAGACGCCTCTTTTAGGCTCTTTACTTCCGTTTTCGTAACGTTTTTATTCTTTTTCACGTCTCCATATTTCACATCTCATCCACTCTGTCTGTCTACCTATCTGCCTGCCTGTCTGCCTGCCTGTATGTCTGCCTGCCTGTCTGTCTGTCTGTCTGTCTGTCTGCCAGTCTTTCTGCCTGTCTCCTGTCGAACCTTCTCTTTTCATCTCGTTTTCACAACAAACTTCCCCGCAAGTCCTTGACTCAAACTAACATCCTAAGTCCCAGGTTTGCCGCTATTAAGGATTATGAAATTGGAAAATAGAACATCCTGATTTATTATTTGTCAAACACAAAGAGAAATAGGTCAGTAGAAACTGGGGTGAGAAGAAAATAGGCACAATGATAATTGATTGCAGTGCCCGTACCTAGTACTGAACTGAAGTACTGGTATTGGTATGTAACTTATAGCGTAAAAAAAATCATGGTGGTGTCAAACGCACCAGGGAATGTAATCAGCTTTACCAAAATCAATCTGACAGGCATACCGAAACAACACCAACTACTAAAACTGTAAAACAGATGTATATCCACATTTTCGTGGGATAGATAATGGAGTTTCTATGAGTGACTGTTCAGATAAACTCGGTCGTTTGACAGACTGAAGAGTGCTACAAAGTACAGTACGGCCTTGAGTGTTCTTATCGCAGCCTCAACTTGAGACGATCAGATGATCTGTTACTTTATTTACGACTTAATCGTTATTACGCAGGCAGACGAACTAAACAATATTCAAACCTCAATCTGTATGGGGTACGAGAAGCGTGCAACAACCTAAGATAAAGTTTTGTTTAAGGTCGAAACTGGATATCTAGAAACGTCAAACTGTTTTCACTTAGATAGAATTTATGTGAGGTGTGGTTTAGGGAAAACGATTTTTTTCTTTCCGAAAACGATTTTGTTATTTAAAAAAAGGATTATTTCAGGTCACCTTAAAAATAAAAGTTTTAATCATTCGATTATGTTATCTTGGGGTTTTGTCAAGCTCTTGGCCCTAAATTGATTTTGGTTCACACCCATCGCCATCTCAGGTCTTGTTTGTTCCAACTGCACTTTATGCACAACTGAGAAATTCGACGTTAAACGTTTGTGGCCTTCCTATTATGATAAGGGGTTAGAATAATTTAATCTGAACTGTGAAACTACTTGGTAAGTGCCACAACGCATTTTAAACAAGTATCACAGTGCGTACGTTTGTTATACCTCATTTACATACTAAAAGATCTCCAGTTTTTTTCAGAAAATGGAGATGAAACAAACAAGAGCTGAGGTCGTGAGATGACAATCTGTTGCAAACCTGATTTCCTGGTCAACAAGAAACCGATGATATTCAGTCTGAGGTGGTAGTCAGTCTATTGATATTACTCTGTTTGAAGACCGCTTTCCCTGTTACCTCCAACGTCTATTCTGCCATTCAGAATGCTGTTGTGATTATTGCCCCCCCCCCCCCAAACCCAACAGTATTATTGCGCTATTGTCGCTGATACTGCACTACCACTAACGCCATGAACCTCTCCGCTGTTAAATCAACTACAACTTCTATTGTACTAACAATCCTACTTCATGCGGGTAGTGTGAAAGTCCTGCTAATTTTGACGCAGTAAGCCTGATAATTTAATGCCACGATTGCAGATGTTACCACTACAAACCCTACGACTAGTATTGTGCTACTACCACAACCACCGTGTCTCTTGCGCTTTCTGTGCTGCTACTACCTTAAATAAATTAACCACAAGTGCTATAATATTAGAAGTCATGTCACTACTATTAACATTATCATTAAAAAGGAACAACAGCTGTTGTCAATATCGTTACTACTACTACTACTACTCCCACAACAGAAATAACTTTACTATTGCAGTTACTACCACTACTAACGTTTACCACCTCGACGATGACGGCGACATTAATCACGATAACCATATACATTAAACTCAGGATGTGGTCACATTTTCTTGTACAGTAAACACTTCAACACCCCTAACAATTTTAGCTGTATCTGTAATTCTATATAGATAATAATTGTTACCTACACGCTGGCATGACTCCACTCAGTACTGAATATAGATAAGCACAGAGAAATAGCATACACTTGTAGCATTCGCCATCAAATCTGTCAACATCATCTCCAACAAAACTAAGATTCAAGTACAATGTGGCTGCTGGAATGCAAAGATGACGTTTATTGGAAATCAGTAACATGTCATTTGTCCATATACTGCAGTTTATTTACAGCCATTTTTCCTTCCTGTGAGTTAAAAAAAAAAGTTAAACGAATGCGCCATAAAATGATTTACTACAAAAACAGCAATGACATGAACTAGAAAATGGAACTGCAGCAGCTTCAAAACATTGAACACTACTAATACAATAAAGTAGAATTTTCCCATTCACATTTCTCAATGACAAAGGCGGGGTCAAGGTTGGGTGTGACTCACTGCTATCCAAATTATGAGGAACGATATTTTAACAGCTCCGTGCCTTCCATCACTCTGATGGATGCATAAAACATCCAGCATCCCATTCCTCGGTACCATTGCTTTGTAATGACAAAAATTTGCATATAAATAGAGGATGAGATGCTCTCTCTTCAGTCTCTTTCTCTCTGTCTTCCTCTTTCTCTTTCTATCACTCTCTCTGTTTGTCTGTCTGTCTCTCTCCATCTGCCTCGTTTTCCTCTATCTCCCTCTCCCCTCCTTCTCTCTCTCCCATGATTGATTGATGAGATGTTTCTCTGCGTGTGTGTGTCTCTCATTGTGTGATTTTTCCCTCTCTTTCTCCCTCATGATGAGGTGTTCTCTGTCTCTCTCTCTCTCTGTGTTTGTGTGTCTCTTTCCCCTTCCCCCTTGTTCCCTCCCCTCCCCGTCTCTCTCTCTCTCTCTCTTTCTCATGATGACAAGCAGTAAGCTTGAGGAATTAATCAATTCAATATCCTAAATCGTGGGTTGTTTTTTTTCCTCAGGGCAACCTTAGATCTAGGTCGTGGGAGTATAGTAGGGAAATGCAAGCTGACAAGAGTGACAGGAGGGTAGTTGATATAGATAATTATTATGTGGGTAGGGCTGATATAATCATTGCTAAAACATGTACAAATAAGAAGAAGAGGAGAGAGGGTTGGTGAGACATGAGAGAGGAAGAGGGGTGGATCGGGGAAATTTAATCTAAAGAAGTACACTTATCATTTCTCACACGCGCGTATTTATGTGTAAGGGCGAGCTGGGGACGGTAACTGCGGACAACATAAAATAATGGGGAACATGAGTATTGACGAAATGGTTGTGATGCTTTCAACAATCTTACGAGTGCGGCGGGGGAAAGATAGATATGACATCTGTGTGAGTTACAGATTACAGCATCATTATGTCTACAACAGAACGAGATATTGTAAAAACCATAGAAAATAATGTATTGATTTTAATATTCTATAAATATTTCATATCCTACATTTTTATTTTTGGATTGTTTTATCTGTTCTTTTTTCCATTTTCTTTTTCTGATGTCGTTGTATTTTTGTTTTACCTCGACAAAAGTCTTTAACCGAAATATAGTTGTTGTTTTTTTGTCTTCCATTTCTCTTTGAGTTTTATTGTATCGTTTGGGTATTATTTCTTAGGGTGACCACACAAAGGCCACCGAATTCGGTCACCGAGCCACTAGGCGCTTTAGGCGAGAAGAATTGCACTACATAAACGGACCGAATCTAGGTGGGCTCTGTGTGCAGTTGTTGAAATTGTATAGTGCAATTCTTCTCACCTAAAGCGCCTAGTGGCTCGGTGACCGAATTCGGTGGCCTTTGTGTGGCTACCCTTAGGCGAGACTTCTGCTACATAGTTACAGTTTTTGTCTTTTTGCCGATTTTTGAATCAACAGAAGAATGGGAGCAGGGTACGGGCAGGGTATCGAAGAATGGGGGTTGGGGGAGGGGGGGGGGGTAAAAATGAGCGGGATCAACATAACGAGATGTTTCTCGCTAAGGGTCGATCTGTCGCTACGCCCCTGATGTCATCTCGCGCGTGACACGAAATGAAAAGTGCCATCAAAATGCGGAACGCAATTAGAGCAAGCGTTTGTATGCAGGCCAGAGCGCACGTCCGAGGCTCATGAAATGGGTAGTTGTTCTTGCATTCACAATGGCAAGGAAATCAGGCCGTGGGTGTGGGGGGGGGGGGTGGCCACGCCTCACGTTACGACGTTAGCTTTGACAAGATAATGTTCCCCGTAGCTCGACTGGAACTTTCTCGATCATTAACTGAAACTTACACAGGACGACAAGAGGGAAACCGTTCGATGTGTGATCGGCGCATGACTGTGACTTGCCTACTTGTGTTCCATTTTATACGTGAAACTAGGTCATGGTTTTGATGATGACACTGAATGAACAGACGAGGTTATCAAAGAGTGAAGGTTTCAATAGATATTTGAACCCTCTAGGACTTGGTACCTAGTGCCCGATGACAGGTTTTCTCGAAATTAATTCAATAAACTCATAATTATATAATCTATAAGTAATAAATATGTCCAAAGTAGCAATCCCAGAGACAACACATGTTCACCACAGACATATTTTCTCAGTTCTGGTTTTCAGAAAAAAAAAAATCCGAAATTATATCATATCTAGTAATTTTCTAAAGACAAACCAAGCCTTGTTGAGATCAGGAAAGGTTGCACTTAAGGTAAAGCTAAAAACTCCTGTTCCCAAAGTCACATGCTGAAGTGTCCCTGCAGCCTAGAAATTATCTCCAACCATTTGGCAGGACCAGCTGTTGGCTGAAAACTGCTATCTTACGGAAACAAGCCTGTATACGCCAACAATGATAAAATTTACATTTTAACATCATTTTATAAAATAAGATAATTATATTCTGTCGTTCCATCTGGGTTATAATCTTAAACTACTCGCAGCTTCTCTTGGTCAACACAAATCCAACTTGAGCAATGAATAAAGCCAGGCCAACACGATTTTTTTTTTTTTTTTGAAGCTCCTGCAGTAAAATGTTGCTTCTGGCAAATGCAGTCTTTTCCCATAAAATGGCAGTATTATCAAAAACCATCAGCCGCATTATGAAATTGGTAATATTTCATTGTCACCCAAATTTTGACATGTCTGCCATTCTCGTTTCCTCTCCCATCGTGTTAATAGCCCGATTTGAGCTAATTATGTTACTATACGTTCCATGGGCCTACATCAAAGACCAGTCATCATGTGTCATTTAATAGTGTGCACAGTGCTGGGGCAATAAACCCTGTAGAAGGTCATAACTACAGTCATGGACCATAATTTTATGGCACTAAACCAGTGGGCTCCAACCATTTTCCAGTCGTACCCACAACTGGCTACATTTATTTATAATATACTCACACTTGCCCTTTTCCGGCCGTTCTGTGAGTTTGGGGCTATTTCTGCATGTAACCCATCTTCTTAACGCTCAAACATGTTTTCTTTAATAAATGTAACAGTTCAGACTTCATATCGAACGCTAAGAATTTTAAAGTAGCAAAGGAAGTGCTATGCATTGGACACAGCTGCCTCGTCTTCTTGTTTGTTTTTCTCTGGCTTTTTAAAAAAGTTGTTGTCTTGGTCTATCTTCTTCTTGACGGGGTTTTCTTTTCTTCACGGCCATTTAGGCCCTGAGACTGGCTGTTGTTTTAGCCCTGAAAAGGGCTATTTGGGGCTGGCGCCAAAAAGATAGTAACAAAAACAATGAAACTTCGTTAACCACTGATTGTAATTCTACAGTTTTTCAACTTAGACAAAATGAAAAGGTCTCCCAGTCACTGAATTTGTCACCCTCAAGTTGAAAACCTGCGTAAATGGGTATTTATCGTTGGCTGCATTTATCCTAATATCACTGGTCGGTTAATAGCGCAATCTGGTGTATTCTGACCGTGACTGTTCTTTGACCCAGGGCGAATATACGATACGTTACTCCAAATTCCCAGTACAATAATTGGACTACTTAATTTATGACACTTTCCAAAATATTTGATTTCCAACGTCAATTTCATGATCTGGTTTTCTGTACTAGATTCGATGCTGCTTTCAGACTTTGTCAGCTGAGTGCTTTTGTATTTGGTACACTCGGTGTGTCTGACATCCGGGACGATATTGTATCGCCCAGGTGAAAGTTAAAAGGAGTCGCTAATAATTATGTTCTTGACCTGGATCCGCATCCGATTCCTGCTCCATTCCCAATTATAACATGTTATGTAAATCCCGCCCTAAAGACCTGGGAATGAGACGGCAGAGATTGCGTATTCGGACAAGACATGTCATTTATATTATTTTCACTGTAAAATAATGGATAGCATTTATTTTGCGCATATCCATTTAAAATGCTCTATGCGCTTTACAGAAACAACATGTCAACCACAGAGCAGAATGGAGCGCCTGCGAAGCGCTCAACACACTGCACTGCTTCTTTCTCTCTCCCTGTCTCGCTCACTCTCTCTCTCTATCTCTCTCTATCTCAGAGCAAATAATTGGAAAACGTATCTATACATCAGTTTGCTGTGGTAACTTATGTGGTTGGTGGAAGCTGCTGGTAGGGTTTCCTTCTGTCCTATCATTCTGCTATTTTCTGTCTATCACCATGCTTCTTCCAAGCACAATAGAGTCGTTATCGTGTCCTTGTGATTTCTCCGAACTCACACTCAAACTCCGACATAGGCGCAAAACTGTCAGCGCTGAGATTTGCAGGCAGGCAAAAAAATCAGATGGACAGACGTCATAACTGTCAATATTGAGAACATTGTGAGCTTCCTAAACTAGATTACTGTCACATTTGTCCCCCACATTAGCTAACGACCATCCGTCGCCATCTAGCAAGGCTGGATGATTACAGTGGGTTCTGGTCCTTAGTGTAGTTGCAGTGTGAGCAAGTTCCAAGTGTAGGCAGTTTTGGACAGTGTTTGTGTGTACATATCAGAGAAATGTTTCTACACCACAAAAAGCACTGGGCTTTCAGAGAGGTTACATAGTTTTTTTTTAGATAATTATCTTTGCACTTTATTCATTTGAGATACAAGTATCCTTGTATTTAATTGATTTGAGACAAAATTGTCTTGCACTTTTCCGTATGGGGATAAAGTTATCTTTGCACTTTTGCAAGGGAAACTTAAGAGCCCGTTTGGACAATGCGCTTAAGTCTTTATTTAAGGAAGTTTCACTGCTCTTGGCATTTACACCTTAGTTTTCTTGCTTTGACTTTTCTTGTTATTGTTTCTGTGTGTTTTTGTGGTACGTAGGGATTAGTGTTGTACAATTTAGCCCTCACAGCCGCCTTGTTCGGCCTGCTCTTCTCGACTTTCAACTGCCAAGGTATCTTTAACGTGCGCAACGTTCATACGTACCCTCAGAGTTTTTGGTCCTTATTCGAGAAGACTAGGTTCTCGATCCTACCTACCATAGTATCAGGGACAGGGACACCCCACGCCTCCCAATAAAAAATCCAACACGCCTGAACCGACCGGGGATCAAACCCGTTACCTTTGGCATAAGAGATCAGCACCTTGCCTCTAGGCCAACGTTTCCCAGCTCGTTTGAAAAAGGCACACATTTCTAGAGATTTAATTTCCTCTTTCATTTTTAATAACGTCCTGAAACTGGGCGCATTATTTCCCGAACTATTCTAATTAATTTGGCCGGGAAAACGACGACAGATCAAATTTCCTGTTGTTGATACATCCGACATGATTCTTTTGCCAACACAGGGGTTGACAGAAGCGGCGCCGACATAAGGAGTACTATCGGGTTAGGGTTCGGTTTATGGTAACACAAGGGCGGAAACTTTCATAAAGTGACAGATCTTAAAATTCATTCGATGTATGCTGCGATTTATGAAGATGAAGCCACCCGGCCAGAATATCATTAGTTAATGGAGTGGCTACCCGGCGGGAATAGCACATCCTATCAAATGTGCCCGAAGCTCAGACATGTGACCCTTTTAGAGTCAAGAGAAACCATTCATACACCACAGATAAATGCTGAGACTACAGAAAATATCTGGCTTTATTATACCATAGACTATTTTGTTTTCCACACGGAAGTCTTCCACTTTTCGTTCGTTGCGGCATAAATACAAATGTACATCAGCCAGCATAAGGTAGTGTACTGCGTGCGAGTATTTGTCTTCTGCCGTGGGACCATAATAAATACAGCGTTACTTAACTATTGAATACATTTTGTCCCTGTATTGATCTCCCGCAGTGTTTGTAACGTCCCGGTAACGTGCAGTAAGTAATAGCAACTTGTACAGGAGACAATGGGAAGCAAGACAGAGTTAGGACAGAGACGCAATCTGGGTCATAACGGCTGATAGCCTCATTGGCCACGACCAAGCATGCCAAAAACAATGGTGTTTTGGGATAATAATAAAAAAGGAGACTGGAGGGGGGGGGGGGAGAAAAGAGAAATGGATGGAAGCGGAGAAAAAACTGGCAGTGCAGTAGAAATGATAGGAGTTAGAAAAGCGGGAAAATCGATTAAGGAGATTAGATGGAGAATAGATTTGGGCAACATCACGCTTCTCTGATCTGTAGCAAATGGTTCTCGTCCTTTCCCGTGTGGCTGCTGTTTGTGAAAAATATCCGAGGCGGACAAAAGTAGAAAGGCAAAAGCTCATTTTACTTTTACATCAGGCGCCGAATGCAGTCTGTTTCAGCTTAAATAGTTAAACTTATCACTGGCAAATTGCTGGCTTTAAACACTTCCTGTAAGATCATACATCTTTGCTTACCAATATTACCACAAGTCTAAAGAGTATATTATAGCATCCCGCATGTCTTTACAATTATTATACAACAGATGAAACAGATGCCAATTTATTGTCTACTCAAGTTGAAATGTACGTCACCATGGAAACAGTTACTTAAGATTCCATTTCCAATGGCTCTTGTCAAGAATTTCATAAGATTTAAACTCCTCGACCATTTTCAATTATTCTGAAAATGTCAACACCTGCGCCCTTACCTAACACGAGTCAGTGTCAAGATGACTGTATCGGGACAGACAGGAGAGTAATGAAAGACTTGAGACGTTGTTGAAAATGATTAAGTTTGGGTAACGAGGGTGAAAACGAACTATCAGAATGCTATAATATATTACCATCTTCATGCACTATATTAATATTGCTGTGGCAGAAAGCAAATGGACAGCAATAGGTGATGCATCGTAACAGTTCTAGGTGGAAAATGGCATTGTCTTGGCAGAACTCTATGCACCAGTAAACTGAAATTAAAGTAAAAAGCGTTTCGTACGTATAAATTCCAATTAGGCTCCGCAGATAGATTTTTTCCACTGCACTGTCATCTCGTGAAAGAAAGCGGTCTTTGCGAAATAAAACACAAGGAATGTCCACTATGTCTCTTTGTTTTCATTTCTCTAAATTATTTTACAAGTATTGTTGACGAGGAATGAAGAAAATACATGAAAAAATAACGAACCCAAGCCAGAGTGACACTACAGAAATGTCTTCTGGGACAGATAAGCCTCGTCAAACAAGTGTTTCGACACCATGACAAAGCAACAGTTCTGTGATAGAGTTGTCTCTTTTCTTGGAAAATGTGTAGTTGTAGTCTTCTTCTTCTACTTCTTTCGTTCACCAATCTAAATCTGCAGATTTGTTCTTTTAAGAACATATAACGTTTCCTGCAGTTCTGGCAGAGCACCATAGAGTTTGACATTCAGGTCGTTGGGTTTGGGCCAATATGTTTCTCGTAGTGCTGAGAAGAGTGTGCAGTTCTGCAATTATTTTATGCTCTTGTAGTTGTAGTAACTTGGCATCCCTGAACAGAGAATCATCTTTAATCTTCATCTCCATAATACAGGAAACCCCACAAGCCTCGCCAGGCCTTGCTTCCAATAAGGGCAGGAAACCATTGCAATGCTCAACCCAAACTGTCAAATGTTTAGCCCATCGATAACCATTCTGGCTTCTGAATGCACGTCTCGTTTCCATAGAAGGTTCTTTATTGCCAGAGACACGTTCTCAGAATACGATAATGTTAGTTTCCAAGGGTGCTCACGCTGATGTAAACGTGGTATCAGATATCTTACCGATGCCATTTCCCCCCAAGCCAAAGTAAACTTATTACCTTAAGCAGGAAATACATAGTATTTTTATGTTATCTTTCAAAAAACGAAGCAGAGAAGAGCTTTGGAGTCGCACGGCGTTACAGTTCAAGGAAAGAAAAATTTATTTTGAGCCAGATTTACTTGAAATCTGTTGAAAGGACATAGGATACAAAAAACGTGCAACACAACAAACCACAGATAAAATGATATGCGAGTCACAGGTAATTCACGGAAATAATTTCTTCACCATTTGTGGGGGAAAGTATTTTCCTTTAGTAGGAATTCTAACAGGTATACAGCAAAAGAAGTGCTTAATAATTATATACATGCAATTTAGACTTTTCAGCTGGTTTAGTCTGACCTTTGTTGTCTTTTTCTTGTGGGCTTTAACACCATTGTCAGGAAAAATGTAAGATATATTATTCTGGGGTGGGGGGGGGGGGTGGGGTGTGTGTGTGTGGGGGGGGGGGGTCTGCTACTGTGCCAACTCATCATATAGGGGACCGATGACGGACCATCATGGCCGGTGGTGGACCTACATTTTTGGGACCCCAAAGCTTGAACTGTTACGGGACCCCTTTGCAATCAGCAAGAATAATGGCAAACATCCAAAATTCACTCATTAAAAAAGTTTCCCCAGGGTCCCTCAGGGATTAGGAAGCTTAAGCTTCATTACTTTCATAGCAGATCAGCCATTGTCCAGGGTGAAGCCGAAGTCAGTTCCCAAAACCGTCAGCTCAACCCAAAGGTATCCTAGACCTCGGTACCTCTGGCTCGATCCGAATGGGAACTGACACCCTAGTCATTCGGAGCCAGAAGTATTATATCCCTGGTCAACCCCCACGACCGAATGGTGAACTCTCCTTTCTTGAATGACCTTTTTCATGTTTTGAGAACCTCCTGGAGAACGGGACCCACGCATTTAGATATTCTGATAACCATTGTATTCATTCGTTTACGTGCATAACAATGGCAAACTCTGGTTTGGAGAACACCAGACATGTTTTTTGTTGTTTTTTTTTTCTCCACAATGCCAAGTTTCGTTCTGGCGCTGACGGGCACAGATATCGGCCCCTTTTGTTCAAACTGTATTGCTGGTCACTTAGAGCTCTATGTCAACCGACGAGAACAAATAGACTTTGGTATGAACATTTATCACTCAAAAAAAGAATGAAGCCCTCACAGAAAATGGCTAACTTTCCAATTTTAACATTACAACCGGGAGTTAACGTTGCTATCTCAGTGTTATGGGATATGCCTTACGGAGAGGGCATGCCGGTGATATTACAAACCCGAGCCTTAGTTTCTGTGGACAAAATACATGGATTTATTTCCTTCACGCTGGAGTCAGTTATAATTATGGTGACAGTCGGGCTTACAGCAGCAGCAATATCAACAACATCTATCTATCAATTTATCTATTTATTTATGTATCTATCTATGCATCCATCCATCCATCCATCCATCCATCCATCCATCCATCCATCCATCCATCCATCCATCCATCCATCCATCCATCCATCCATCCATCCGTCCGTCCGTCCGTCCGTCCGTCCGTCCATCCATCCATCCGTCCGTCCGTCCGTCCGTCCGTCCGTCCGTCCATCCATCCATCCATCCATCCATCCATCCATCCATCCGTCCGTCCGTCCGTCCATCCGTCCATCCATCCATCCATCCATCCGTCCGTCCGTCCGTCCGTCCGTCCGTCATCCATCCATCCATCCATCCATCCATCCATCCATCCATCCATCCATCCATCCATCCATCTATCTATCTCTCTATATATCTATCTATCTATCTATCTATCTATCTATCTATCTATCTATCTATCTATCTATCTATCTATCTATCTATCTATCTATCTATCTATCTATCTATCTATCTTTCTACTTTATCAGTCTGTCAGATAATGAAATAGCACCTGTAACCCTAGATTAAGTATTCAAAATACCTGACACCATTAAATTTACTTTATTAAAACGATGACGAAGTAACACGAAAATCTCAGATTACAATTTTACAAACACTATAATTTGAATTAAATGTTGTCACTGTTATCCCTTTCAGATTGGCTATGTAATCCGCATAACTAACGCCATTAGCATTCTTGAAAACCACCAACGTTAAGGATTGTTTAAACACTTTATCTACCAAATGTCAACGAAAGGTTACATTCTAAATTCTAACATGGGCAGTCTAACTCAATTCACATATTACAATAATAATATATTATATCCATTTTGATCCCTCAATGCTGTATCTCAAAGGCGTACACTTAATCTACCATTTAAAGTAAACAATATTCCACTTCCACGATACAATTACACTTCCTCGAAAACTGACGCTAGAAGTTGCATTTATACGGTATTTTTACAACTGTATTGTTACTATATCAGTACTTCATTACAAATTATGTTACTGTGAACAGACTCACGTAGATTTTATTGCTGTTTCGTGGAGCTTTTCATGTTTTGCCACACATTTGACGTAAAACCACATTAATTTGGGTTTGTTCCCACGGGGTTAAACACTCGTACACATGAATG